>JAPPVO010000013.1:4801545-4932635 GCA_030407325.1 Camellia japonica
CTAGGCGTCGCCGCCGCTCTGCTCATCACCTACATATATATAGAGAGGGTGAGCTTGGATACTCAGTGAATGGCATAAGTAATAAAGGGTTTACATGAATGATATCCGAGATCTTTAACAAAACAATACATGGAACAAATCAAGTTCATCTATCAAATCTTTCGAAGCTTCAAGGGATGCTTATTAACATCAATATAGTACAAGGGATGACATTCCGGACAACAAACCCACGCGATAAAACCGTCAGTGGCAAGGCAAGACAAGACAAGGCAAGGGAGATATCTCAAACAAGGGTGCTGTTGCATTATAGTCCCCGGACACTAAGGACTTGTGCTACAAATGCTTAGAGTCCCCTAGCACATACGGACTTCCAAATTGTGCTACAAATGCTTATAGTCCCCTAGCACGTACGGACTTCCAAACTTTGTGCTACAAATGCTTATAGTCCCCTAGCACGTACGGACTTCCAAGAATGTCATCGAAGCGAGATATAATACTTGATATACAAAATAGGGATAACCATTCATGTTTACAAATACTTTCCAAAACAAAGCAAAACAAGGCTTTTATCAAAACGTCGTAATATAGCATTATTAAAAATACCACTCACATAGCTCTTCGAACGTCGGGGTCAAGGCGAGTCCAAGTCCTACAAACACATGGCAAGTCTATTGAATGCACTTTTAAACAAGCTTCACATGCATACAAATGATCTCGGCATTCTTCAAAAACTAAGTCAATTCGAGACAAACACTGTTTCTCATCTCGGGAAACATGCTGGGCACTAACCAGGTCTTGGCCGAGGTCCTACACCTCCTCGCCGAGGTGAGGTCCCGTTGGCCACATTCAAGGAAAATGACGTCGGGAAAAATATGGGTTTCCCTCTGCTCAAGAACATAAAGAACATGAACACCAAGAACATGAATGCAAGGATCATAACTTATCATTATAAAATCTGAGATTTCATGCTATGAGTTTGAAAACATGGACCTGGGTACCCATACTAGAAGATCTTACGAGAACAAACACAAAAACATGATTTCCGATGTAAACCTTCGGATCAAAACAAGAGTTTTCTTCAAGAACCTATGAACATCATTTTCTCTTTCTAAAACCAACTTTAAATCAGTACATGATATGCACAACAGATCCAATCATACAATGCAGTTAGATGATCAATAAGGACGATACAAGTAGATCAAGATTCTAACCTTAAAACTCGAATCTAACGGTTTGAACCCCAAGAATCAAGCTTGCTATCAACTCTCTCACTCTAAAACTCCTTCTTCTACTTCTAGAGCTTCTCTCTCCTCAAGAACAAAGATGTGATACAAAATGATACATTCTAGGCTTGCCGGCTGACTTAACACTCAGTCCGGACACGTGGCAACGGGTGGTTGGCTCTACCTGAAAAGGTGACTGATTGAAAAGACAAGACTATGACAAAGTGTGTTCAACAAGCTAGGCGGTAAGAGACTCCGGCGAGTAATGACATCGGCTAATAACAAGACTTCGGCAAGCAAAGGGACAATGACCTCGGCTAGAAAGGTCAACACTTGGCCCAGCTGTAACACACCTCGGCCTAGATGTGCCACACCTCGGTCTAGGTCGTACCAGTCTAGAGCAAGATCACCTGGGTTCAAGGATAACATCTCGGCCCAGATAGTACACATCTCGACCTTGGTGATGAACACCTCGGCCCAGATAATGACATCTCGGCCAATATGTCAGGGTGCGGGTGAAGGTCAACCAGAGAATTCCCAAGATGGTCCTAAGTGTAAGAGTATCAAAGGAGCGACCTGGGCTCAAGATGACCTCGGCTGAACACAAACACACCAATAAAGAACATAGCATTCAAGTATCACTTATGCAAGACAAGTCAAGATTTAAAAATGCAAGCTTAACAGAGCAAAATCATATAAAATGCATATAAGTACAATTATGACAGTGTGAGGGTCATTACAGTAATTTACTTAGAATTTAATGGGAATTTACTGAGTACTTTTCTTAAAATTTAATGGGATTTTACCGACTAATTTACTGATAATTTACTTAGAATTTGCTGAGTAATTTTCTGAGAATTTACTCTGAATTTTCTAAGAAATTTATTGAGAAGTTACTGGCAATTACTGAGTAATTTACTAGAAATTTATTGGGAATTTATTGTGAATTTGTTGAGAAATTTAAAGAGAATTTATTGGTAATTTATAGATAACTTACTAAGTAATTTCCTGAATAATTTACTAAGATGTTACAGGAAATTTACTAAGTAATTTTTTGAGAATTTACAGAGTAATTACTGAAAATTTACCTGGAATTTACTGTGAATTTTCTCAAAATTTACTGAGTAATTTACTGAAAATTTTCTGAGAATTTGTTGAGTAATTTTCTCAGAATTTAGCAGGAATTTTTTGAGGAATTTACTGAGAAGTTACTGCCAATTTACTGAGTAATTTACTGGGAATTTAGTGAATAATTTACTGAGAATTTACTTAGAATTAACTGATAGTATACTGAGTAATTTCCTAAATAATTTATCTAGAATTTACAGGGAATTTACTTAGTAATTTACAGAGTAATTTTCTGAGAATTTACTAGGAATTTACTGATAAGTTACTGAGTAATTTACTTAGAATTTGATGGGTAATTTACTGGAATTTACTGAGTAATTTACAGAAAATTTATTGGGAATTTACTGAGTAGTTTACTGAGAATTTACAGGGAATTTTACAAAGTAATTTACTTGGAATTTACTGCGGATTTTCTGAGTAATTTATAGAGTAATTTATTGTGAATTTACTGAGCAATTTACAGAGAATTTACTGAGTAATTTACTGGGAATTTACTGAGTAATTTACTAGAAATTTACTGAGAATTTAAAAGTAATTTACTAAGTAATTTACTGAGAATTTACTAGGGACTTACTGATAATATACTTGTAATTTACTGATAATATACTTGCAATTTATTGAGAATTTACTGGCAATTTAATGAGTAATTTATTGAGAATTTACTGAGTAATTTACTGGTAATTTACTGAGTAATTTACTGGTAATTTACTAAGTAATTTACTTAAAATTTACTGAGTAATATACAAAGAATTTTCTGGGAATTTACACAACAATTTACTGAGAATTTGCTGGGATTTACTGAGAATTTACTGGTAATGAACTCAGTAATTTACAGAGAATTAACAAGGAATTTACTGAGTTATTTACTGAAAATTAACTGGGAATTTACTGAGAATTTACAGGGAATTTACTAAGTAAATTACTGAGAATTTACTGGGACTTTACTGAGTAATTTATTGAGAATTTACTGGGAATTTACTGAGTAATTTACAGAGAATTTACGGAAAATTTACAGAGTAATTTAATGAGAATTTACTGGGAATTTACTGAGAGTTTACTAGGAATTTAGTGAATAATTTGCTGAGAATTTATACTGAATTTACTAAGTAATTTAACGAGAATTTTCTGGGAATTTACTGAGTAATTTACATAGAATTAACAAGGAATTCACTGAGTAATTTACTGAAAATTAACAGGGAATTTACTGAGTAATTTACGTTGAATTTATAGGGAATTTACTAAGTAATTTACAGAGAATTTACTGACTATTTACTGAGTAATATACTTGGAATTTACCGAGAATTTACTAGATATTTACTAAGTAATTTACTGGGAATTTACTGAGTAATTTACTAGGAATTTACAGAGAAATTTATTAAGAATTTACTAAGTAATTTATTGAGAATTTTCTGAGAATTTACTGAGTAATTTACTAAGAATTTAATGAGTAATTTACTGAAAATTTACTGGGAATTTATTGAGTAATTTACTTAGAATTTAATGGGAATTTAATGAATAATTTTTTGAGAATTTAAGGGGATTTTACAAGCTAATTTACTGATAATTTACTGAGAATTTGCTGAGTAAATTTATGAGAATTTAGTCGAAATTTTTTGAGAAATTTACTGAGAAGTTACTGGCAATTTACTGAGTAATTTACTGAGAATTTACTGAGTAATTTACTAAAAATTTATTGGGAATTTATTAAGAATTTATTGTGAAATTGTTGAGAAATTAAAAGAGAATTTATTGGTAATTTATAGAAAATTTACTGAGTAATTTTTCGAGAATTTACAGAGTAATTTACTAAAAATTTACCTGGAATTTACTGTGAATTTTCTCAGAATTTACTGAGTAATTTACTTAAAATTTTCAGAGAATTTGATGAGTAATTTTCTGAGAATTTAGCAGGAATTTTTTGAGAAATTTACTGAGAAGTTACTGCCAATTTACTGAGTAATTTACTGAGAATTTACTTGGAATTACTGATAATATACTGAGTAATTTCCTGAATAATTTATTGAGAATTACAGGGAATTTACTGGTAATTTACTAAGTAATTTTCTGAGAATTTACTGGAATTTATTGATAATTTACTGAGTAATTTACTTAGAATTTGATATGAGTAATTTACTAGAATTTACTGAGTAATTTACGGAGACTTTATTGGGAATTTACTGAGTAATTTACTGAGAATTTACTGGGAATTTTACAGAGTAATTTACTTGAAATTTATAGAGTAATTTATAGAGTAATTTATTGTGAATTTACTGAGAATTTACTAAGCAATTTAAAGGGAATTTACTGAGTAATTTACTTGGAATTTACTGAGTAATTTACAGAGAATTGAATGAGTAATTTACTAAGAATTTACTAGGAATTGAATGAGTAATTTACTGAGAATTTACAGGAAATTTACCGATTAATTTACTAGGAATTTACTGAGAATTTAAAAGTAATTTACTGATAATTTACTAGGAATTTACTAGGGATTTACTGATAATTTACTTGTAATTTACTGAGAATTTACTAGCAGTTTAATGAGTAATTTATTGAGAATTTACTAGGAATTTACTAGAAATTTACAAAGAATTTATTAGGAATTTAATTGGAATTTACTGAGAATTTACTGGGAATTTACTTAGAATTTACTGAGTAATATACAGAGTAATTTACTAAGAATTTACTGAAAATTTGCTGAGAATTTACAGGTAATGAACTAAGTAATTTACAGAGAATTAACAAGGAATTTACTGAGTTATTTACTGCACTGGGAATTTACTGAGAATTTATAGGTAATTTACTTACTAAATTACTGAGAATTTACTGGGACTTTACTGAGTAATTTATTTAGAATTTACTGAGAATTTACTGAGTAATTTATAGAGAATTTACTGAAAATTTACAGAGTAATTTAATGAGAATTTGCTGGGAATTTACTGAGAGTTTACTAGGAATTTAGTGAATAATTTACTGAGAATTTACAGTGAATTTACAGAGTAATTAACGAGAATTTTCTGGCAATTTACTCAGTAATTTACAGAGAATTAACAAGGAATTCACTGAGTAATTTACTGAAAATTAACTAGGAATTTACTGAGTAATTTACGTTGAATTTATAGGGAATTTACTAAGTAATTTACTGAGAATTTACTGGGAATTTACTATGTAATTTACTGACTATTTACTGAGTAATATATACTTGGAATTTACCGAGAATTTACTGGATATTTACTAAGTAATTTACTAGGAATTTACTGAGTAATTTACTGGGAATTTACAGAGAAATTTACAAAGTAATTTACTAGGAATTTACTAAGTAATTTATTTAGAATTTTCTGAGAATTTACTGAGTAATTTACTAAGAATTTAATGAGTAATTTACTGAAAATTTACTGGGAATTTACTGAGTAATTTACTTAGAATTTAATGGGAATTTACTGAGTAATTTTTTAAGAATTTAATGGGATTTTACAGACTAATTTACCGATAATTTACTTAGAATTTGCTCAAAATTTTCTAAGAAATTTACTGAGAAGTTACTGGCAATTTACTGAGAATTTACTGAGTAATTTACTAGAAATTATTGGAAATTTATTGAGAATTTACTGTGAATTTGTTGAGAATTTTAAAGAGAATTTATTGGTAATTTACAGATAATTTACTGAGTAATTTCCTAAATAATTTACTAAGAAGTTACAAGAAATTTACTAAGTAATTTTCTGAGAATTTACAGAGTAATTTACTGAAAATTTACTGTGAATTTTCTTGAAATTTACTGTCACGACCCCAACCCGCCCCTAGTAGGATGGTGCCGTGATGGCCAGTAATCCGTAATTACCGAAGGCCAACTTACAAAGATCACACACAATCAGAGTATGATATACATATGGGGCTCACAAATGCGGAAGCAATAAATTCAAAGTACAAGTGGTCCATAAGAGCCGTGCATAAATCAAGTGGAATGACACCCAAGACATAGCTTTACAATTAGTCCGAGATAACAAAAATACAAGTTACATCTTGATCAAAAGGCTTCTCGAGCCGACATATACAAAATACAATAGATACAAGTCAAGAAGCATGATTTTCAAGATTTGCCGACGTAATTACAACGTTGCCGACATGAATACAAAACAAAGCCGACATAAATACGAGTCAAGCCGACATGACAAGAATCCAAAACAAGCTTTGCAAAACACATCTAGACGTCGCCGCCGTCCTGCTCATCACCTACATATATATAGAGATGGTGAGCTTGGATACTCAGTGAATGGTACAAATAATAAAGGTTTTGCATGAATATAGCCGAAGTCCTTTCAAAACAAGGCATGTCAAAACCATACGAATATTAGTCGAGATTCTTTTCAGAGCAAAGCACATCAAAACCTTATCAAATCAAGAGATGAACCGTATTCATCTATCAAATCTTACAAGTCTCAAGGGATGCTTACTGGCATCGGCAAAACACAAATCCATCTTTCCGAACAAACAAGTCCACGCGGTAAACCGTCAGTGGCAAGATAAGGACTGTACGATCCGTAATCGCTTAGTCCGAGGTACTGCAAAAGTTTATAGTCCTCCAGCACAAGGGACTTGTGTTATTTAAGCCCGTAGCTCTTTTTAACACGATGGTCTTGTGTTACTTAGGCCCGTAGCCCGATTTAACACTATAATCTTTCCAAGAAAGGACCGTATCCTTTTATACTTAGTGCTGCGAAAGTTTAGAGTCCTCCAGCACAAGGGACTTTCATACTTAGTACTGCGAAAGTTTAGAGTCCTCCAGCACAAGGGACTTTTCAAAGATGACATCAAAACAAAGCTCATACTTGATACATCAAAATAGGGCTAATCATTCATGCTTAACAAATACTTTCATCAAAACAAAGCAAAGCAAGATTTATCAAAACAGTATAACATAGCTTTATTAGAAATACCACTCACTTAGCTCTTCTCGGGTGTAGGCTCAAGGCAAAGATCAAGGTCCTACAATCACATGGTAAATACATTCTCAAAATAAACTTTACATGCAAGCAATGATCTCGGCACTCTCGCCAGATCCAAATCAAGACAAAGCAAAACATGCAGGGGTTTAGACGCTGTCTTTTCGTCTCAAGAAATCATTCTGGGTACCAACCAGGCCTTTGCCGAGGTGTGGTCCGAAGGCCACATTCAAAAGCAAAATCGGGAAAACCTGGGTTTCCCTTTGAAGAACACAAGGAACAAGATCATCAAGAACATGCATGCAAAAATCATAACTCATTTTATTCCAAAAACTGAGATTTCGTGCCATGAGTTCAAAAACATGGACCTGGGTACCCATTCAAGAAGATCATGCAAGAACAAACACAAAAACATGGTTCTTGTTCCAAACTTTCGGATTAAAACGAGACTTTTCTTCAAAAACTCAAGAACACCATTTTCCTTTCAAGAACCAACTTCAAACCAATGCATGACATGCAAAACGAAATCGATCATGCAATTTACTGAGAATTTACTAAGAAGTTACTGCCAATTTACTAAGTAATTTACTTAGAATTTACTAGGAATTTACTGAGAATTTGGTAAGTAATTTACTGAGAATTTACTTGGAATTAACTGATAATATACTGAGTAATTTCCTGAATAATGTATTGAGAATTTACAGGGAATTTACTAAGTAATTTACTCGGAATTTACTGAGTAATTTACTGAGTAATTTACTTAGAATTTTATGAGTAATTTTCTGGAATTTACTGGGTAATTTACAGAGAATTTATTGGGAATTTACTGAGTAGTTTACTGAGAATTTACAGGAAATTTTACAGAGTAATTTACTTGGAATTTACTAAGAATTTACAGGGAATTTACTGAGTAATTTATAGAGTAATTTATTGCGAATTTACTGACTAATTTACTTGGAATTTACTGAGTAATTTACAGAGAATTGAATGAGTAATTTACTGAGAATTTACTGGGAATTTACTGAGTAATTTACTGGGAATTTACTGAGAATTTAAAAGTAATTTACTGAGAATTTACTAGGAATTTACTAGGGATTTACTGATAATTTACTGATAATATACTTGTAATTTACTGAGAATTTACTGTCAATTTAATGAGTAATTTATTGAGAATTTACTAGAAATTTATAGAGAATTTATTGGGAATTTACTGGGAATTTACTGAGTAATTTACTGAGAATTTAAGGAGAATTTACTTGGAATTTACTGAGAATTTACTGGGAATTTACTGGTAATTTACTTAGAATTTACTGAGTAATATACAGAGAATTTTCTGAGAATTTACAGAGTAATTTACTGAGAATTTACAGGGAATTTACTGAGTAATTTATTGAGAATTACTTGGAATTTACTTTGTAAGTTACAGAGAATTAACAAGGAATTTACTGAGTTATTTACTGAAAATTAACCAAGAATTTATTGAGTGATTTACTGAGAAATTACAGGGAATTTACTAAGTAAATTACTGAGAATTTACTGGGAATTTATTTGGACTTTACTGAGTAATTTTCTGAAAATTCACGGGGAATTTACTGATTAATTTTCCGAGAATTTACTGGAAATTTACAGAGTAATTTAATGAGAATTTACTGGGAATTTACTGAGTAATTTACTGAGAATTTACTAAGTAATATACTGTGAATGTGCTGGGAATTTAGTGAGTAATTTACAGTGAATTTACTAAGCAATTTAACGAGAATTTACTGAGTAATTTACAGATAATTAACAAGGAATTTACTGAGTAATTTACGGAGAATTTAAAGGGAATTTACTATGTAATTTACTGACAATTTACTGCGTAATTTACTGAAAATTCACAGTGAATTTACTGAGGAATTTACGGAGAATTTATTAGGAATTTACTGAGTAATTAACTTGAATTTACTTAGAATTAACTCGGAATTTTCTGAGTAATTTACTTGGAATTTACTGAGAATTTACTTGAATTTACAGAGTAATTTACTGAGAATTTGCTAGGAATTTACTGAGTAATTTAATCAAAATTTACTAAGTAATTTACTAGGAATTTGTTGAGTAATTTATTGGGAATTTACTGAAATTTTTTTGAGTAATTTATTGAGAATTTAATGAGTAATTTACTGAGAATTTACAAGAAAATTACTGAGTAATTTACTTAGAATTTAATGAGAATTTATTGAGTAATTTTCTAAGAATTTAATCGAATTTTACAGACTAATGTACTGGGAATTTACTTAGAATTTGCTAAGTAATTTACTGAGAATTTACAGGCAATTTATTGATTAATTTACTTAGAATTTACTGAATAATTTACTGTGATATTGCTGAGAAGTTTAATGAGCATTTATTTGTAATTTCCTGAGTAATTTCTTGAATAATTTACAGGGAATTTACTAAGAAATTTTTTGAGAATTTACAGAGTAGTTTATTGATAAATTACTGGAAATTTACTGAGTAATTTACTGCAAATTTAATGAGTACTTTACTAAGAATTTACTGAGTAATTTACTCGGAATTTGTTGGGAATTTACTGAGTAATTTACGGAGAATAGACTGGGAATTTACTGATTAATTTTTTGGGAATTTACTAGTAATTTACTGAGTAATTTACTGGGAATTTAGTGGGATTTTACTGAGTAATTTACGGACAATATACTGAGTAATTTACTAAGAATTTACTATGAATTTCTTGAGTAATTTACTGAGAATTTTCTGGAAATTTACTTAATAATTTACAGGGAATTTACTGAGAATTTAATCGGAATTTACTGAGTAATTTACTAGAAATTTATTGAGTAGTTTACTGAGAATTTACTAGGAATTTACTTTGAATTTATTGAGTAATTTATATAGAATTTACTAGGAATTTACTGGGAATTTATTGAGTAATTTACTGAAAATTTACTGGGAATTTACAGAGTAATTTATTGATAATTTACTGAGAATATACTAAGTAATTTACTGGGAATTTACTAAGAATTTACAATGAATTTACAAAGCAATTTAATGAGAATTTATTGGGAATTTTTTGAGAATTAACAACGAATTTTCTGAGTAATATACTGAAAATTAATTTGGAATTTACTGAGTAATTTACTGAGAATTTACTACCTAGTTACTGAGTAATTTTTTGAGAATTTACTGGGAATTTATTGAGTAACTTACTGACAATTAACTATGAATTTAATTAGTAATTTACTGAGAATTTACAAAGTAATTTAATGAGAATTTACTTGGAATTTATAGAGTAATTTACTGAGAATTTACGGAGAATTTACTGAGTAATTTACTGAGAATTTACTGGGAATTTACTGAGTAATTCACTGAGAATTTACAGTGATTTTTCTAAGTAATTTACAAAGAATTAACAAGGAATTATCTGAAATTTAACTGGGAATTTACTGAGTAATTTATTGAGAATTTACAAGGAATTTACTAAGTAATTTACTGGGAATTTACTTAGTAATTTACTAAAAATTCACAGGGAATTTACCGAGAATTTACTGAGTAATTTATCGAAAATTTACTTGTTATTTACTGAGAATTTACATAGAATTTATTCACCCAAAAAAAAAAAATTTACATAGAATTTACTCGGAATTTACTGAGTAATTTACTGAGAATTTACTGAGAATTTACTAAGTAATTTACTAAGAATTTATTGGGAATTTGATGAGAATTTACTGAGAATTTTCTAAGAATTTATTAAGTAATTTCCTTAAAATTAACTGGGAATTTACTAAGTAATTTAATAAGAATTTACAGGGAATTTACTGAATAATTTACTTGGAATGTACTGTGAATTTACTGAGTAATTTACTAGAAATTGACTGGGAATTTGATGAGTAATTTACAGGGAATTTAGTGATTAATTTAATTTTAACTTTTTAGGAATTTACTAAGAATTTACTGAGAATTTACTTAGTAATTTACCGGCAATTTATTGGGTATTTTATTGAGAATTTACTGAGTAATTTACTGTGTAATTCACTGAGAATTTACTGAGTAATTTACTGACAATTTACTGGGAATTTACAGGGTAATTTATTGAGAATTTCCAAAAAATTTACTGAGTAATTTACAGGGAATTTACTGAGTAATTTACTTGGAATTTACTGGGAATTTGGGTAATTTACTGTGTAATTTACTCGGAATTTACTGTGTAATTTACTTAAAATTTACTGGGTAATTTTCTGAGAATTTACTAGAAATTTAATCAGAATTTACTTATAATTTATTATATAGTTTACTCGGAATTTACTAAGTAATTGATTGGGAATTTACTGAGAATTTACAGGAAATTTACTGAGTAATTTAAGGAGAATTTATTGGGAATTTACTGAGTAATTTACTGAGAATTTATAGGGAATTTACTTGGAATTTAATGGGAATTTCCTGAGAATTTATTGGAAATTTACTGAATAATTTAATGTGAATTTACCTGGAATTTGCTGGAAATTTACTAAATAATTTACTGAGAATTTATTGAGTAATTTACTGAGAATTTACTGGGAATTTTCTTACTAATTTACTGAGAAATTACAGGGAATTTACTGGGAATTTACTGAGTAATTTACTTTGAATTTATTAGGAATTTACAAAAAAATTACATGGAATTTACTGGGAATTTATTGAGAATTTACTGGAAATTCACTAAGTAATTTACTGAGAATTTACTGAGAATTTGCTGGAAATTTACTGAGTAATTTACTGAAAGTTAACTGAGAATTTTCTGAGTAATTTTCTGCGAATTTATTAGGAATTTACTGAATAACTTATCGAAAATTAACTAGGAATTTACAGAGAATTTAATAAGTAATTTATTGGGAATTTACTAGGAATTTTGTGATATCCCTGTTCCGTGTTATGCTAATTGGTCCTTAATTTGTATATGATTATGTGTTTGTTATGGTTTTGTATGCCATTATGTGAAAATATGTGGTTTTGAATTTCTATCTGTTCACCGTAGGAATATCTGTTTGATTTTACCGCTTCGAAAATTAAATTGGAGGCCTTATCGGTCACAGAACCCGAAATTGATTACGCCATTGTGAATGGCATAATTTTTAGAGCCTACGGTGAAATTTAATTGAAAAATTGATTCAGGCCAGATTAAATTGATTTAATTAATGAATTAGTGCCATATTATTTATTATTATTAAACTTGATTAGTGGGCTTATACATAAAGGCCATTACACTTCAATTCCTCCCCTTTTTAACACTTTGGTTGATTTTGAACTCAAGAATAGAGAGAGAGAGAGAGGGTCGGCCTTAGAGAGAGAAGGGGAAGAGTTGTGTGGTTTTGGCTCAAGGCTTGGGAATCTTGAAGATTAAGTCCAAGAATTGCCATAGTTTGGAAGATTGAGCCTCTAGGTAAGCATTTGGTCTTGAATTCATGAGTTTAAGTTATAATTTTGTATGTCCAAAGCTAATTGATGGTCAAGAGCATGTTTTGAGTTTATTTTGTCGAATTGGAGGACCATATATGCATGCATGTATGAAATTGTTTGGAACTTGCATAATTAAGCTTGAAATCTATGTAAATTTGTAGTTAAAGCTCATGTATGATCACCATTGGTGTCATCTAAGTTGAGAATGGGAGCTAGACATCACATGCATGTACACTCCATGAGGATAAGAGCTTTGAATGCATGAATGTGTATGATGGAAGGGAGTTTAGTGCTAATTTGAAACATGCATGTGTTTAATTCTTGAAATTGAGCTCCATGATGATATGTTTTGGCATTTGCACCATGTTAGTACATAAATATATGAAGTTTGAGCCAAAAATCATGAATTGAGACCTTTGAACATCGAATTTGAACTCCAAGAATAGTTCTGGAATTTCCAGAAAGTTTGAATGCCGCTCGAGCGGGGAAACCGCCGCTCGAGCGTGAATTTCGTGCTCCCAGCACTTTTTGCAGACTTAATGTCTGATCGAGCGGAGTATTTCACGCTCGAGCAGGGGAGCTTTATTGACAAGCCTTCCGCTCGAGCGCCAGAATGCACGATCGAGCGTATTTTTCATGCAACCAGTACTTTTGCAGGCCTTAAGGGTCCGCTCGAGCGGGAAAGTCCACGCTCGAGCGGAGACTCTATCTTCTGAAAATCTGAAAATGCATTCTATGTTCTGTTTTCCGTTCCCTTTCACTTCTAAGCACTCTTAGGCATACATTGAGCATTGTAATTGAGTTAAAGAGATAAGAATGAAGCCTAAAGAGGAATATGTGAATTAATGAACGGATTGAATTGTTGGTGACCCTTTTGTGTTCATGAAATGTGTAGGGTCAAGCTCTGGGGCGAATCCACAAGCCAATCACTGTGAGTAATATCTTAACAAGATATTTGAAATATACTATTGTCCAATTGTTTACACTTATGTAAGTTTTATAAGTTCATTAGTTTGAATGGTGGACAACGATTGATATACATAACTGGGCCAAAGGCCGATTGATGCGAATGATTGGGCCAAAGGCCGATGGATACGAATGACTGGGCCGAAGGCCGATGGACACGAATGATTGACATGAATGATTGGGCCGAAGGCCGATGGATACGAATGATTGACATGAATGATTGGGCCGAAGGCCGATGGATACGAATGATAGACATGGATGATTGGGCCGAAGGCCGATGGATACGAATGATGGATATAGATGATTGGGCCAAAGGCCGATGGATATAAATGATTGGGCCAAAGGCCGTTTGCTGTACTGTTTCAATGATTACTTATATATTTTCCTCATTTGATATTATTCACTGGGCATTCGCTCACGCTCACTCATGTACATGTAGGTGAGCCAAGGGACGTCTAACACCAGCCCCGGTGAACTTGTGAGAAACAGTTTAAGTTTTGAGGAGTCAGTCCAAACGTCTCACGCACGAGACTGTCTTCGCTTTTGATCTTGTTTATAGTTTTGTTATATTGGCGAATACGTTGGACTACTTTTGTATATATGACTTGGGTTTGACTGACCTAAATCTGTACGATCCTATAGGTACAGCGTTTTGTGTTAGTACATATTTTGATGTGAGTTATTAACATATAAATGTTTGGAATGTTATGGTGTGCATTTAAGCACGGCTCTATGGACAAAGTTTTTGAATTGCTTCCGTTTGGCCCCTTTTATCTTTGATGAGTCTTGATTTATTTGAATTGAGGCCGTAGGTAATCACACGATTACTGGCCGGTTATGGCCTTAACCCATAGGGGTGGGTTCGGGTCGTGACAAATTTACTAAGTAATTTATTAGCAATTTTCTGAGTAATTTACTGAGAATTTACTGAGAATTTACTGGCAATTGACTGGGAATTTACTAAGTAATTTACTTAGAATTTACCTGGAATTTACTGAGTAATTTACTGAGAATTTACTCAGTAAATTTACTGACAATTTACTAAGTAATTTACTGAGAATTTACAGGGAATTTACTGAGAATTTATTAGGAATTTACTAAGTAATTTATTAAGAATTTGCTGAGAATTTGTTAGGAATTTACTGACAATTTTATGGGAATTTGATGATTAATTTATTGAGAATTTATTGGGAATTTACTAAGTAATTTACAGAGAATTAACTGGCAATTTACTATGTAATTTATCGTGAATTTGTTGCGTAATTTACTAACAATTTACACGGAATTTACAGAGTATTTACTAGTAATTTACTGAGAATTTACTTCAAATTTACATAGTAATTTTCTAAGAATTTACTTGGAATTTACTGAGAATTTACTAGGAATTTAATGAGTAATTTACTGTGAATTTACTGGGAATTTACTGAGGGTTTACTGAGAATTTACTGAGAATTTACTAGGAATTTATTGAGTAATTTAGTTAAAGTTTACTGGGAATTTACTGAGTAATTTACTGAAAATTAACTGGGAATTTGCTGAGTAATTTACTCAGAATTTACTAAATAATTTACTGAGACTTTACAGGGGATTTACTGATTAATTTATTGGGAATTTACTGAGTAATTTACAAAGAATTTACTGCGAATTTACTGACTAATTTATTTTGAATTTATTTGGAATTTACTCAGAATTTACTTCGAACTCACTGTGTAATTTATTGGGAATTTACAGGGAATTCACTGAGAATTTATTAAGAATTTATATAGTAATTTATTGAGAATTTACAGAGAATTTACCAGAAATTTACTGAGTAATTTACTGAGAATTTACTAGGTAATTTATTGAGAATTTACTGAGTAATTTACTGTGAATTTGCTGAGAATTTACTGAGACTTTACTGAGTAATTTACAAAGAATTTACTTGGAATTTACTGAGTAATTGACAGGGAATTCACTGAGTAATTTACTTAGAATTTACTATGTAATTTACTGAGAATTTACTATGTAATTTAATCAGAATTTACTGGGAGTTTACTAAGTAATTTATTGGGTAATTTACTTAGAATTCACTGGGAATTTACGGGGGATTTACTAATAATTTAATGAGTAATTTTCAGAGAATTTACTCAAAATTTACTGAATAATTTACTGAGTAATTTCCTGGGAATTTACTGAGCAATTTATTGAGAATTTACTAAGTATTTTATTAAGAATTTACTTAGAATTTACTGAGTAATTTTCTGAGAAATTTACTAAGAATTTACTGAGTAATTTACTGAGAATTTACAGGGAATTTACTAAGTAATTTACTTTAATTTATAGGGAATTTACAGAGAATTTACTGGAATTTACTGAGTAATTTACTGAAAATTAACTGGAAATTTACTGAGTAATTTACTGAGAATTTTCTGAATAATGTACTGAGAATTTACAGAGAATTTTCTCAGAATTTACTGAGTAATTTACTGAGAATTTACAGGGAATTTACTGAGTAATTTACTTTGAATTGACTGGGAATTCACTGAGTAATTTACTTGAAATTTACTAAGTAATTTATTGAGAATTTACTGAGAATTTACAGAAATTTTACAGAATAATTTACAGAAAATTAACTGGGAATTTACTGAGTAATTTACTGAGAATTTACTTAGTAATTTAATGAGAATTTACAGAGAATTTATTTAGTAATTTACTGGGAATGTACTGAGTAATTTACTGAGAATTTACTCGAAATTTACTGAGTAATTCACTTTGAATTTACTGTAAATTTACTGAGAATTTATTGAGTAATTTACTGAGAGTTTAATGGAAATTTACTGAGTAATTTAATGAGAATTTACTGAGTAATTTACTGGGAATTTACTCAGTAATTTACTGACAATTTACTAAGTAATTTACTGAGAATTTATAGGGAATTTGCTGAGAATTTATTGGCGAATTTACTAAGTAATTTATTGAGAATTTGCTTAGAATTTTCTTGAAATTTGATGATTAATTTAATCAGAATTTACTGGGAATTTGCTGAGTAATTTTTTGAGAATTTACTGAGTAATTTACAGAGAATTAACTGGCAATTTACTAAGTAATTTACTAGGAATTTACTGAGTAATTTATTGACATTTTACTCAGAATTTACAGAGTATTTACTGAGTAATTTGTTGAGAATTTACTTCGAATTTACATAGTAATTTACAGAGAATTTACTTGCAATTTACTGAGTAATTTACTGAAAATTTACTGCGAATTTAATGAGTAATTTACTAGGAATTTACTGAGTAATTTATTTAGAATTTACTGGGAATTTACTGAGTGTTTATTGAGAATTTCCTGGGAATTTATTGAGTAATTTAGTTTGAATTTACTATAAATTTATTGAGTAATTTACTGAAAATTAACTGGGAATTTACTGAGTAATTTACTGGGAATTCTCTTTCTTGGAGGCTAAGCAAGATTAGTTTGAGTCGAACTTGGGCAGTTAATCTGATGATACTATTAGTCGCCAAAGCTAATTAATTCCTAAAACAAAAGAGAGAAGCATGGAGAAGGATGAAGAGAGTGAGAAAAAAAACTTCCTTCTTGAGTGGTAAAAGTGTAATTTAGAGAGAAATAAATGTAAGGGAAATAGGATGAAAATTAAATCGAATTCAAATTTATCCTTTTGGACTTGAGAATTGAACACTTAGCTGATTTACAAAACATTAAATGAGTTGCTTAAGCAATCCTAATATCATTAAGTTACAATTACTCAGTAAGATCTCTTTCACGGAGGCCAAGAAAAATTAGTTTGTGTTAGGCTTGGCCACTTAAGCTAATGAAGCTATTAGTTGCCTAACCTAATTAGTTCAAGAACAAAAGAGAGAATGGAGGAGAAGGACCGAGAGAGTTAAATAGAAACATTCTTCTTGAGAGCTGGAAGTGAAAGTTAGATAAAAGAAAAAGAAATAGGAGTTGGCTTTGTTCGTTTTTATATTTGTTGTTCGGCGTGCCTGGGGGTAGGCCCCTTGTAAACTTGTAAAATTGTATTGTTTTTATTTTATGACTTGCTTACCCAAAAAAAAAGAAGAAAAAGAAATAGGATTGAAATTTAAGCGAATTCAAATCATCCGTTTGGACTTGAGAATTGAACAGTTAGGTGATTTACAAAACCTTAAATGAGGTGATTAAGTTAAACCAATATCGTTAAGTTACAATTACTCAGTAGATTCTCTTTCTGGGAGGCCAAGCAAGATTTGTTTGAGTTAAACTTGACCGCTTAAGCTAATGAAACTATTAGTTGCCTAAGGAATTTTTTTTTGGGTAAGTAAGTCATAAAATAAAGACAATGAAATATACGAGTTTGCAAGGGACATACCCCAGGCACGCCCAACAGCAAATAAAAACAAGTATAACCAACATGAACAACCACTGCACCCCCTTAAAAAGGGGGGACAAAAAAGAACAACAGAAAACACAAAAAACCCCAACTCTGCCCATGTATCCTTTTTGTCCTCAAGTAACCCCTACCATCAGAGATAATAGATAGAAACTAGAGGTGGATATATGGGCAAACATACACACAAATAACTCCACAAAGCTAAAAAACATAACAGACACACTGACAAAACAACAACCCACAAGCCGAGTCAAAGATGATAGTCAACCCCACATGTCCCCAGTCTCGACTGCAGATAAAACATGGAATCCAATAAGCGTCCCACTCCTCACAGCCGTGACATCCAAGCCACTTAACCAAAGCCATGTCGGAGGATAAAATCTACCCCATGAGAAGTCCCAGCAAAGTCACATGAAGCTAGCACGGTCAAAAAGCCATAAGCCACGGTCTAGGGAGTTGAAGTGAAAGTACAATAGCCCCTTAGCAACAAACCAAAACACAGCCAACAAAATCATGAGGAAATCATTTCGTAGAACAAAAGAGAGAAGGTTGGAGAAGGACGGAGAGAGTTAGAGAGAAACTTTCTTCTTGAGAATTAGAAGAGAAAGTTAGAGAACATAAAAGGAAACAAGAAGAAAATTAAAGCGAATTAAAATTTATCCTTTTGGACGTGCTAATTGAACACGTTGTTGATTGAGAAAACATTAAATAAGTTTCTTAAGTTTTTTTTTTGGGTGGATAAGTCATAAAATAAAAGACAAAAACTTACACAACGACAAGGGGCATACCATAGACCCTAACCAAAGCACTATACAAGAACCAAAGGAAAAAAAAAGACTAAGCCATTCCAGAATTACCCAGAAAAACTGACGACCAAACCATATCTATCTGGACAAAATAAATAAAATAAGCCAAAAAACTGAACTAAATAAACCATACATAATAGTAAATAACCAAAGTGTGTTCATGTGCTGCATGAAAATGTAATGAGGAACATGAACACACCCGATATCTAAGTAGCAAAAAGTCGGATGGAAACAAAAAATTCTCTTTTTTAGAGGCTAACCAAGATAAGTTTGAGTTAAACTAGGCCAGTTAAGATAATAAAACTATTAGTTGCCTAACCGAATTAGTTCCTAGAACAAAAGAGAGATGGACGGAAAGAGTTAGAGAGAAACTTTCTCCTTTAGAGTTAGAAGAGAAGGCTAGAGAAAAGAAAGGGAAATAGGATGATAATTAGAGCAAATTCAAATTAATGATTTTTGACAAGAGAATTGAACGCTTAGGCGATTTAGAAAACATTAAATGAGGTTCTTGAGCTAAAATTATATTGTTAAGTTACAATTACTCAGTAACTTCTCTTTCTTGGAGGCTAAGCAAGATTAGTTTGAGTCGAACTTGGGCAATTAATGTAATGATACTATTAGTCGCCAAAGCTAATTAATTCCTAGAACAAAAGAGTGAAGCCTGGAGAAGGGCGAAGAGAGTGAGAAAAAAATTTCCTTCTTGAGTGGTAAAAGTGTAATTTAGGGAGAAATAAATGTAAGCGAAATAGGATGAAAATTAAATCGAATTCAAATTTATCCTTTTGGACTTGAGAATTGAACACTTAGCTGATTTACAAAACATTAAATGAGTTGCTTAAGCAATCCTAATATCGTTAAGCTACAATTACTCAGTAAACTCTCTTTCATGGAGGCGAAGAAAAATTAGTTCGTGTTAGGCTTGGCCACTTAAGCTAATGAAGCTATTAGTTGCCTAACCTAATTAGTTCAAGAACAAAAGAGAGATTGGAGGAGTTGGACCGAGAGAGTTAAATAGAAACATTCTTCTTGAGAGCTGGAAGTGAAAGTCAGATAAAAGGAAAAGATATAGGAGTTGGTTTTGTTCGTTTTTATATTTGTTGTTCGGCGTGCCTGGGGGGTAGGCCCCTTGTAAACTCGTAAAATTTCATTGTTTTTATTTTATGACTTGCTTACCCAAAAAAAAAAAAAAAAAAGAAGAAAAAGAAATAGGATTAAAATTTAAGCGAATTCAAATCATCCGTTTGGACTTGAGAATTGAACACTTAGGTGATTTACAAAACCTTAAATGAGGTGGTTAAGTTAAACCAATATCGTTAAGCTACAACTACTCAGTAGATTCTCTTTCTGGGAGGCCAAGCAAGATTTGTTTGAGTTAAACTTGACCACTTAAGCTAATGAAACTATTAGTTGCCTAAGGAATTTTTTTTTTTGGGTAAGTAAGTCATAAAATAAAGACAATGAAATATACGAGTGTGCAAGGGGCATACCCAAGGCATGCCCAACAGCAAATAAAAACAAGTATCGCCAACATAAACAACCACTGCACCCCCTTAAAAAGAGGGGACAAACAAGAACAATAGAAAACACAAAAACCCCAACTCTGGCCATGTATCCTTTTTGTCCTCAAGTAACCCCTATCATCAGAGATAATAGATAGAAACTAGAGGTGGATATATGGTCAAAGATACACACAAATAACACCACAAAGCTAAAAAACATAACAGACACACTGACAAAACAACAATCCATAAGCCGAGTCAAAGATGATAGTCAACCCCACATGTCCCCAGTCTCGACTGTGGATAAAACATGGAATCCAATAAGCATCCCACTCCTCACAGCAGTGACATCCAAGCCACTTAACCAAAGCCATGTCGGAGGATAAAATCTACCCCATGAGAAGTCCCAGCAAAGTCACATGAAGCTAGCACAGTCAAAAAACCATAAGCCACGGTCTAGGGAGTTGAAGTGAAACTACAATAGCCCCTCAGCAACGAACCAAAACACAGCCAACAAAATCATGAGGAAATCATTTCCTAGAACAAAAGAGAGAAGGTTGGAGAAGGACGGAGAGTTAGATAGAGAAACTTTCTTCTTGAGAATTAGAAGAGAAAGTTAGAGAAAATAAAAGGAAATAGGAAGAAAATTAAAGCGAATTAAAATTTATCCTTTTGGACGTGCGAATTGAACACGTTGTTTATTGAGAAAACATTAAATGAGTTTCTTATGTTAAACTAATTTCGTTAAGTGAATTCTCTTTTTTGGAGGCTAACCAAGATAAGTTTGAGTTAAACTTGGCCAGTTAAGCTAATGAAACTATTAGTTGCCTAACCAAATTAGTCCCCAGAACAAAAGAGATATGGTTGGAGAGAGTTAGAGAGAAACTTTCTTCCTGAGAGTTAGAAGAAAAGGCTAGAAAAGAAAGGGAAATAGGATGATAATTAGAGCAAATTCAAATTAACGATTTTTGACAGGAGAATTAAACGCTTAGGCGATTTAGAAAACATTAAATGAGGTTCTTGAGCTAAACTTATTTGTTAAGTTACAATTACTCAGTAACTTCTCTTTCTTGGAGGCTAAGCAAGATATATATATATATATATATATATTTTTTTTTGGGTGGGTAAGTCATAAATTAAAGACAAAGAACTTACACATTTACAAGGGGCATACCCCAGGTAATTACAACAAATCTAACTTGACCCCCCGAAAAAGGGGGAAAAGTAAACAACTAAATTAAAGTAATCAAAGATTATTCACCCAAAAAAAAAAAGTAATCAAAGATTAAAAAACTCCAAACTTTGCCCATATATCTTTGTACCCCCAAGTGACCCCTATCATCAGAGATAATAGACGGAGACTTTGGAGAAGATATATGGGCAGTTACAAAATAAAATACGCATAGGCATACACTGCCCAGATTACAAAAACTAAATTCACACGGCCGAAAAACCTGGCCCAAAACTAAAAGCAACATGAGTTAGGCCCAAAGATATATATACATGAATAATCTGGCCCAACCTCGTGCACTACACCGTCAGCCATATAATCAACAAGTAAAGACAAGTTGATTTCCTGTGAAGCTCCACGTGGGACCCGAAAACACCCACCTCAAATAAAACCATCACAATAAAACCATGTGCTGGTTTTGACACAAAACCGTGGGCCAGATATTTTACCCACGTGCACCCGCTTTCCCATGTCAGGCGGGAAATTGGAAACACTCTACTGCGACGCGGTACACCACAAAAGTCAAAAACTGGTCGGACATCGGCGCTGGAAAACCGTCCAGGCCAGAGAACACCGCCGGAAGAAACCAGCACCGGAAACACCTAGTACCCGTCAACCTCGCGCTGGGTCCGAGATCAACAGCACCGCTAGGACACCACCATGGATGGCGGACAACCGACCTGAATCAATGGAAACTGAAACTCCATAAACACCAGCTTGGAGATCCAGACCAAAAGAAACGAGACACACCGGCCTCACCCAGGTGTCCAAGACACTCCGCCGGCGACGCACCAGTGTCCAAACCACAGCAGCAAACCACCAGTACGCGAATCACTAGCGACACTCCCCATCTTGTGACGATCACTCACCGCCGGAACCGCCAGTCATCTTTAAAATCATGCTGGTCCACCACAACCGATGTAGAAGCAGAGACCAGTGATCAAACACAGAACACACCTCTTAGAAAAATAAAACCCAGCATCATCGGTGACACAACACCACCAACGACACAACCATACCGAATCTTCAGAGCAAAACCAGCTATGGTGCCACCCACACCCGGAGCTAATCAGACCCAGGTTACACACCCGCAGATCACCAACCACGGATCACACAAGATCACACCAGCCATAGTCTGAAACCTATGACCGAAATTTTATGGTGCACTAGGACCGCACCTGAACTCATCAAACCCATTAAACAAATAACAAAACCAGCCAGAATCTTAGACAACCGGACTGGTAGTCAAGATCTAACCTTACTCAACTCATGATCTGAACAACCCATCTTGAAGACCCAAGCTGAACGGATCAGAACATGAAAAGAATAACCTTCCAGCCAAATCTGAGATATGGCCGTAACAAAAGGCACTAAAATAGCACCATAACCTAAACTCACACAACTCACTCTATGGATAACAAAACCAGCCGGAAAGATTTCACCGGACTGGTAACTCACACAATAAACATTCTCCCTCAAGAGGTGAGAAAGACAAACGGACAGTGAACCATTTTACACTCCGAGGGGAGCTTTCTCTCTCTAGAGAGAGAGGCTCTGCTTTCTTCCCCTTTCCACAGGCTAAGCGAGATTAGTTTGAGTCGAACTTGGGCAGTTAATCTGATGATACTATTAGTCGCCAAAGCTAATTAATTCCTAGAACAAAAGAGAGAAGCATGGAGAAGGACGAAGAGAGTTAGAAAAAAAAGTTCCTTCTTGAGTGGTAAAAGTGTAATTTAGAGAGAAATAAATGTAAGGGAAATAGGATGAAAATTAAATCGAATTCAAATTTATCCTTTTGGACTTGAGAATTGAACACTTAGCTGATTTACAAAACATTAAATGAGTTGCTTAAGCAATCCTAATATCGTTAAGCCACAATTACTCAGTAAACTCTCTTTCACGGAGGCCAAGAAAAATTAGTTTGTGTTAGGCTTGGCCACTTAAGCTAATGAAGCAATTAGTTGCCTAACCTAATTAGTTCAAGAACAAAAGAGAGAATGGAGGAGAAGAACCGAGAGAGTTAAATAGAAACATTTTTCTTGAGAGCTGGAAGTGAAAGTTAGATAAAAGAAAAAGAAATAGAAGTTGGTTTTGTTCGTTTTTATATTTGTTGTTCGGCGTGCCTGGGGGTAGGCCCCTTGTAAACATGTAAAATTTCATTGTTTTCATTTTATGACTCGCTTACCCAAAAAAAAAAAAAAAAAGAAGAATAAAAAGAAATAGGACAAGATAAGTTTGAGTTAAACTTGGCCAGTTAGAGCCTCTCTCTCTAGATTCTAGAGAGAGAAAGCTCCCCCCGGTGGTTATGGTTTCCTGGTGCTGTTCTGGCCAGTTGTTTAGCTCCTATACTCAACTTTATGAGTGTGAGTGAGCATGATTCCAGGTGTGTTACCCCTGGCTGTGAGATGTGCAGTTTTCTTGCTCTGCACTTTCGTATTAATGTTCAGTTTTCATGGAAGTTCAACATATCTGTGCTCCTAGTCCGGCTATTCTCATGGCTGGTTTGGGGTGTTGCCTTAAGCCTGGTATTATACTTAGGTGACCTGTGGGTGTCCTTGTGGTTGCATCATGTTCTGGGTTGGGTCACCGCCATTGTGGTCGTCAATGGTTCGGCTAGGTGGTTTGGCCCACAGTTCAGCAAGGCTGGGTCTCTACTTGACTCACTAGTGTTATCCGGGTTTTGGGTAGCTAGAGATGTTGAGGTTGCCATGTCCGGGTGAGATTTGTTTTATATGCTTACGAAGGTGTGCTGGTTCGGGTGGCTCCGGCGCCGGTGATCTAGCTTTATCTTTTGTGGCTGTCGTGTTTATATCCCCAGGTTCTGCTGGGTGGTTGTTGGTTTGGACCTTACCCTTGCCATGGCTTTATATCATGGCAAGTTTTGCTTTTATGCTGGTGGCATTGGGTCTATGTCGCCGGCAAGGCTATGTAAAGTTTGAAGGTGGTATGGGCTCTTCTCCGGAGCTGTTTGGTTCGGTTATTTTTGGTGGACCGTAGTGAGATTTTGTTGTTCCGGTACGGCATTGCTTGTTGCCGGATAGGAAGGTTGCTGGCCATGGTGGTGGGTTTTGGTGCTCACCGGTGGTCTCATTTTTGCGGGTGGTTTGCTGTTTCAGCCGTGGACATGGCGGCATGTACCTGCTCTGGCTCGTCGTTACATTTTTTTTTTTTTTTGCCGGTGCTGTGTATTGTCGTGGAACATTATGCTTACCGGTGCTGGCTCGTTGATAGCGTGTTCGCCGGTAGAGTCGAATTTGGGGTCTATGTTCATGGGTCTGCTCTTCGATGCATGGATGGGGTAGTTCGGTTGGTACTCTGTTTACTGGCCTGAGAAGAACGAGTTTTTTCACGCGCCTGTGGTTGGCATATGTCCATTCGCGCGTAGGTTCTTGGTATTGATGTTGCGTGACTCATGTTTTCTCACGTGGGCGACGTTGATGGTTGCTTTTTGGGTATTTGAATACAGCTGGTGTGTGCCTGAGTCAAGGATCATAGGGTTGAGGTACATGTGCATGATGTGTGTTGGGAATGATAAAAGCTATATCAACTTTACATATATTTATATATATTTTTGGTTGATTTGCTTTTGCCGCCCATTTTGGGACTTGGTGTTGTGGTAAGTGGGGCCCCATGTGAGTTCTTGAAGTGAAGTTAATTTTTGGGCAGTGGAATTTTTGGAATGCGACGTGAGTCAGTTCATGCCCATGCTGAATTGAGTGTATACACGGGCCAATCGTTTTGGTGTTCAGCCGTGGTTCTGAGCTGAATTGGTTAATTAAATAGTTAAATTTTTTTTTTATTTGCCTATATATCATTCCCAAGTTTCCATCTATTTATGATAGGGGTTACTTGGGATTAAAAAATGATATATGGGCAAATTTAATTTTACTTTTAGCAATCCTGTTGGGTTATGTTATAGTGTTGTTTTAATTAGTTATTTTTTTATTTATTTGTTTTAGTTCCCCCACTTTTGGGGGCGCGTGAGGTTTTATTGTATTACCTGGGGTATGCCCCTTGTAAATGTGTAAGTTCTTTGTCTTTAATTTATGACTTACCCACCCAAAAAAAAAAGAAAAGAAATAGGATTAAAATTTAAGTGAATTCAAATGATCCGTTCGGAGTTGAGAATTGAACACTTAGGTGATTTACAAAACCTTAAATTATGTGGTTAAGTTAAACCAATATCGTTAAGTTACAATTACTAAGTAGATTCTCTTTCTGGAGGCCAAGCAAGATTTGTTTGAGTTAAACTTGACCACTTAAGCTAATGAAACAATTCAGTGTGTTTGGTTTGAGTTTTTTGGATTAAGTTTTTTTGAAAACTGAGTTTTTTGATTTTCGTATTTTTTTGTTTTTAGTGAATATTTTTAAATTTTTAAACAGTTTTTTTTACTTTTTTAGATGCACCTTATTTAGATGTATCTAAAAAACTAAAAAATTTGTGAAAAAAATATTTTAAAAAATTAATAAATACATAAAAATACAAAAAATGTACTGAATTTTCGTATTTTTTTTACATTTTTGGCATTTAGTGAATTTTTAAAAGGTTTCTTTCACAATTTTTTTTCTTTTTAGGTATATTTATGTTAAGTATGTCTAAAAAGTAAAAAGAATTGCTTAAAATATTAAAAAAATTCAGAAAAAACAAAAAAAAAACACGAAAAATAAGAAAGTATAATTTTCTGAAAAGAGTTTTTGGAAAACTCTAACCAAGCATGCTGATTAGTTGCCTAAGGAAATTTTTTTTTTGGGTAAGTAAGTCATAAAATAAAGACAATGAAATATACGAGTGTGCAAGGGGCATACCCCAGGCACGCCCAACAGCAAATAAAAACAAGTATAACCAACATAACCAACCACTACACCCCCTTAAAAGGGGGGACAAACAAGAACAACAGAAAACACAAAAACCCCCAACTCTGCCCATGTATCCTTTTTGTCCTCAAGTAACCGCTACCATCAGAGATAATAGATAGAAACTAGAGGTGGATATGGGCAAAGATACACACAAAAACACCACAAAGCTAAAAAACATAACAGACACACTGACAAAAAAAACAACCCACAAGTCGAGTCAAAGATGATAGTCAACCCCACATGCCCCAAGTCTCGACTGCAGATAAAACATGGAATCCAATAAGCATCCCACTCCTCATAGCCGTGACATCCAAGCCACTTAACCAAATCCATGTCGGAGGATAAAATCTACCCCATGAGAAGTCCCAGCAAAGTCAAATGAAGCTAGAACGGTCAAAAAAACCATAAGCCACGGTCTAGGAAGTTGAAGTGAAACTACAATAGCCCCTCAGTAAGAAACCAAAACACAGCCAACAAAATCATGAGGAAATCATTTCCTAGAACAAAAGAGAGAAGGTCGGAGAAGGACGGAGAGAGTTAGAGAGAAACTTTCTTCTTGAGAATTAGAAGAGAAAGTTAGAGAAAATAAAAGGAAAAAGGAAGAAAATTAAAGCGAATTAAAATTTATCCTTTTGGACGTGCGAATTAAACACGTTGCTGATTGAGAAAACATTAAATGAGTTTCTTAAGTTAAACTAATTTCGTTAAGCAAATTCTCTTTTTTGGAGGCTAACCAAGATAAGTTTGAGTTAAACTTGGCCAGTTAAGCTAATGAAACTATTAGTTGCCTAACCAAATTAGTCCCTAGAACAAAAGAGAGATGGACGGAGAGAGTTAAAGAGAAACTTTCTTCTTGAGAGTTAGAAGAGAAGGCTAGAGAAAAGAAAAGGAAATAGGATGATAATTAGAGCAAATTCAAATTAACGATTTTTGACAAGAGAATTGAACGCTTAGGCGATTTAGAAAACATTAAATGAGGTTCTTGAGAAAAACTTATATTGTTAAGTTACAATTACTCAGTAACTTCTCTTTCTTGGAGGCTAAGCAAGATTAGTTTGAGTCGAACTTGGGAATCAATCTGATGATACTATTAGTCGCCAAAGCTAATTAATTCCTAGAACAAAAGAGAGAAGCATGGAGAAGGACGAAGAGAGTGAGAAAAAAAAAACTTCCTTCTTGAGTGGTAAAAGTGTAATTTAGAGAGAAATAAATGTAAGGGAAATAGGATGAAAATTAAATCGAATTCAAATTTATCCTTTTGGACTTGAGAATTGAACACTTAGCTGATTTACAAAACATTAAATGAGTTGCTTAAGCAATCCTAATATCGTTAAGCTACAATTACTCAGTAAACTCTCTTTCACGGAGGCCAAGAAAAATTAGTTTGTGTTAGGCTTGGCCACTTAAGCTAATGAAGCTATTAGTTGCCTAACCTAATTAGTTCAAGAACAAAAGAGAGAATGGAGGAGAAGGATCGAGAGAGTTAAATATATACATTCTTCTTGAGAGCTGGAAGTGAAAGTTAGATAAAAGAAAAAGAAATAGGAGTTGGTTTTGTTCGTTTTTATATTTGTTGTTCAGCGTGCCTAGGGGTAGGCCCCTTGTAAACTTGTAAAATTGTATTGTTTTTATTTTATGACTGCTTACCCAAAAAAAAAAAAAAAAAAAAAAAGAAGAAAAAGAAATAGGATTGAAATTTAAGCGAATTGAAATCATCCGTTTGGGGATTGAACACTTAGGTGATTTACAAAAATCTTAATGAGGTGGTCAAGTTAAACCAATATCGTTAAGCTACAATTACTCAGTAGATTCTCTTTTTGGGAGGCCAAGCAAGATTTGTTTGAGTTAAACTTGACCACTTAAGCTAATGAAACTATTAGTAAGTCAGAAAATAAAGAAAATGAAATATATGAGTTTGCATGGGGCATACCCCAGGCACTCCCAACAACAAATAAAAAGAAGTATAACCAACATAAACAACCACTGCACCCCCTTAAAAAGGGGGGACAAACAAGAACAACAGAAAACACAAAAACCCCCAACTCTGCCCATGTATCCTTTTTGTCCTCAAGTAAACCCTACCATCAGAGATAATAGATAGAGACTAGAGGTGGATATATGGGCAAAGATACACACAAATAACACCACAAAGCAAAAAAACATAACAGACACACTGACAAAACAACAACCCACAAGCCGAGTCAAAGATGATAGTCAACCCCACATGCCCCCAGTCTCCACTGTAGATAAAACATGGAATCCAATAAGCATCCCACTCCTCATAGCTGTGACATCCAAGCCACTAAACCAAAGCCATGTCGGAGGATAAAATCTACCCCATGAGAAGTCCCAGCAAAGTCACATGAAGCTAGCACGGTCAAAAAACCATAAGCCACGGTCTAGGGAGTTGAAGTGAAACTACAATAGCCCCTCAGCAACAAACCAAAACACAGCCAACAAAATCATGAGGAAATCATTTCGTAGAACAAAAGAGAGAAGGTTGGAGAAGGACGGAGAGAGTTAGAGAGAAACTTTCTTCTTGAGAATTAGAAGAGAAAGTTAGAGAACATAAAAGGAAACAAGAAGAAAATTAAAGCGAATTAAAATTTATCCTTTTGGACGTGCTAATCGAACACGTTGTTGATTGAGAAAACATTAAATGAGTTTCTTAAGTTAAACTAATTTCGTTAAGTAAATTCTCTTTTCTGGAGGCTAACCAAGATAAGTTTGAGTTAAACTTGACCGGTTAAGCTAATGAAACTATTAGTTGCCTAACCAAATTAGTCCCTAGAACAAAAGAGAGATGGACGGAGAGAGTTAGAGAGAAACTTTCTTCTTGAGAGTTAGAAGAGAAGGCTGGAGAAAAGAAAGGGAAATAGGATGATAATTAGAGCAAATTCAAATTAATGATTTTTGACAGGAGAATTGAACGCTTAGGCGATTTAGAAAACATTAAATGAGGTTCTTGAGCTAAACTTATATTGTTAAGTTACAATTACTCAGTAACTTCTCTTTCTTGGAGGCTAAGCAAGATTAGTTTGAGTCGTACTTGGGCAGTTAATCTGATGATAGTATTATTAGTCGCCAAAGCTAATTAATTCCTAGAACAAAAGAGAGAAGCATGGAGAAGGACGAAGAGAGTGAGAAAAAAAACTTCCTTCTTGAATGGTAAAAGTGTAATTTAGAGAGAAATAAATGTAAGGCAAAATAGGATGAAAATTAAATCGAATTCAAATTTATCCTTTTGGACTTGAGAATTGAACACTCAGCTGATTTACAAAACATTAAATGAGTTGCTTAAGCAATCCTAATATCGTTAAGCTACAATTACTCAGTAAACTCTCTTTCACGGAGGCCAAGAAAAATTAGTTTGTGTTAGGCTTGGCCACTTAAGCTAATGAAGCTATTAGTTGCCTAACCTAATTAGTTCAAGAACAAAAGAGAGAATGGAGGAGAAGGACCGAGAGAGTTAAATAGAAACATTCTTCTTGAGAGCTGGAAGTGAAAGTTAGATAAAAGAAAAAGAAATAGGAGTTGGTTTTGTTCGTTTTTATATTTGTTGTTCGGCGTGCCTGGGGGTAGGCCCCTTGTAAACATGTAAAATTTCATTGTTTTTATTTTATGACTTGCTTACCCAAACAAAAAAAAAAAAAAAAAAAGAAGAAGAAGAAAAAGAAATAGGATTAAAATTTAAGCGAATTCAAATCATCCGTTTGGACTTGAGAATTGAACACTTAGGTGATTTACAAAACCTTAAATGAGGTGGTGAAGTTAAACCAATATCGTTAAGCTACAATTACTTAGTAGATTCTCTTTCTGGGAGGCCAAGCAAGATTTGTTTGAGTGAAACTTTACCACTTAAGCTAATGAAACTATTAGTTGCCGAAGGAATTTTTTTTTTGGGTAAGTAAGTCATAAAATAAAGACAATGAAATATACGAGTTTGCAAGGGGCATACCCCAGGCACGCCCAACAGCAAATAAAAACAAGTATAACCAACATAAACAACCACTGCACCCCCTTAAAAAGGGGGGACAAACAAGAACAACAGAAAACACAAAAAACCCCAACTCTGCCCATGTATCCTTTTTGTCCTCAAGTAACCCCTATCATCAGAGATAATAGATAGAAACTAGAGGTGGATATATGGGCAAAGATACACACAAATAACACCACAAAGCTAAACAACATAACAGACACACTGACAAAACAACAACCCACAAGCCGAGTCAAAGATGATAGTCAACCCCACATGCCCCAAGTCTCAACTGTAGATAAAACATGGAATCCAATAAGCATCCCACTCCTCACAGTCGTGACATCCAAGCCACTTAACCAAAGCCATGTCGGAGGATAAAATCTACCCCAAGAGAAGTCCCAGCAAAGTCACATGAAGCTAGCACGGTCAAAAAACCATAAGCCACGGTCTAGGGAGTTGAAGTGAAACTACAATAGCCCCTTAGCAGCAGACCAAAACACAGCCAACAAAATCATGAGGAAATCATTTTCTAGAACAAAAGAGAGAAGGTTGGAGAAGGACGGAGAGAGCTAGAGAGAAACTTTCTTCTTGAGAATGAGAAGAGAAAGTTAGAGAACAAAAATGGAAATTGGAAGAAAATTAAAGTGAATTAAAATTTATCCTTTTGGACGTGCGAATTGAACACGTTGTTGATTGAGAAAACATTAAATGAGTTTCTTAAGTTAAACTAATTTCGTTATGTAAATTCTGTTTTTTGGAGGCAAACTGATATAAGTTTGAGTTAAACTTGGCCAGTTAAGCTAATGAAACTATTAGTTGCCTAACCAAATTAGTCCCTAGAACAAAAGAGAGATGGACGGAGAGAGTTAGAGAAAAACTTTCTTCTTGAGAGTTAGAAGGGAAGGCTAGAGAAAAGAAAGGGAAATAGGATGATAATTAGAGCAAATTCGAATTAATGATTTTTGACAGGAGAATTGAACGCTTAGGCGATTTAGAAAACATTAAATGAGTTGCTTAAGCCAAACTTATATTGTTAAGTTACAATTACTTAGTAGCTTCTCTTTCTTGGAGGCTAAGCAAGATTAGTTTGAGTCGAACTTGGGCAGTTAATCAGATGATACTATTAGTCGCCAAGGCTAATTAATTCCTAGAACAAAAGAGAGAAGCATGGAGAAGGACGAAGAGAGTGAGAAAAAAAAACTTCCTTCTTGAGTGGTAAAAGTGTAATTTAGAGAGAAATAAATGTAAGGGAAATAGGATGAAAATTAAATCGAATTCAAATTTATCCTTTTGGACTTGAGAATTGAACACTTAACTGATTTACAAAACATTAAATGAGTTGCTTAAGCAATCCTAATATCGTTAATCTACAATTACTCAGTAAACTCTCTTTCACGGAGGCTAAGAAAAATTAGTTTGTGTTAGGCTTGGCCACTTAAGCTAATGAACCTATTAAGGTTCCTAACCTAATTAGTTCAAGAACAAAAGGGAGAATGGAGGAGAAGGACCGAGAGAGTTAAATAGAAACATTCTTCTTGAGAGCTGGAAGTGAAAGTTAGATAAAAGAAAAAGAAACAGGAGTTGGTTTTGTTCGTTTTTATATTTGTTGTTCGGCGTGCCAGGGGGTATGTAATAACCCTCCCTGCCTTAACATGTTGGCCGAGATGTCACTATCTAGGTCGAGGTGTTCACTACCGAGGCCGAGATGTGTATTATCTAGGCCGAGATGTTACCCTTGAACCCAAGTGATCTTGCTCCTAGACTGGTACGACCTAGACCGAGGTGTGGCACATCTAGGCCGAGGTGTGGCACAGCTAGGCCAAGTGTTGTCCTTTCTAGCCAAGGTCATTGTCCTTTGCTTGCCAAAGCCTTGTTATTAGCCGATGTCACTACTTGCCGGAGTGCCCTTGCTGCCTAAGTTGTTGAACACACTTTGTCATAGTCTTGTCTTTTCACTCAGTCACCTTTTTGAGTAGAACCAACCAGCCGTTGCCACGTGCCCCTGCAGAGGGTTAAGTCAGCCGACAGACCCAGAAAATATACATTTTTGTATCATATCTTTGCCTTGTAGAGAGAGAGAAGCTCTAGGAAGAAGAAGAAGTTTTAGAGTGAGAGAGTAGGCCTTCGAGCTTGATTCCTAGAGATCAACCGTTAGATTCATGTATTGAGGTTAGATTCTTGATTTACTCTTGTTGTTCTTTATGTTTATTTAGCTGCATTACACGATCTAGCGTGATTCATGAGCCATGCATTGATTTAAAGTTTGGTTCTAGAAAGAGAAAATGGTGTTCTTGGGTTCTTAAAAAAAGAGCCTTGTTTGATCCGAAAGTTTGTAACAAGTTCCATGTTTTTGTGTTTGTTTTCATAAGATCTTCAAGTATAGGTACCCAGGCCCATGTTTTCGAACTCATAGCATGAAAATCCCAGATTTTGAAATAACAAGTTGTGATTGAGCATTCATGTTTTTCATGTTCTTCATGTTCTTTTTTTTTTGGGTAAGTAAGTCATAAAATAAAGACAATGAAATATACACGTTTACAAGGGGCATACCCTAGGTACACCCAACAACAAATAAATAAAAATTACATAACCAACATAAACTACTAAAGTACCCCCATAAAGATGGGCGGTAAACACAAGAACAACAGAAAACCAAAAAACCCAACTTTGCCCATATATCTTTTTGTCCCCCAGTAACCCCTACCATCAGAGATAATAGATGGAAACTAGGGGTAGATATATGGGCAAAGGTACAAACAACACCACAAAGCTATTTAAACATAACAAAACAAACACACAAGGCTGCAACCCACAAGCTCGATCCAAAAGGATAGCCACCCCCACAAGCCGCCAGTCTCTACCCAAGATGAGCACATGGAGTCCAGTAAGCCTTCCACTCCTCACAGCCGTGACATCCTAGCCACTTAACCAAAGCCATGACAGAGGAAAAAATCTACCCCACGACACATCCCGACAGAGTCACATGAAGCTAGCACGAGTAGTAGCCATAATCAACGGTCTTAGGAGTTGTAGCGCAAAAACAATAGCCCCACAGCAACAGAGGGAAACCCAGAGGGAAACCCAGATTTTCCCAACTTCATATCCTTGAATGTGGCCCTCGGGACCACACCTCGGTGAGGAGGTGTGGAACCTCGGCCTAGACCTGGTTGGTGCCCAGCATGTTTTCCCGAGATGAGAAACGGTGTTTCATTTTGATTTGACTTAGTTTTTGAAGAATGCCGAGATCATCTGTATGCATGTGAAACTTGTTTGAAAGTGCTTCAACAGACTTGCCCTGACCCCGACGTTTGAAGAACTATGTGAGTGGTATTTTTAATAAAGCTATGTTACAATGTTTTGATAAAAGCCTTGTTTTGCTTTGTTTTGGAAAGTATTTGTAAGCATGAATGATTATTCCTATTTTGTATATCAAGTATTATATCTTGTTTTGATGACATTCTTGGAAAGTCCTTACGTGCTGGAGGACTCTAAGCATTTGCAGCACAATCTTGAAAGTCCATACGTGCTAGGGTACTATAAGCATTTGTAGCACAAAATTTGGAAGTCCGTACGTGCTAGGGGACTATAAGCATTTGTAGCACAAAATTTGGAAGTCCATACGTGCTAGGGGACTCTAAGCATTTGTAGCACAAGTCCTTAGTGCCAGGGGACTATAATGCAACTGCACCATTGATTTGAGATATCTCCCTTGTCTTGCCTTGTCTTGCCACTGACGGTTTACCGTGTGGGTTTGTTTGTTCGAAATGTCATCACTTGTACTACATTGATACTAGTAAGCATCCCTTGAAGCTTGAAAGATTTGCTAGATGGACTTGGTTCATCCCTTGATTTGCACTAATTATGCTATGTATCGTTTGATAAAGATCTTGAATATCAGTCATGCAAACGCCTTTATTATTCATACCATTCACTGAGTATCTAAGCTCACCCCTCTCTATATATATGTAGGTGATGAGCAGGACGGCGGTGACGCCTAGATGTACTTGCCACTTGTTTTGGATTTTGCATTTTTGCAGCATCTTGAAGATCATGCTTCTTAGTTGTATTTCACTGTATTTTGTATTTGATGGCTGAGAAGCCTTTTGGTCAAGATGTATTTTTGTACTTCGTTTTGTTGTATTAAAGCTATGTAAAGATGTATGCCATTCCATTTGACTTATGCACTGCTCTTATGGACTACTTATGTCACGCCCCTAACCTGCCCCTAAAAGGTTTGGGCATGACCTAATCAGAAACAGACAGAATGACCTATGATGAACAGCGTTTGGGGCCTGAGCGGAAGCAGTAAATTTTAAATGACAATAAACAGACACATCCATTGAGCAACTACCAAAAACCAGGACCATTTCGAGATTTAACAAAAGGTAAACATGCACACAGAAGTAGGTTACAAAACATCTACAAATCCAGCCCAGATATTAGGCACACAAAACAATAGATACAATAACCCTGACCAGCAACATGGATACCAAAAATTACATATACAAAGAAAACTGGTCTAATATGTAAGGGTTCTCTCCTGTGCCTGGTTATCCTTAAGCTGACAAAATGCACGAGGTAATGTTAGAACAGCTCCCCAAGCTGGCTCCTACAGAATCGGACAACATATAGAATGAGACAAGCTTAGTGAATAATAGTGCGCAATAATAAAATCACAATGCATCTTAGTATATGTACCAAAATCAAATACAGAAATAACAAATTGGCCTGTTGGCCCAGATAGCCTTTCGGCACAGGTAGCCTTGCGGCACAACAGATAGCCTTTCAGCACAACAGATAGCCTTTCGGCACAGGTAGCCTTGTGGCAAAACAGATAGCCTTTCGGCACAACAGATAGCCTTTCGGCACAGGTAGCCTTGTGGCAAAACAGATAGCCTTTCGGCACAACAGATAGCCTTTCGGCACAGGTAGCCTTGTGGCAAAACAGATAAACGGATATGGTTTCCACTTTTCATTTCCAGATCAATACATAATTTACAATTATGTCTTACAGAACAGATACATAAATATATGTAATGCACTATTACTCACAGCGTTGGGGCGGCGTACTAGTTCCTTCTGGAGTGTGCCCTGCACACAATATACTGATAAATTAGTATCCTTCCCTTTTAAATCCTTATCAGTCATTCCATATGTCACTACAGTTTTATGGATATGAATATATCATTATCATAAACTCATCAGAAAAACATTCTAATGACACCAAAGAGTCAAGCATGAAAAACTGAACAAAACAGATTTTTCTTACTGAAACAGTCCTCCGCTCGAGCGTAGCTTTGTCCGCTCGAGCGGACAGTGTAGTGCTACCAAAAATACTGGATGGTCGATTTTTACGCTCGAGCGTACAGTTCTCCGCTCGAGCGGACAGGGTAAATTTAAGAAAACTGCTGGGAGGTGCATTTTCACGCTCGAGCGGCCCTGACCTCCGCTCGAGCGGACGACTACCCAGATTCAAGGCAGCCCGATTTCAAGCCAAAATTCATCATCCAAACCCAATTTTTCATGCAATCAAGGGTAAAATTCATGCAAGCATTCCACTTAACAACACCATAACATGAATTAAAGCTTAATCACATCAAGTTGAACCAAGTTAAAGGCTTCAACAAGCCAACACTTTCACAAATTTCAATCTAACTTCAAGTTCTTTAAACATATCACCTGAAATCAACATATATGCAAGATTAGATGATACAAAATTAAGGATTTGAAGTATAGATTCATACAACACTCAAATTAGTGTCAACATGCTCAAATGGTGAGAAACCCTAATGAATCAAACATATATTATCCATGAACCCAACACAAACATGGGTTGAAATTCTTGAAGAGTTATACAAGAAATTTGAGTTACCTTAACTTAACTCTTTCAATTCTACCAATTTGATTAGCTTTCCTTGGTGTCTCACGTTTTCCCCAATTCCTTCTTGACTCTCTCTCTTTTCTCTCCCAAAGAGTCCCACGTTTTTGCTCACAAATCCCCCACAAGTCTTAGACATAGGCATATATATATATCTAACCATAGAAAAGCATATAAGACGAAATTGAATCGCTTTATGGTACCGAAATAAAAATTTCACAGAAAATCCCATTATAGCTTAAAAATCATGTAGATTCCAAATATCAAATCAATTTTTGCAAATTAAATCTCTAAGGTGTCCAATTTCAGATGAAAGCAATTCAAGTGTAACAGATAATGTTTGAATTCAACAGATAAGGGTCAATATGTCTTCTTTCCATGCAATTTACCGCACTTATACATAAAATTTCATAATAGATATTCAGAGATACAGAACAAAAGCTTGAAAAGATAACAGAATCAGATACGAGGGTCGGGGTATTACAACTTAGCTATTAATTTATTGCTTCCGTATTTGTAAGCCCCATATGTGTACTCTGTTTGTGTGTGAATTTTGAAAATTGGCCTTCGGTAATCTCGGATTTACTGGCCATCACGGCACCATTCTACTAGGGGCGGAATGGGGTCGTGACATATTGGTATCAGAGCACAAGTTTCTCACAGTACATTATTGTAGACGCGCCCTTGGGCCTCACTCTACAGTTCGGACTCCCTTTTGTGTTACGGTTCTTAATCTGAACCAAAGAGTCCAACTCTGACAAATCATTTGAGAAAACAGATTTTGAAAAGAAGTGCCAAACATGGACTGCTTTGCCAGATACGGAGTCGCCACCTAAATATTTTATTTTTGGGAAATTTAGGAAACCCTGACTCGGTGCCGAAGGCCACGTGTCCGTCATCACCAAAGTGATCTTGGCTCGGGAGCTTGGGTACGATCGGGGAAGGTCAGCTATGAGCACCCCCTTTCGCCCGGTCCGAAGACCGGCCTCTACTAACCGTGATATCCGATTTTGAAAACATTACATGTTCTTATTCCATTTATTAGCCTAGAATTACTATGTTATGCGCACAGCAAACAAGTATAGACTAGATTGCCTAATTTGGAAATAAGCATTGCATATCCGTTTGTTTTGAAAGTGCTTTGGAATTTGCTACTCGCAAGTAGGCTAAAACACGGATTTCAACGAGTTTTTCCAACTCAAGCAATCCAACCTCCACCCACAGGCATTCAAGCAGTTTATCTCATATAAGCACTTAGCCGCATGGTAAGCATACTGTCATGGCAGCATTCACACGCATGTGGTATGCTAAAGCGTAAAATACTTACATCGTACTCCGTGCCAAAACAAGAAACTAGTTAGCAGACATGCGTGTCCTAGTTCATGTTAGAGTGACTAATGCAACACATACAGAGATGCAATCTAGAGTAGGCTCGGCTAACTTTAAAAATGGTATGCGAAATGCACTTTATTCGATGTACGTATTCAATTTGGAATTGAAAATACAATGCAGTTTGTATGATGTACTGAGCCCGATGCATGTCAACAAATGCATGGATGCACGCATGCATAGCATAAGGTATGCTAAAATAAACGTGTCCTAATACTAACCATTAAAAGCAGGTAAGTAAAAGAGAGAAAGAAGTGGGGGTTGGAAGACATACACACACTCACCCACACTTATTACAGATTTGCCCTCGCTCGGAGGGACCCAAAATAATAATACAGATTAATTAACTACTCAAGCTAATTAAAATATTACAAATAGCCTAATTAGTTGACAAACTAACTAAACTAAGAAAAATAGTGAACCGCCTCGGGAGGAGAGCCAAATGCAGCACATGTTCGGGTCTTGCTCGGAATTGCACTGCCATGCCTAGACTGCCTCTGTTTTCCCTACTCTGCCTTTCTGAAAACTGCCAAAGTCTCAGAACTACTTCTCAAGACACTGGGGGATGCCACCGGCTGAGGGGAAACACCACCGGCTGAAGTATGTGGCCACCGGCACAAAATTCATCCATTGGCTGACAATTTAATGCCGGCCGGCACTAAATGTTGCCGATCGGCACTGAATGTCTGCAGAACCTGCAACTCACAGCAGCAGAGGGCAAAATCTTGCATGGCAATACAATTCAAGCCATTTATGCACCAGACACACTCCTTATCATGTTTGTGACTCAAAGGGGCATGCGCCTCGATTCTCGGGCCACCAATCACGCATTCCCATGCATGATGGCCCAAAGGATCAAATGTGCACTTTCAATCTCAAATGCATGCAAACCAAACAAACCAAAATCCAATCCCTATCACCAAATCAAGGGACAAGGAATGCATATGGGTGCAATGCAACCTAGTCATGTTATCTATCATGCAACATGAACAATGCAATGTACTTATGCAAAGGATACAAGCAAACATGAGGTAAGCATGCAAGCAAGCAAATGATGGTCTTAAACATGACTTAGGCAACTCTAAATAGGCCTAAAATCAACGTCCAAAATGCTAAAATATGAGAGCCAAACACATATACACACATGCACATGCTAAGGTACCAACTTAAGCATTAAACAAGCAACTCTAAGGCACACTTGAAAGAGGCTAAGTATGGACAATAGGCATGCATATATAAGCTTTAAAATCATGTTGGACATGGTGCCAAACCAAGCAACAAAATAGACTAAGCATGCAACAAATGGTCCAAGCATCCAAGGCAAGCCAAAGGAGACCTAAATCATGGCTAAGCCAACCAAACCTCACAAGGCCAAGAAGGCTTAAAACAGGTCTAAGGCAGCCCTAGACCATACAAAAGGGACCTCCTAGATGGCATCTAAATGGCTCTAGAGCAAGGCACACACAATGATCAAATCATTAGGCATACAACACATGCTTTCAAAACTTCAAAGAGGCATGCAAGGCAATCATTCAAGCATTTCTAAGGGACTGAAATAGCATACTAGATGGTTCCAAACCATTGAAAATGATGCAAGCAAGGCATGCTATACTTTCATGTTCTTAAAGCCAACAAGCCAAATGCAAAGAGGCTATGTGATGCAAGCTAAGATCGACCAAAGCAACCATGGACAGACCTTATTCATGGCAAAATAAGCATACAAGCTTCACAAATGTAAGCCTAAAACATGCTAGAAACAAAGGCACACAACCTAAGACATATTAAGGGATCACAAGGCATTACATGGCAACTATGCTAAGCATGCATAAGGGACCAAAACCAACTCTTAGCAATGTTATATCATGGCATAATAAACATAAAATGCAGCCTAGACATGCTCAACACACACTCAAACAAAGGCTTCCTCAAGAGGCCAAAACTTGTCCTTTTCAAGGACAACAAGGAGAGGGGGTGGCCCTCTCCTTCTTGGGACTTCAAAGCATCATCTACACTACTGAAATCCCTCAAGATTTCAGTGGTGAAGAGACCCAAACACCAAAATCCCGGAGCTCAACAAAATAGCACAAAAAAGAGGCCTTTCAAGGCCTAAGAGGGGCCAAACTTCCCCAAAACACAAAGCACCCTTAATAAACTATCAAGAGGACTAAAAAATAGAACTTTTTTGTATTAAACACCAAGCACAAAAACAGTTCAAAGATAGGTAAAAATGGAGTGCAAGAATGGGGTAAATAAAGCAAGTTTCTCACCCTTGTTGACCTTCTTCACCAAAGATGATGTTGTTGCTTCCTTGGGCTCAAATCCAACCAAGAACACCAAGAACAACCTCTTGGAACCTCAGTAGCCAATGGAAGGTGAAACACTAGGTGCTTGTGTGCAATAGTGTGGACTAAAGCACCTAGTGTACAAACAAGAGAGCAAAAGAGAGATAGGATAGATATAGAATTCAAACCCTAAAACCAGAGCTTCTCTGAGGTCTTTTCTCTCTAAAAATGTCTAACTCTCCAACCCTTGAGCCAAGAGGAGGAAGGGTTGTCTTATAGGCAACAAAGCTTACAAGCTAAGCTAACCAAAGGCTCATCCCTCCATACACGTGTATGGAGGGGAAACAAATGCTATACAGCTGCTTTAAAATATCTCAAAAAGCAACTGAACAGTAGTCGGCAGGGCAAAATTGTCATTTTGACAAAATTGACTGCCGACCGGCACAAAAGAGTGCCGACCGGCACAATATAGTGCCGATGGCAACACCAACAAGCCGGTGGCCTCTAGCCATTGCCGGTGGTGTGTGGGGATGCCTCACAAGGCATTCCTTGCCCCTCCAAGGCAAAGCACAAGTGTTTGGTGCAAAACCAGACACGAAACGGTCAAGTTCGGAGGTCCTGAGGCAAGGCGCGTAGCCGAGAACTCCGGGAACTCCAAACGAACACGAACATGGATAATCACCGAGTGTTCAAGCGGTGACGTCCAGATCTTGAGGACGGTCAAAAATGGGGTCTCTACAGTTGCCCCTCTTTGACAGAACTTGAAAGTCATAACAATGACGAGAGTGAATGTCAAAGCCAGAGACGACCCATTTTTGACGAGGCTGAAGACTTGGACAAACATGCAAGACAAACAAGGTATGCGCCCGAAGGCAGGGGCAAAATGCAAGACAATGCACGGAGCCGAGCATAACTTAACGATCATGCAAAGAAAGCTGTAACGAAGCACGCATGCGACAGTTTCAAGCTAGGATGCACCAAACTACACTACAATGCAGAAAGGATGTAAGAGAATTATGCAATTCTCAATACGTCTCACTCGGAGGATACAATACCTGTGCGGCTCGTCCGGTTGCACCGGCCTCAAATGAGCCGTACATACAATATCGTGCCTGCAAAGAAAGCAAACTTAACAGGTACAATATTGTTAGCAATATGCATGACAATGCGAAATGAATGCAAGATGATATGCAATATATACAAAATGATGTATGAACAATGCAAATGATAATGCAATGCAATTGAAACTATGCAAACTACATGCAAAGCAATTGAATCATGATTCAATCATGAGCGATTCGAAACCACACGAATGTCAAATAGGTTGATGGAAGTAACAAGTCCGTCTACCATAGAAAAGGTGCCGCAACCTCAAACCAACATACCAGCGTGGAGTAGGTGCGATACACATGCAGAACTATGAGTAATGTAGACGGACATAAGGACAAGTATTGGGTGGATTGACATAAGTGGGGTGACGACCTGCTGAGGAAAGAACAATGATCCTAATGCCGGATGCAACAATTACACTACAATGCAATAGAAATGGATATGGCATGTAGCCAAAACCGTATTTTGCCTAGGAAAGGCATGTACACGTACAAGCCATGTCTGACACAGAAATGGTGCCGCAACCCTCAAACCAACATACCAGCGTGGAATAGGCACGTACACATGCAGAACTGTGCTTCGACGTGAAAAGTAAGGGCACATACCAGACCAAGCTCAACAAGGAAAGGCGCAAGCCATAGATGGAGGGTGATGCGGTGGATGCATGCAACTACAATGCAATGGAGATGAATACAACGGATATGGCACGCGGGCCAAACCAAATCTTGCCTAGGAAAGGCATGTACACGCACAAGCCATGTCTAGCACAGAAAAGGTGCCGCAACCCTCAAACCAACATACCAACGTGGAATAGGCACGTACACATGCAGAACTGTGTTTTGACGTGAAAAGTAAGGGCACATACCAGACCAAGCTCAACAAGGAAAGGCGCGAGCTATAGATGGAAGATGATGCAGTGGATGCATACAACTACAATGCAATGGAAATGGATATTTACAGAAAATGCATGACATATGCACTATATTACAATGATGATGCATGACATATGCACGTTTTTTGAAATGCATGACATATGCAATATTTACAATGATGCATGACATATGCAGTATTTTGAAATGCATGACATATGCAATATTTACAATGATGCATGACATATGCAGTATTTACAATGATGCGTGACATATGCAGTATTTCCAATGATGCATGACATATGCATGTGTTTTTGTTTTTGGATTTTTTTTTGAAATGCATGACATATGCAGTATTTACAAATGATGCATGACAATGCACTATGATGCAATGATGCATGATTGCAGCTTTCCCTATCTTACCAACAGGGCGATATACTAGGTTGGTTCAGTATCCAGGATTGAGGCGTAGACATGCCGCCTCAACCTATGGGGCTTCCATACAGATTTCAAGCCGAGGGTACACCCCCTGGGTATTTAAACCAGACTTTAGTCTCGGAAATCCCGAACCTTTGTGTTCTAGGCATAAGCCGTTCGAACTCTAGTTTTCGCCGTCCCAGTTGGTCTTCTAGGAACTCACCGCAAAAATAGGCAGGTGGCTTTACCAGACCACCGAAAGTCATTCGGGTACGACAAACACCAAAGGAATTGCACCTTCAGAGGATTTAAGGTCTCCTAGACCATGACGCACAGGACGATATTGTAATAACCCACATTCATGTCTTAGTCATGTTCATGTGCATTTTCATGATTTGTCTTGTTAGCTTGCATTTGTAGACTTAGACTTGTTTTGCCTAGATAAAGGTTCTTGTCTTGTCTTGATGCTATCATGTTTTGGCCTAAGTGTTGTATGCATGCTTTGTTCCTTCTTGCTGTCTCAAGCCTAGGTCATGCCAAGCCCAGGTCATGTTAAGCCTAGGTCATGCCAAGCCTAGGTCATGTTAAGCCTAGGTCATGCCAAGCCTAGGTCATGTTAAGCCTAGGTCATGCCAAGCCTAGGTCATGTCAAGCCTAGGTCATGCCAAGCCTAGGTCATGCCAAGCCTAGGTCATGTTAAGCCTAGGTCATGCCAAGCCTAGGTCATGTCAAGCCTAGGTCATGTTAAACCTAGGACCATCTTAGAACCACTTTGGTTGACCTCCACCATCACCTAGGCATATTGGCCGAGATGTTTCATCTAGGCATCCGAGATCCTTAATCTTGCATCTAGTGATCTTGTTCTGGGATTGGAATGACCTAGACCGAGGTGTGGCACATCTAGGCCGAGGTGTGGCACAGCTTGGCCAAGTGTTATCCTTCCTAGCCGAGATCATTGAGACCTTACTTGCCGAAGCCTATGTCCTAGCCGAGATCATTACTTGCCGGAGTGCCTTGCCGTGAAGCTTGTTAGATACGCTTTGTCTTACCATGTCTTGTCAATCTATCACCTTTTTGAGGAGAGAACCAACCAGCCGTTGCCACGTTCCGAGCTGAGTATTAATCAGCCGGCAGAGAGAGAAAACCATCATTTGGTTATATCCTTGTTTTGAAGAGGAGAGAGAAGCTCTGGAGAGGAAGAGGAGTCCTTGGGGAGAGTAGATTTCCAAGCTTGATCCCTAGAGATCGAACCGTTAGATCCGTGTTCTAAGGTTAGATTCTTGATCTGCTCATGTCGTTCTTCATGATCATGTTATTGCATTGCATGATTGAATATGATTTGTAAGCATGCATGCATTCTTTGAAGTTTTTTTAGAAAGAGAAAATAGCATCATGTGTTCTTCAAGAAAAGTCATGTTTTGATCCGAAAGCTCATGCCAAGATCCATGTTTCTGTTTGTTCATATGATCTTCAAGTATGGGTACCAAGGTCCATGTTTCGAACTCATAGCATGAAATCCCAGATCTTGTAATAACAAGTTATGATTTTAGCATTCATGTCTTCATGTTCTTATGCTCATGTTCTTCAAGGAGGAAACCCAGAGATTTTCAGGCTTCATTTCCTAGGTGTGATCACCAAGACCACTCTTGCCTAGATCACACACCTAGGCCAAGCATCGTATCTCACCTTGGCCTACCTTGCATGATCACTTGCACCTTAGTCTATCTTGCATGCACACCTAGGCTAACCACTACATCACCTAGGCCGAGATGTTCACCATCTAGGCTGACCATAGTACACCCTTGCCGGCACCTTGTAACACCTCGACAGAGAGCTGCACATCGAAGCCTAGGTAACCACACCTCGGCCCAGAGGTGTGGGACCTCGGCCAAGACCTCCTGAGTTCACCCAGCTAAGTCGTTTCAGCATAAATCATCTCTGTACATCCATTACAGGACCTGGTTGGTACCCAGCATGTTTTCCCTAGATGTTTTCCAGCATGTTTTCCCTAGATGTTTACCAGCATGTTTTCCCTAGATGTTTTCCAGCTTGTTTTCTGTGACGACCCAGAATTCTTCCCTCCGCTCGAGCGGACTTTTGGAGTTTCCAGCAATTGTGCAGACGGCCTGAGATTCTGGGAGTTGTGATTCTCCGCTCGAGCGGGGGAGTTTACGCTCGAGCGGACGACTTTGTTGGTCTGCACGCTCGAGCGGAAGAGTTGACGCTCGAGCGGGCCTCTAGGATGAGTTGTATTTCTGAGGTGTGGGTTTGTTTTGGACATTTTTATTAGTGTATTTGGAACCTTCTTATTTTATTTTGGAGTATTGGTTGTGGTGGTAATATGATGGCAAAGTAAGATTGGGCCAAAAGCTTTAATTCGAATAAATTGTCGGCGACCAGCCGTCACTCTTTTATCCTTTTTTTGTCCACACTTTGAATTTGGATGTGAGGTTAGAACCATTGGAAAGCTTATTTCCGGGGCTTCAATTTGGACACAAGAACGACCTAAAACGGAGTTCGGATGGGAGAGTTATACCTATTCAAAGTTTCGGAATCTGTGCTGAGGGCAGGTCCGCTCGAGCGGAAAACAGTCCGCTCGAGCGGGAATTACGGGACAGCAGCTTTAAGAACGGATTTTTGGATCATTTCATAGATTTTCTTCAACCCTCTTCTTTCCTCTTTGCCTTAGTCCGAAACCCTAACTCTCAAACCTTTGATTTCACCCATTTTTATCAACAATCCACCATGGTTTTGGCATGTAGGATGGAGAACTAAGGAGGATCAATTTTTACCCGAAAAATTTGGATTGGTGAAAGTTTCTTCTCAAGCTCACCCCTTTGCTTGATTGTTGAGGTAAGGGTTGAAGACTCTTTAATATTTACATCCATAGATAGGTTGGAGGTGTCTTCATTGTATAATGGTGCAAGTTTTCATTTATGTTATGTATATGGAAGAAATTATGAGATTTTGGGAATTTTGGGGTTTGAACATTGGGGGTTTTATGGTTTGAAGATATTGGGAGTTAATTGATGGGTTTAAATAATGGTTTATGAGTCCTAGATGTGTAATTGATGGAAAAATAGTGTTGGGTTAATAAGTTTGATTATTTCTTGAAATCTCATTATTTTCTTGAAACCCTAAGTTTCTTAAGGATGATAACCAAAGATTTAACCCAAATTGAATGTAGAATAATGAAATTGACGTATTGAATTATGTATATACAAGTTTAATTGGAATTTGGTGATACTTGGAAAATTATGTTTAAATTTGCGAATGAACTTGTTAGAAGCTTTGTGAATCATGTCTTAGTGAGGAAGGAGATTGGGGGGAAGGGTTTGTTGATGATGTGGTGATGTAAATTGAGCCTTAGCAATTTAATTTGAATTATGTGAAATTATATTTGGTAGCACTGAGTGGAATGATGTTAAATAGTTTGGATTATATTGGATGGTGATAATTATGTGGAGTTATGTTGATTACGTGGGGTTGTGTTAATTTGTTGAATTGAATTGTGTAGGGTTAGCTGCAGGGACGGACCTAGCATCTAAACACGTGAGTAATAGTACTACAAATGTACAAATATGCCTTGTTTACCATTAAGAATATTGTTAACATTCTATTTTTCGTGAGCTAATATGGTAACGTTTGTTGATTGAGAATTGATGTGAACATTGAAAGAGTTAGCACACATCGGTATGTTCTGAACCTACTCCGTATTTTGAGTTATGGCTATTGATTATTGTCAATATACCATCCTATGAATTACCCATACTTCTGTATACGAATTGCATACAACTATTAACGCTGTAAAGTTGGTTTATAAGTTATTCCGGCCTGTTGATGTTATGGTACCTATATACCTTACAGAATTGTAGTACGTATGTATTTCTGAAAGCGTGCAAGCTATATACTATGCTGTCTTGTGTTAACAGTTATCAACAACGTTTTGTTAAACTTATGTTATGTATTTTCAGTATACCATGATACGAAATGATTGATTTTTTTGAAAAGCTATGATACGTTGGAAATGAACGAACGAATGTTCAGTTTTCTAAAAAGTATTTGTGGCACCCTTAGTCCGGATGGCCCTCGCCCGGGGGTAACAATACCGTGGCTGTTGGTATCAGCTTTGTGGTCTTCGGACCTACCTGTTGTGGTCTTTGGACCTACCTGCTGTGGTCTTCGGACCTACCTGTTGTGGTCTTTGGACCTACCTGCTGTGGTCTTTGGACCTACCTGCTGTGGTCTTCGGACCTACCTGTTGTGGTCTTGGGACCTACCTGCTGTGGTCTTCGGACCTACCTGCTGTGGTCTTCGGACCTACCTGTTGTGGTCTTCGGACCTACCTGATCTGATGGCTATTGGGTGTACCACATATGATCTTATGCAAAATCTGAATATGGAAATAATTATGAAAATGATTACGAAAATGGTTTGGAATCTGGAAATGCATAAGACTCTGTTTCTGATAAGATTATGTTTATGATATTTCTGGACCGTTAGGTCGTTCTAATATTTTCTGGCATGGAACAAAGTGCCGTACGGAACGAAGTGCTACACTTTGGTGGGAGCCACCTCTGGAATCCGTACGAGCCACCTCTTGAGTCCATACATCTGTTATTTCTGTTATCATGCTTATGCGTTCTGTACCTTCTGTGACTACGCTATATGCGTTCTGTTACCCACGCTTATGCGTTTTGTTATTTCTGTTAGTTCTGTTATGTCTATTATCTCTGTTACTTCTGATATCCCTGGACCTATGGTCGTTCTGCATCTGTAGGCCTATGGCTGTTTTGGAATTAATCACGGAACGTAGTTAATAATATGTATCTGCAACTATATGTTTTGATTAGTCAGGTTAAATATCACAATATTTATGAACTATTATTCACTGAGTTCGCTCATTCTGTATTTTGTCTGTCTGTTTCTGTAGGTAGCCAATCGGGAGTTCGGTCCCAACCTTTAAAGCTTGTGTTCCTCTTGTCAACCTTGAGGCGTCCAGGCACCACCTGAAGCCGTTCGTTTTGTAAAGTTTTGCCGAGTTTCAATTTATGCATTAGATGTCTATTTTTGGGTTGATTGTAAATAACTCCTTCTTCATTTATTTGTTATGTGCCTATTTGTGGGGTTGAGTCGAGGCATATGGATGTAAACTGTCTGTATAATATTTACTTAGTGTGATGTTGAGATCCTGGCATGTTAGAAGTAGCTCAATGGATGTTATTCGATGTATTTTATATTATTGCATGCTTCCGTTCAGGCCCCATAAGATATGTATAACAGGTTTAGTGTCTGGTTTCGAATGGGTCATGCCCAAACTTTTAGGGGCGGGTTTGGGGCGTGACAGGTGGTATCAGAGCACGAGTTGCCATCTCACACACGAATCCATTGAGCTTTAGGATGTCTAGAAAGATTTAGGCATCATGCATGATATGTTATCAGTACATGAAAAGACAAGAACGATGGCAACGTTAACTGTCTGTTATTAACTCTGATGGCTACAATTTATATCTGTTGTATGTCCTTTTCTTGCCTTTGTTTATTTTGTATAGGCTGGTGAAGAGTGCAAGACATGCAACGTGACTATTGTACTGCAGAGGCGTGGTAAGAATTTGAACTGACCGGTAAGTCAGCTTATATATAATGGTTAGATACAATGTGTGTTATCTATTGATCATTATCTGTGGGGAAATGATGGTAATATAATTGTGCTGTTTACATTGCTTACATTTAAGTATCGGATATTGCTAAGATTAAAGGAATGTTATATGTCTGTTACCTTATGGTCTGTTATGACTTCCTTGCTGTAACAATGATTAGATCAGTAATTCGGAGAAGCTACTGTATTGGAATATTTTGATAAGATGTGTTTTATGTAATAATTGAGGTTGTGTTAATTATGACCGGTCATAAGAAGGAATTCTGTATATGGTGATCCTTTAAAATTGTGAATTTGCTTCTGGTTGACGATTTCAATAGGCCGAAAGGCTGTTCTGGGCCGAAAGGCTATTCTGGGTCGAAAGGCCGTTCTGATTATTTTGGGCCAATAGGCCGTTCTGTAATAACTGTAATACTGGACCAAAAGCCGTTCTGGAAGTGAATTAATATCAGACTCATTATTGGATCTCATGTTTCTATGAATGCACTGTTATGTATTATGAGTTGTGCTAGGGGAATTGGCTATTGACCTTGAAATAGTATGTACTTCGTACGATTGTGTGAACCGAGAAATTATTGACGACTTCTGATGGGAAATATTGAACTATGTAATATGATTGTGTCTGTATATAGTTACGGAATCTGTCATCTGTATTCTGTATTCTGTATTCTGTGCTCTGTTCTCTGTACTCTGAAATCTGAAATCTGAAACCCGAAATCTGAAAATTACAATCTGAAATCTGAAATTTGTACTTTGTAACCTGAAATCTGAAATCTGTGATCTGTTATCTGTTTGTTTACGTATACCCTGTGATCTGTCATTGAGACTCCTCATAGGAAAGAGTTGAATAACATAAGGAACCCCGCCTACAATACGTGTTTGCCCATATGAGACTTGCAAAATACTAGATAATTACTGACTAATTTGGCATCAAACCAAATGGGGGGGGGGTACTCTAATACGTTACTGCAAGAATTAGAATCCTGCCTCTATGTATTAAGAATTTAAGATTGAGAAATCTTTTCCGTGATATAAGTCTGTATGCATTTAGTAACTTATTCTGTAACATTCTGGGCCGAGGGCCATTCGGTATTTCCGGGCCTAAGGCCGTTCTGAAAATATAATAGTATTGGAATAACTTTTTGAGTTCTGCAGTTACATATGTATTTATATTTCTGGGCCTATGGCCGTTTTATATCGGTGGAGTTATGGCTACTCTATACATGTTGGGTTTAAACTGATACTGCTAAGAAAACTGAATTCATGACTGTAATGGACATAATTACAGAATGTAATCAATCATATGCTTTTATAGTATTGTGCCTTGTGCTTCAATCAAAGTATATAACTATGCTATTCAATGTTTAAGGAAATTCATAGTTCGAGTTACGAAATGTTCGATATGATAAGTGTTTTCTGAAGTGACAACAATGTTACGAATTTCTGACAAGTTTATGATATGATAAGTTTCTGGATAATTTTCCCAAGATGGCAAGTTTTCTGAAAGAAATATTTTGCTATGAACGAATAAGTCCTTCAATTGATAATTGATGAAAATTCTATGTTGAGCTTCAAACTATTCTGTCTTATCTGTTTTGGAAAACTAGTATGAAATGAGTATTACTTTACTGTAATTTGGAAAGCATGATCATTAAGGTTTGATCCGTGTTTGATTTTATTAATACTCTACTCTGAACATGTAATTCCTTGATATGAGATTTGAGTGGTTATTTGGAGTTTGTTCGAAATCTGATTTGGCTTAATAAGTCTAATTCTGATAGGGAGCAAAGAGCCCCAAAGTCATCGAGTTAGAATTTGTTTGTGAACCTAAAGAGATTGACACAGCTTATGAGTCACATGTGATCGAATATTTGAGTAAACCCATGTCTGAATGTCTTTAAGTTGTTATAGCATTTGGAAGGTATGAAATATATGAGGATTGTGAATAATGAGATGAAGCTGTGGTGTTATTGGGAAGGTTAACGAGAAATTTTAGAACTATTGGAGAAGTAATTGGAATTGAAGTTTGAGCATACATTTGACGTGGTTCGTTTAGTTGTTAGGGACTTGGGATTACCAATGGTTCCTTGCCGTTGAAATTCTGATATATGTATATTGATCGAAGTATTTGTGATTCCTCTCTATACCAAGTGGGGATTTTCGGTTATGTTTGAACTGTCTTCTGTTTGGTTTTCTTCAATTTCGAGGACGAAATTCTTTTTAAGGAGGGAAGGGTGTGACGACCCAGAATTCTTCCCTCCGCTCGAGCGGAAGAGTTGACGCTCGAGCGGACTTTTGGAGTTTCCAGCAATTGTGCAGACGGCCTGAGATTCTGGGAGTTGTGATTCTCCGCTCGAGCGGGGGAGTTTACGCTCGAGCGGACGACTTTGTTGGTCTGCACGCTCGAGCGGAAGAGTTGACGCTCGAGCGGGCCTCTAGGTTGAGTTGTATTTCTGAGGTGTGGGTTTGTTTTGGACATTTTTATTAGTGTATTTGGAACCTTCTTATTTTATTTTGGAGTATTGGTTTGTGGTGGTAATATGATGGCAAAGTAAGATTGGGCCAAAAGCTTTAATTCGAATAAATTGTCGGCGACCAGCCGTCACTCTTTTATCCTTTTCTTTGTCCACACTTTGAATTTGGATGTGAGGTTAGAACCATTGGAAAGCTTATTTCCGGGGCTTCAATTTGGACACAAGAACGACCTAAAACGGAGTTCGGATGGGAGAGTTATACCTATTCAAAGTTTCGGAATCTGTGCTGAGGGCAGGTCCGCTCGAGCGGAAAACAGTCCGCTCGAGCGGGAATTACGGGACAGCAGCTTTAAGAACGGGATTTTTGGATCATTTCATAGATTTTCTTCAACCCTCTTCTTTCCTCTTTGCCTTAGTCCGAAACCCTAACTCTCAAACCTTTGATTTCACCCATTTTTATCAACAATCCACCATGGTTTTGGCATGTAGGATGGAGAACTAAGGAGGATCAATGTTTTTACCCGATTAAAATTTGGATTGGTGAAAGTTTCTTCTCAAGCTCACCCCTTTGCTTGATTGTTGAGGTAAGGGTTGAAGACTCTTTAATATTTACATCCATAGATAGGTTGGAGGTGTCTTCATTGTATAATGGTGCAAGTTTTCATTTATGTTATGTATATGGAAGAAATTATGAGATTTTGGGAATTTTGGGGTTTGAACATTGGGGGTTTTATGGTTTGAAGATATTGGGAGTTAATTGATGGGTTTAAATAATGGTTTATGAGTCCTAGATGTGTAATTGATGGAAAAATAGTGTTGGGTTAATAAGTTTGATTATTTCTTGAAATCTCATTATTTTCTTGAAACCCTAAGTTTCTTAAGGATGATAACCAAAGATTTAACCCAAATTGAATGTAGAATAATGAAATTGACGTATTGAATTATGTATATACAAGTTTAATTGGAATTTGGTGATACTTGGAAATTATGTTTAAATTTGCGAATGAACTTGTTAGAAGCTTTGTGAATCATGTCTTAGTGAGGAAGGAGATTGGGGGGAAGGGTTTGTTGATGATGTGGGTGATGTAAATTGAGCCTTAGCAATTTAATTTGAATTATGTGAAATTATATTTGGTAGCACTGAGTGGAATGATGTTAAATAGTTTGGATTATATTGGATGGTGATAATTATGTGGAGTTATGTTGATTACGTGGGGTTGTGTTAATGTTGTTGAATTGAATTGTGTAGGGTTAGCTGCAGGGACGGACCTAGCATCTAAACACGTGAGTAATAGTACTACAAATGTACAAATATGCCTTGTTTACCATTAAGAATATTGTTAACAGCATTCTATTTTTCGTGAGCTAATATGGTAACGTGTTTGTTGATTGAGAATTGATGTGAACATTGAAAGAGTTAGCACACATCGGTATGATTCTGAACCTACTCCGTATTTTGAGTTATGGCTATTGATTATTGTCAATATACCATCCTATGAATTACCCATACTTCTGTATACGAATTGCATACAACTATTAACGCTGTAAAGTTGGTTTATAAGTTATTCCGGCCTGTTGATGTTATGGTACCTATATACCTTACAGAATTGTAGTACGTATGTATTTCTGAAAGCGTGCAAGCTATATACTATGCTGTCTTGTGTTAACAGTTATCAACAACGTTTGTTAAACTTATGTTATGTATTTTCAGTATACCATGATACGAAATGATTTTTTTGAAAAGCTATGATATGTTGGAAATGAACGAACGAATGTTCAGTTTTCTAAAAAGTATTTGTGGCACCCTTAGTCCGGATGGCCCTCGCCCGGGGGTAACAATACCGTGGCTGTTGGTATCAGCTGGTACCTGTTGTGGTCTTTGGACCTACCTGTTGTGGTCTTTGGACCTACCTGCTGTGTGGACCTACCTGTGTCTTTGGACCTACCTGCTGTGGTCTTGACCTACCTTGTGGTCTTTGGACCTACCTGTTGTGGTCTTGGACCTACCTGCTGTGGTTTCGGACCTACCTGTTGTGGTCTTCGGACCTACCTGCTGTGGTCTTCGGACCTACCTGTTGTGGTCTTCGGACCTACCTGATCTGATGGCTATTGGGTGTACCACATATGATCTTATGCAAAATCTGAATATGGAAATAATTATGAAAATGATTACGAAAATGGTTTGGAATCTGGAAATGCATAAGACTCTGTTTCTGATAAGATTATGTTTATGATATTTCTGGACCGTTAGGTCGTTCTAATATTTTCTGGCATGGAACAAAGTGCCGTACGGAACGAAGTGCTACACTTTGGTGGGAGCCACCTCTGGAATCCGTACGAGCCACCTCTTGAGTCCATACATCTGTTATTTCTGTTATCATGCTTATGCGTTCTGTACCTTCTGTGACTACGCTATATGCGTTCTGTTACCCACGCTTATGCGTTTTGTTATTTCTGTTAGTTCTGTTATGTCTATTATCTCTGTTACTTCTGATATCCCTGGACCTATGGTCGTTCTGCATCTGTAGGCCTATGGCTGTTTTGGAATTAATCACGGAACGTAGTTAATAATATGTATCTGCAACTATATGTTTTGATTAGTCAGGTTAAATATCACAATATTTATGAACTATTATTCACTGAGTTCGCTCATTCTGTATTTTGTCTGTCTGTTTCTGTAGGTAGCCAATCGGGAGTTCGGTCCCAACCTTTAAAGCTTGTGTTCCTCTTGTCAACCTTGAGGCGTCCAGGCACCACCTGAAGCCGTTCGTTTTGTAAAGTTTTGCCGAGTTTCAATTTATGCATTAGATGTCTATTTTTGGGTTGATTGTAAATAACTCCTTCTTCATTATTATTTTTGTTATGTGCCTATTTGTGGGGTTGAGTCGAGGCATATGGATGTAAACTGTCTGTATAATATTTACTTAGTGTGATGTTGAGATCCTGGCATGTTAGAAGTAGCTCAATGGATGTTATTCGATGTATTTTATATTATTGCATGCTTCCGTTCAGGCCCCATAAGATATGTATAACAAGTTTAGTGTCTGGTTTCGAATGGGTCATGCCCAAACTTTTAGGGGCGGGTTTGGGGCGTGACATTTTCCCTAGATCATTTACATTCATGTGAAGCTTGTTTTTAAGAGTGCATTCAATAGGCTTTGCCATGTGTTTGCAGGACTTGGACTTTTGCCTTGATCCCGACGTCCCAAGAACTATGTGAGTGGTATTTTTAATAAAGCTATGTTATCATGTTTTGAATAAGCTTTGCTTTGCTTCGTTTTGAAAAGTATTTGTTAAGCATGAATGATTATCCTTATTTTGTATATCAAGTATAAGTTTTATGCATCAAGTATAAGCTTTGTTTTGGATGACATTCTTGGAAAGTCCTCCCATGCTAGGGGACTCTAAGCCCAAGTAGCATCGTCCTTTCGTGCTAGGGGACGTTAAGCCCATGTAGCATCGTCCTTTCGTGCTAGGGGACGTTAAGCCCAGGTAGCATCGTCCTTTCGTGCTAGGGGACGTTAAGCCCAGGTAGCATCGTCCTTTCGTGCTAGGGGACGTTAAGCCCAGGTAGCATCGTCCTTTCGTGCTAGGGGACGTTAAGCCCAAGTAGCATCGTCCTTTCGTGCTAGGGGACGTTAAGCCCATGTAGCATCCATGTTTGAAAAGTCTCGGCCACCGACGGTCTATGAACGGGTGGATTGTTTGTCCGAAATGTCATCACCCCAAGTATATGTTGATGTTTTAACATCCCAGAATGCTTTGAAAGTTTTGACTGATGAACTTGCTTTATCCCATGTTTTAACACAAGTTATGCCAAGTGCCTGTTTTGAACAAGCTATGATATATGTATTGTTTTGACAAGATTTCGGGAATCATTCATTTAACCCTTTATTACTTGTACCATTCACTGAGTATCCAAGCTCACCCTCTCCTTATATATATGTAGGTGGCAAGCAAGAAGGCGATGACGCCTAAGATGTTATGTGCAAGATGTTTGATTCATGTTTTGTATAGTCTTGAAGATCATGCTTCTTAGTTGTAATTCATGTCTTTTGTATACTTCGGCTTGAGAAGCCTTTTGATCAAGATGTAACATGTACTTTATTTTATTTGTATCCAAGTTGTAAACTATATTAAGATGTATGCCATTTCATTTGATCTATGCACGACTCTTATGGACTATTTAGATTTAAATGTATTGCTTCCGCACATGTTAGCCCCATATGTATACTCTGATTGTGTGTGATCTTTGTAAGTTGGCCTTCGGTAATCTCGGATTACTGGCCATCATGGCACCATCCTACTAGGGGCGGGTTGGGGTCGTGACAGATTATGATGTGCAAAATAGCGCGATTGAATGCATGTAAAATGCAATGAGATGCGCAAAATAGCGCGATGGAATGCATGCAAAATGCAATGAGATGCGCACCTTAATGCACCGAAGGTCTTGCACCTCCTGAGGATTTAAGGTCTCTTAGACCGTGCAAACATGGCGAAGGTTTTGCACCCTCCAAGGATTTAAGGTCTCCTAGACCGTGCGTGCTTAAGGTCTCGCCAGACCCGGGGCAAGGCAATGCATGAATTGAGATGCGAGGCACAAGACAGTGAAGTGCGCGAAATAACGCGATGCGATGCATGCCAAATGCAATGAGGTGTGCACCTTAATGCACCGAAGGTCTTGCACCTCCCGAGGATTTAAGGTCTCCTAGACCGTGCGTGTTTAAGGTCTCGCCAGACCGGGGGCGAGGCAATGCATGAATTGAGATGCGAGGCACAAGACAGTGAAGTGCGCGAAATAACGCGATGCGATGCATGCCAAATGCAATGAGGTGTGCACCTTAATGCACCGAAGGTCTTGCACCTCCCGAGGATTTAAGGTCTCCTAGACCGTGCGTGTTTAAGGTCTCGCCAGACCGGGGCGCAACAATTATACAACACTTTTAAGTGAATGCGATGCAAGCGAGTAAACTTGAAGCAAACCACATCTCATGCAGCAAGGATTAAGAAAATTAAGCAATTCTCACGGCGCCTACGCGGAGAAGGCTAAAAGCACACTCGGAGTCTCAAACACAACGTCTCTCTGTGTATCGTACACAGGAGAGGAAAGAGCAATACTTCTCAACGTAGTACACGCGAGAGAAGAAAGGGAAAAAGCAAAAAGAAACCTCTCAGCGTAGTACACGCGAGAGGGGAAAGACAAAAGGCAAAAAGAAACCTCAGCGTAGTACACGCGAGAGGGGAAGAGGAAAGAGAAAAGCCTCTCAGCGTAGTACACGCGAGAGAGGGAAGAAGAAAAAAAGCAAAAAGAAGCCTCTCAGCGTAGTACACGCGAGAAGGGGGGGGGAAAGCAAAAAGAAACCTGTCAGCGTAGTACATGCGAGAGAGGGAAGAGGAAAAAGCAAAAAGAAGCCTCTCAGCATAGTACACGTGAGAGGGGGGAAGAGGAAAAAGCAAAAAGAAGCCTCTCGGCGTAGTACACGTGAGAGGGGGGGGGAAAAAGCAAAAAGAAACCTCTCAGCATAGTACATGCGAGAGAGGGAAGAGGAAAAAGCAAAAAGAAGCCTCTCAGCGTAGTACACGCGAGAGGGGGGGGAGAAAGCAAAAAGAAACCTCTCAGCGTAGTACATGCGAGAGAGGGAAGAGGAAAAAGCAAAAAGAAACCTCTCAGCGTAGTACATGCGAGAGAGGGAAGAGGAAAAAGCAAAAAGAAGCCTCTCAGCGTAGTACACGCGAGAGGGGGGGGGAAAAAGCAAAAAGAAACCTCTCAGCGTAGTACATGCGAGAGAGGGAAGAGGAAAAAGCAAAAAGAAGCCTCTCAGCGTAGTACACGTGAGAGGGGGGAAGAGGAAAAAGCAAAAAGAAGCCTCTCAGCGTAGTACACGCGAGAGGGGGGGGGGAAAGCAAAAAGAAACCTCTCAGCATAGTACATGCGAGAGAGGGAAGAGGAAAAAGCAAAAAGAAGCCTCTCAGCGTAGTACACGCGAGAGGGGGGGGGAAGCAAAAAGAAACCTCTCAGCGTAGTACATGCGAGAGAGGGAAGAGGAAAAAGCAAAAAGAAGCCTCTCAGTGTAGTACACGCGAGAGGGGGGGGGGAGAAGTGCGAGACAACGCACATGGGACACGCATGCCAACGCAAATGAGACACGCATGCCGATGCAAATGGGGCAAATGAGACACGCGTGCCTCATAAGAATGGAAAATGAAGTGCAATGAGGTATGCGTGCCTCAAAGGATGGAAAATGAAGTGCAATGAGGTACGCGTGCCTCAAAGGATGGAAATAATGCAAGTGTGACACGCATGCCACACGAAATGTAAATCAAGGCATGATGTGCGAGGCAATGTATGTATTGAAGTACATGACAACGCGTGAAAACGCTTGTAATAAAATGCATGATAATGCATGACGGCGCAATGCAACGCACCGATCAGTGTGATGAATGTATGCAACGCACACGGGGCAACTTTTGAACCTTGTAAAAACCAAAAGGATACAAAAGGATACAATCATTGCGTGAACTTTGAGTGCCGCGCACAGAAGACACGATCCGAGGTCAAAACGGAGGCCGGTTGAGCATCGGAGATGCACTTTCTTGCATTTTCTTGGGCTATGAAGACCAGAAACCATTCATATTGCCTAAAGAAGGCTGTGGGAACACCACCGGCCGGGATAGGAGGCCACCGGCCGTCCACCGGATGCAAAAATAATACACCGGCACAAAATTGTGCTGACCGGCACAAATACTGCCGACCGGCAGAAAGTTGTTGATCGGGGGCAGTCTCGACTTTTCGACTTGGGTCTTTTAAAATAGGGTTTCTAAACCCTATTTTCTTACTTTTCCACCGCCGAAAATACTCTCTCCCTCTCTCTAGAGCCTTTCCTCCCCTCTTTTCTCCGTTTTCTTCGCGTTTTCGTGCCATTTCGTCGTTCGATTCGCAAAGCTCATCGCGTTTCGGACTTTTTCGACCGATTGAAATTTCGTTTCGGCGCTCCCTTTGCCATTTCTGCCTTTTTGGGACTTGTTCCCCTCGATTTCCTCTTCATTTCCGTGCCTTTTCACATTCCGACCTTTCCGGCCATTTTTCACCCTCCCGGGGGTTGACTTTCGAGTTGACTCTTCGTATTTCGAGCCTATTTTCATTCCTCGACCATTTTCCCATCATTCCCGACATGGCCGACGACGTTCCACGCGGCGGGACTCCCTCGGATCACGAGATGGATCCTGGGGTTGAGCTCCTCCCGTTGAGCGAGCGCCCATTCGACCCGGCGACCTACCGGCCGGCGATCCACTTCCTACCACCCGACGGGTTACGCCAGTTCAGGAGCTTCGACATGGCGCTGGACCCCGAGCTGCTGCTGCGCGAGCCCACCTCTCACCTATCCTTTGGTGCCGCTGAGGTAACATTTTTGCTTTCTGCTTCATTTTCTGCAAAATAGAACTCTTTAACTGTTAACTGCCATAGCTAATTCTGTTCTTTAACTGCTTTAGCTCCAATACACCGATATTCTGATACACTGTATGTTGTAGTCGATTACAAACGCATTTGCAACTAATTGTCTGTTTAAGACTCACACGCGCGCACACACTGCACTAGCCTTGAACTGCTTAAAACACGGCACACACCGCATTCCATTGCAAACACCGACACCTGATATCTGTTCGAATCTGGTAAACTTGCACGTATGCCAAATTTGCACTGAACCACTCAAACACGCTGACACATCACACGTTTGTAGTTCACTGTAAGCACACCGGCACCCGGTATCTGTTTGAATCTGATAAACTTGCACACATGCTGTATCTATACCAAAACACCCAAACACACTGACACAGCACACACTGTAGTTTACTATGAGCGCAACAGCACCTGATGTCTGGTTTGAATCTGAAAAACGTGCACACACGCTGTATCTATATTGGTTCTGGATGCCCTCTCTTTTTTTTTTAAAACTGTACATTTAGCATTGCTTCGCAATTATTTGTTTGAAAACAGGGAGATTCCCATACCATCCGCGGGTATGGGAATACTGTCGCTCGTGTTTGGTACTCAGAGCTTCCCGACGCAGTTCGCCAGATAGTGGACCAGGCCGGCTTCGGCGCATTCTGCAGGGGACTCTCCCAGCTTACGACGTGTAGACCTTTTCTTGCCGCTCTGGTAGAGAGGTGGTGGGACACCACTGATTCATTTCATCTTTCCGCAGCTGGGGACATGACGATGACCCCTTATGACTTCTCGATGTTCACAGGCATCGGGGTAGGGGGTGATCCGATCCCCTTCGACATAGATATGGATGAGTGGACCGCAGCTCAGGTCTACTTGCTTGGTGCAGCACCACCTCTTGCACGCCCCGGCTTTGTCCGGTACTCCTGGTTCGAGGTGCAGTTCCGGGTCCAGCCCCTCCTCGTTGACGCAGCTCCGATGACCCCAGAGGCCGTGGAGAGATATGCCCGTGGCTTCCTCATGTTCCTGTTTGGGACGACTATCTTCGCCGATCGGGCGAACACAGCGCCTCTCTGCCTCCTCAGTGCACTGGTAGATGTCAGAGATATTTTGCATTATGACTGGGGTGGTGCCGCTCTGGCCACCCTTTACGGATACATGAGCTCAGCCTCCCGCGGCAGTGGACAGTTGCTCGGGGGTTACTGGCGTGCTTGGGAGGTACATTTCTTTTCCTGCCTTTCATTTCAGTTCTATACTTTCTGTACTCTACACACTGCACACACTGTAGTCTGCTTTACACTTGCTGTATACTGTACACACGGTACCCACATACTCTGCCTTACACTGACTGTACACTGCTCACACTGTACACTCTGCACAATACACTGCATAATGCTACTCATACTGTACACTCTGCACGATACACTGCACACAACTGCTCTGCTATTTCTGCCTTCTATTCTGTATTCTGCTTCATCTGATAAATGCACTGGTATTTATCTTGCAGTTGTGGGTTTACGCCTACTTTCCTAGGCTTGCTCCTGTACCCGATGCAGAGACCCCTCTGGTCGTCCCTTTTTCACGCCGTTTTGACGGGAGATGCGTGCGGAGGCCCCGGGAGACCTTCAGCTTCTTCCGCCGCCACTTTGACACCATCACCCCTGCCGAGGTATGCTCTACTTGCAGTTCATTTAAGCTTGCCTTTCCACTGTATATTTCAATAACAGCAAATAACAAATTATATATCATTTTCAGATCACGTGGCGGCCGTGGGTTCCACTGCCAGCCGTGGCGCGGGATCGGTTTGCCGGCGCCGATGATACCTCACGTTACCGGATTCTGCTCGAGGGCCCGTCTGTCGGGCTTGGTACCTGGTGAGCGTTTCTTGCGTCAGACCCTAAGCTTGCTGAGCAGATAGTCCGGTGCACCCTCCTGAGCACATGCGGGATACTGAGCGCTTTACTGCCGAGCAGATGGCGGACTACACCATCGGCTGGGAGGCGGACATCTTCAGAGGCGAGGGCGACTACTCGGAGTATGTCCTGACCTTCATCATGCGACCTCTGAGCGGCGGCCGCCGAGTAGAGAGAGAGAGACCTGCGGCGCCAGCGGCCGGAGCAGGAGCTGGAGGGGGAGCGCCGAGGAGGGCTCGAGTCTGCGGCAGGGGCGGAGTGCAGAGGGGACGAGGGACCGGTTGGCCTGCTCTGCCCGCTTCATTGACTTTCAGAGGGCAGGGTGGGGCGACCTACCAGATCCCCGTCGCCCCTCCGCCCGCTGATCATGAGTTTGTTGGGGTCCCCGACTTGCCTCCGGTATGTATTACTGCATTTTTGTACAGTTATTTCATTTCAGTTTATTTGATATTCCACAGAATATTGATGTATCTGATACTTTTGCAGGCGTCTTCTGAGTATACCCGACAGTCATTGGAGATGAATGCTTCCATGATGGGGATGCTGCAGCGGACATTTGACCTCCTGGCACTCTATAGCATTCCGGTATGTTCTTTCTGACCGCAGCCTCAAACCATACAAACACTGCTTTGCATAACCTGATGCACAACACAACGTCCGATAAACTGCTCACGGCATCTGCACACTGTACTCATACACTGCATTCTGTACTGATTTACTGCTCACGGCATTCATACTCTGTATTCATACACTGCATTCTGCACTGATAAACTGCTCACGGCATTCATACACTGTATTCATACACTGCATTCTGCACTGATAAACTGCTCACGGCATTCATACACTGTATTCATACACTGCATTGATAAATTGCTTCATGTATACTGATGCATTTGCCTTTTGTATTTTTCAGCCTCCCTTCCCGATTCCTCCAGTGGGTAGTGGCGCTCCATCTGGACCTCCCATTTCTACTCGGATGGCAGGATATTCCCCCGCACCAGAGGAGGGCGTACTTACACCGGGAGCAGCTCGCGGGCTCCAGTTCCAGACGACGAGTCTGAGGAGGAGGTGGAGTCATCCGAGGAGGAGGCCGGGGGTAGCTCGGGCTCGGGCTCAGACAGTGACACTTCTGGTGATGCTCCTGGGCTTCTGCCCAGGAAGAGGGCGATGATACATCCCCCGGCGCGAGGCCATTGATGATGCTGATGACCTAGACTTTTGCTGTTTCTTTTATTTCTTTTCTTGTACTTTTCTCTTTTGTTGGTAGATAGAGTACTTTGTATTGCCGTAGGCAGATTTTTGTTTCCAAAACTATGTACTTGAAAAAGATGATATGAAATGAAACAAACTTTTTGTCTGAAAAGAATGTTATATCTGTACATATCTGCATCTTTCATACTTTGCACTGCATTGCGTCATGTTACACCTCAAATGTAAATGATATGGATCTGTTGTCTGCAAATTGAGCAATTGTATTATGATAATCGGATAACCAACCAATTAACAGCAAAACAACTCATACAAACCACTGCTCAAACTGAATAATACAACCCATACTCTACTGGGGATTGATCTGCATACGGCCCATAACACAGCGCTCGGTTCGTTCCGCACACAGTAAACCCTGAGCTAACAGCCCCAATCTGACAAGACAGACCACAAAAGCTGTCATGGTTGCAGTTGAAACACATTCGGATGTCTCAAATTTTCCCTTCGCTTTTCTTGCTTCGCATGGATGTGGAAAACGGCACAGCATTCTGAGCACAAACGATATTTTGAAATAAAGAAGGGTTTTCAACCGGGGCATCGAGCCTACCACAAAATACAGCGGAGGGACTCTGACAAAGAAATAAAAGGCACACGACCTAATACAATGAGACGTGCTCGGAAAAGACTTAAAACAGAAGTTGAGATTGACAAATCAAAAGACACGACACACAGACGTGTTTTACCAAAGACTTCGAATCTCGAGGAGCCAATTCCTCCGGGTATACTTCCCACCCTTTCTAATTTGTGATACTCACATCACCGGCCTCTCAGGCTCGGTTTTTTTCTCTCAAAACCTTTTCGCTTTTCTCTAACTTACTCCTCTCTATTCTTTTATTCTCCTCATTTTTCATCCCTCCCCAGATGTAGACACCCCATTTTTGACCGTCCTCAAGACTTGGACGTCACCGTTGGAACACTCGGTGATTATCCATGTTTGTGTTCGTTTGGAGTTCCGGAGTTCTCGGCTGCGCGCGCCGTGCCTCAGGACCTCCGGACCCGACCGTTTGTGTTTGGTTTTGCACCAAACACTTGTGTTTTGCCTTGGAAGGGGAGGGAATGCTTTGTGAGGCATCCCTACACACCACCGGCTGGGGCTAGAGGCCACCGGCTGGCTAGTTTGTCTATCGGCACTATATTGTGCCGGTCGGCACTATTTTGTGCCGGTCGGCACTATTTTGGGCGAAATGACCATTTTGCCCTGCCGACCACTGTGCACTTGCTTTCTGAGATATTTTCAGACAGCTGTGTGCAATTGGTTTCCCCTCCATACACGTGTATGGAGGGATGAGCTTGCTTAGGGACTAAGCTTGGAAGCTTTTTGCCTATAAGAGGGAAAGCTCTTCCCTTTGCTCAAGGGTTGGCTTCTTGAGAGACTTAACCATTGTTAGAGAGAGCCAAGGTCTGGTTTTAGGTTAGAATAGTTGTATCTATCCTATCTCTCTCTTTCCTTGCTTGTTTAGTACACTAGGTGCTTTAGTTCACACTATTGCACTAAAACACCTAGTGTTCCACCTCCTCCTTGCAACTGAGATTCTAAGGGTTGGTTCTTGGAGTTTTTGACTGATTTTGAGCTCAAGGAAGCATCAACCACAACCTTTGTGAAGAGGTCTACAAGGGTGAGATACTACCCCTTTTTCCCCCATTTTTGCACTCTATTTTTACTTGCTTTAAAGTAGTTTTTGAGCTTAGTGTTTGGCACATAAATCTGTTTTTAAGTCCTCTTTATTGTTCATTAAGAGTGTTGTGAGGTTTGGGGAAGTTTGACCCCCCTTTAGGCTTTGAAAAGGCCCCATTTTGTGCTATTTTGGAGAGATCCGAGATTTTGGTGATAGGATCTCTTCACCACTGAAATCTTGAGGGATTTCAGTGGTGAAGAGCATGCCTTGAAGTCTCAAGAAGGAGAGGGCCACCCCCCCTCTCCTTGATGTCCTTGAAAAGGACAAATTTTGCTTCTTGAGAGAGCTCCATGTTTGGTTGTGTATTGAGCATGTCTTGGTTGTTTACCATGCTTATATTTCCATAATATAACATGTTTTCAAGTTGGTTTTAGTACTCTATGCATGCTTTGTATAGTTGCTTTGTAATGCCCTTTTGTGCCTTAACATGTCTAGGTAGTATGCCTTCATTTCTAACATGTTTTAGGCCTTGATTCTTAGAGCTTATGCTTTTTTCATTTTGCATGTATGAGGTCTGTCCATAATCATTTGGTCATCTTAGCATGTTTAATGTAGCCTCTTTGTATTTGGCTTGTTGCCTTAAGAGTATGATGTGTAGTGTGCATGCTTGCATTGTTTTGATGATTTGGAATCATTTCATATGCTATTTCAGTCCCCTAGAGGTGCTTGTATGTTGACCTGCATGTCTCTTTAATGTTCAAGAGTGTTAAGTGCTCCATGTTTTGGCTTCAATGTGCATGCCTTTGGTTTCATGTCTCTTAGATGCCATCTAAGTGGCTCTTTGGCCTTGCTTTAACATGCTAAGAATCTGTTTTGGTTGTTGAGTGCATGCCATAGTGGCTTAGCATAGATGTGGTTCAATGCTTTCTTCGGCTTGCCTTAAGCATAGGCTAGTTGCATGCTTTGCTTGACTTGATTTGTTGCATGATTTGGCATCATGTTTTGTATGAATTTCAGAGCCTAAGTTGCATGCTAGTAGTCCATGTTTAGCTCATTTCAAGTGTGCTTGAATGTTGCTTGTTATGTTTAAGTGTGAGGACCATGAATGCTTGTATGTGTGCATGTGTTTAGACCTTCATGCCTTAGCATCTTGGCCACTGTTTTAGGCCTTTTAGAGTTGCCCAATTCATGTTTAGGCCCAATCTACAATCGGTTTGCATGCTTGGTTCATATGCTTGCTTGTATGCTTGCATAAATGCCATGCCATTGTCCATATGTGCATAGTAGATAACATGCTTAGGACCTCATTGCATTGGCATGCACGCTAGGCCTCTTGACTAAGTCATGATGGAGGTTTAGCACCCCTTATGTGCTTGCTTGGTTTGTATGCATTTTAAATCAAATTTGTACCCTTGGTTCTTAGGACCATCACGCATGGAAATGCGCGATTGGTGGTCCGGGAATCGAGGCACATGCCCTCTTGAGTCCATAGCATGATGAGGGATGTGCTTGGTGCATACATGCTTTGATTGCATTGCCTTGCCTTTGGTTTCCTCTGCTGCTGTCAGTTGCAGGTTCTGCAGGGATAAAGGGCCGATCGGCACTCTTTAGTGCCGACCGGCTGCCTCTTGGCAGCCGATAATGAAATTCAGAGCCGGTGGCTTCCTCCCTCAGCCGGTGGCTCCCTGCCTCAGCCGGTGATGCTCCCCAGTGCTCTGAGAGGCACTCCTGAAGTTTTGGGAATTTTCAGAGAAGGAGAGCAGAGGAAACAGAGGCACACTTGCACGGCAGTGCGGTTCCGAGCGAGTCCCGGGCGTATGCGGCAGTCAGCCCTCCTTCCGAGGCATTTATCGCTTAAATAGATTAATTAATTAATTTATTTAATTTAGTTGATTTGTAATATTTAATTAGCTAGAGTTAGTTAATTATTTATTCGGTTTTGTATATTATTCGGTCCCTCCGAGTGAGGGCAAATTGTAATAAGTGTGTGTGAGTGGGTGTATGTCTTCCAATCCCCACTTCTTTCTATCCCTTTTATTTACCCGCTTTCGATGGTAGATTAGGGCACATTTAAATTAGCATACCTTATGCAATGCATGCGTGCATTCATGCATTTGTTTCCATGCACCGGGCTCGGTACATCATACAAACTGCATCGTAATTTTCAATTTCCAAATTGAATACGTGCTATGTGATAGCATTCCATGTGCCATGCTTAGGGTAGCCGAGCCTGTCTAGATTACATCCCTGTATGCGATGCATTAGCCACTTAATATGAACTAGGTCATGCATGTTTGCTAACCGGGTCATTGTTTTTTTTGGCATGGAGTACGATGTAAGTTTTTACGCTTTAGCATATCGCATGCATGTGAATGCTAACATGACAGTATGTTTGCCATGCGGCTAAATGCTTATGTGATATTACTGTTTGAATGCCTGTGGGTGGAGGTTGGGTTGCGTGAGTTGGAACAACTCATTGAAATCCGTATTTTAGCCTACTTTCGAGTAGCAAAAACCAACACGTTTTTCGAGACAAAACGGATATGCAATGTTTATTTCCAAATTAGGCAATCCAGTCTATACTTGTTTGCTGTGCGCATAACATAGTAATTCTAGGATAATAATTGGAATAAGAGCATGTAATGTTTTCAAAATCGGATATCACGGTTAGTAGAGGCCGGTCTTCGGACCGGGCGAAAGGGGGTGCTCATAGCTGACCTTCCCCGATCGTACCCAAGCTCCCGAGCCAAGTCACTTTGGTGATGACGGACACGTGGCCTTCGGCACCGAGTCAGGGTTTCCTAAATTCCCCCATTAAAAAATATTTAGGTGGCGACTCTGTAATCTGGCAAAGCAGTCCATGTTTGGCACTACTTTTTGCAAAAATCTGTTTTTCTTCAAAACGATTTGCCGGATTTGGACTCTTTGGTTCAGATTTAGAACCGCGACAAAATCGAGTCCGAGCTGTAGCATTCGAGGTCCCACCGCGGACGTGCTACACCAGAGTGGTTGACGAGTAAACGAGAGGTTGTGGATTCACGCCCGATACAGCTAGCTTGCAGCCACTTCTTCTGGTAGATAAAGTGTCTCTCGGGTAAGTGAGTTGGCGACGAAGGGGAAGACGGAACACCCGACTCAACTGTGCCCCTAGTTCGTCATTTTGACCATTTTTTGTTTTCTAAAACAGTTTTGATCAAAAATGAGAGTTGGATAAACACACTTATTCGATTTTTGATTTAAAATCATGTGAATCAGGCTGTGAGCACTGAAAATTTTCCTTTTGGGTCCGAACATGGTCCAATTTTGAAAAATGAAATAGTTTTCGAGAAAATAGTCTACTTCAGTAAAAATTTTCAAAAACTATTTTTGCAAACAATCAACGCTCAACGAGCGGGGAACTTACCCTCGAGATATGCAACCTCGGATCGGGGATGATGGAAAATTGCCCCTGGCTTAAAGGGGGGGAAGGCAACGGAAAGTTGCCCCTGGTTTGGACAGCAACTCATGGCAACTTATGGCAATGCATGGCAACGGAAAGTTGCCCCTTGTTTGGGTGATGCCGCGGCATGCTGTAAGCCAGTCCTTGTTGACGACGATCGGACCCTCGGGCGCGGAGGAGTCGAAGACGGTTTGACTCAATATATGGACGCAGTCACCTGGAAGGTGTTGGTGGTTTGGGCTTCAAGATGAAGTTGGTCGCGTAATTCCAGGTTGCTGCAATCAAGATATTGGATTCGGAGAGGGCAAAAGTGATCAAAACCATGACATGGACTGAGACGCTATGGAAGCGTTGGGGGTTGGACTTCAAGATGAAGTTGCCTACGTATCCCAATCATGGGAATCAAGCCTTACGTAGTTCCGGTTAAGGTACACTCGGGTATTTAACCTCTCCTTGTTTCAGCTCTAATTTTTGCCAAGGCGCCTGTTGCAGGTTTTCGACCTTGCGAGCTTTGTTTTTCTTCTTTTTTCTTTTTGCATTTTTTTTCTTTCCTTTTCTTTCCTTTCTTTTACTATTCTTTGTTCTTTTCTTTTCTTTTTGCTTCTTTTGTATTTTTGATTGATGATTTTTTTTTTCTTTTCTTTGCTCTGACTTTTGCCTGGGTTGCCCTTCCGGGTTTTCGACCCAGCGAGCCTCTCAAAGGGTAAAAGTGGAGCAACCCCATGCCAAATGGTTTTGAGTTTGAAGCCTCTCTGTATCCAAGAGAGTGACTGCGGTGTTGATTTGCAGAAGAATCCATCACGGTTGCTTCATGAGCCTTGCCTGGTGGGATCTGATCTCCTTGATCTGGCTTCGGTGTCTCTTGCTCGAGGGCTGCCTCAAAATGGGCCACACAGGCGTTTCATGGCACTGAATGTTTTGAACAGATTCCGGTTTGCGACAGATAAATTGAATCTTGAGGCCGAGAGCGATCCTGGGCTGCACAATCTCAAGAGCGATTCCACACAGGTCTTCGCAAGACTGCGCAAAATATTTTGTTTTTGAAATTTTTTAAGAAAGCGGCAAATCGCTCGTGTTGAAGATAGTGTGGAACCTGTCTGGATCAGGCCAGGGTCCTTCTCGGTACTTACGCTGACAAGCATGATTTCATTCATTAAAAGCTTAACATGCCTCTCTTTCTCTCAAAATGGTCAAAATTTTGCAAAACCTGAGGAATTTCTTCCTCTTTGTTTTTATCACCGCAGTGTTTGAAAAGGGTTTTATGAAAAGCTCAGGTTATTATCACGATGTTCAAGGCACAAGAGAGCAGGCGGTACGCACTGTCGTTCCATTCACATTCTCTGGCACGATTGATTCGAATAGCAACAAACACGGGACGTGATAGCCACAGCTGTTTCATTCAGATTTGTTGGCATAACTGGCTCCTCGACAGAAACAAACTCAAAAAAAAGCAAAAACAACTATATAAGACAAAACGGTGTTTGAGGCAACAACCCTGAAATCACCTGGTATTCTATACAAGAAGGACTGACTCATTACAATTAGACAAACCCTTAAGCAAAAGGACTGACTCAAAACAATGAGACAGACTAAAGACAAAACAGAAGACTGACTCGACACCCAAGTCAGGATTTACAAAACTAGCGTTGGCAGGTGCTCAAAAATGCGTGCCAAACGCCACATCCAAAAATGTACCAGACACTGCCCGCAGGCGGTTCACCTTCCGATTACATACTTGCAGTATCTGTATCCTCAAAATCCAACAACTGAGTGGTGACGGACTTTGCTGAGGTAGGCGGGAGGATAACCTCGTTGTCAATCAAATCTTGTACCTCATGACGGAGGCGGAAGCAATTATCAGTGGCATGGCCAGTCTGCTGGTGGTACGCACAGTACAGGGAAGCATCATGCGTGGCGGGGAGATTCTTCGGTAGGGGTCGGGGCTCCAAGGCTTTAAGATGCCCCTTTTGGCCAAAATCAAAAGTGCCTAGACAAAGGCATGTAGAGAGGGTGGAAGACCCTGTGCCCTCGGGGCAGGTACTTTGGGGCCTGAGCACTCTTGCTAGATGCACTGGCGAACGGATCGGCGGGTGCAGCCTTGGATTTTTTATCCTTTCCGGATGCAAGGTTGGGAGCGGGAAGAACTGTCTTGACATGACGGGGCCTATCCCGGTTCTCTGATTGACTGGAACTGCCCTCAGGCGGAGTGGGGAAAGCGTCCTCCACAGCTTTTGACACAACTGCGGATATCTGTTGCTTGTTCATTGCTCCGGCTTTCAAAGCCTCTACTGCCCACATCAGTTGTTCGATAGGGTCGGCATCTGCCTTCATCTTGCCTTTATCTCTGGCCTCAGCTTGATCTAGAGTTTGGTTTGCTGCGTCGTTGCCATAGCTGGAGGTCGTCTCCGGTTGGTTGAGTTCAATTACAATTCGTCCCAGTAGCGGGGGCTCCTAGGGTATGAAGCCTCCGGCATATGGTGCAGCTGGTGGCGAAACAGACATTCCATAGGCGAGATCCGCCACGGATCTTTGAAGATCACCTATCATCATTTGTTCAAATGTAGTAGGCTCGCGAGCCTGATATAGTTGAGGGGTCCATATTAGATGTGCGGCAGGCGACCTAGGTGGATGCGGCATGTCAACAGTAGTCTCATCTTGTAGGGTGATTCCCTGACTCAATGCGGCCGTCATGACCACAATCTCTTCTGAGTTCTGCGTCATGTTCAGTTCTGCCTCAGCAAAAAGAAGACACTAGCTGTTCTGGATCGACCCTCTGAATCTCTGAACTGAAACGGAAAACAAGCAGTATTTCAGCCCCAAACAGATCAAACACGGATGTAGCCGGACAACTGTACACTACTACTGATCACTGTTCCCCAGGATTACTGTTCAAAACTGAACTGATACCCGCAGACAAACTGATTCTCAACAATACTGATACTAGTGCCCTCAGGCCTGATGCTCAAACTTTGCAAACTGATATATGCGTTCCCCTGCAGAGATACACTCTAAAAAGCACATAGCAGATAAATGAGAGCCAATACACCTATGTTGGGGTAGGGTTTCCCTCTCCTATTTTGTCAGGAGCTAGGGTTTCACTACGCACGCAGCGGTTTCAAACAACCTAAAATCGGGTAAGCAACCTGTCCTAGTTTGGAATGGTCACTATGGATTTCGATATGCACTAGGTCGAATGGTCAAAAAGGGTGCCCCGGTAAAACCGGGGTTTGTGTTCCCATACTGGCAGAGCCCGCAACCGGTCAGCCTTATGGACATGCCTTGACAAGACAAGCCTCCGGCAAACCGCTCAGGAATAGCAGATGGCCAACACGGTGTCCTAGGCGCACCAATGCACATGCAATGCAAAGAAACACATAAGTGTAGTCAAAAACGGATATCACGAGTTCGAGTCAAGCTCTCTAAACATCCCCAGCGGAGTCGCCAGAAACTGTAGACGCGCCCTTGGGCCTCACTCTACAGTTCGGACTCCCTTTTGTGTTACGGTTCTTAATCTGAACCAAAGATTCCAACTCTGGCAAATCGTTTGAGAAAACAGATTTTGAAAAGTAGTGCCAAACATGGACTGCTTTGCCAGATACGGAGTCGCCACCTAAATATTTTATTTTTGGGAAATTTAGGAAACCCTGACTCGGTGCCGAAGGCCACGTGTCCGTCATCACCAAAGTGATCTTGGCTCGGGAGCTTGGGTACGATCGGGGAAGGTCAGCTATGAGCACCCCCTTTCGCCCGGTCCGAAGACCGGCCTCTACTAACCGTGATATCCGATTTTGAAAACATTACATGTTCTTATTCCATTTATTAGCCTAGAATTACTATGTTATTGCGCACAGCAAACAAGTATAGACTAGATTGCCTAATTTGGAAATAAGCATTGCATATCCGTTTGTTTTGGAAAGTGCTGGAATTTGCTACTCGCAAGTAGGCTAAAACACGGATTTCAACGAGTTTTTCCAACTCAAGCAATCCAACCTCCACCCACAGGCATTCAAGCAGTTTTTCTCATATAAGCACTTAGCCGCATGGTAAGCATACTGTCATGGCAGCATTCACACGCATGTGGTATGCTAAAGCGTAAATAACTTACATCGTACTCCGTGCCAAAACAAGAAACTAGTTAGCAGACATGCATGTCCTAGTTCATGTTAAGTGACTAATGCAACACATACAGAGATGCAATCTAGAGTAGGCTCGGCTAACTTTAAAATGGTATGCGAAATGCACTTTATTCGATGCACGTATTCAATTTGGAATTGAAAATACAATGCAGTTTGTATGATGTACCGAGCCCGATGCATGTCAACAAATGCATGGATGCACGCATGCATAGCATAAGTATGCTAAAATAAACGTGTCCTAATACTAACCATTAAAAGAAGGTAAGTAAAAGGGAGAAAGAAGTGGGGGTTGGAAGACATACACACACTCACCCACACTTATACAGATTTGCCCTCGCTCGGAGGGACCCAAAATAATAATACAGATTAATTAACTACGCAAGCTAATTAAATATTACAAATAGCCTAATTAGTTGACAAACTAACTAAACTAAGAAAAATAGTAAACCGCCTCGGGAGGAGAGCCAAATGCAGCACATGTCGGTCTTGCTCGGAATTGCACTGCCATGCCTAGACTGCCTCTGTTTTCCCTGCTCTGCCTTTCTGAAAACTGCCAAAGTCTCAGAACTACTTCTCAAGACACTGGGGATCCACCGGCTGAGGGGAAACACCACGCTGAAGTATGTGGCCACCGGCACAAAATTCATCCATCGGCTGACAATTTATGCCGGCCGGCACTAAATGTTGCCGATCGGCACTGAATGTCTGCAGAACCTGCAACTCACAAGCAGCAGAGGGCAAATCTTGCATGGCAATACAATTCAAGCCATTTATGCACCAGACACACTCCTTATCATGTTTGTGACTCAAAGGGGCATGCGCCTCGATTCTCGGGCCACCAATCACGCATTCCCATGCATGATGGCCCAAAGGATCAAATGTGCACTTTCAATCTCAAATGCATGCAAACCAAACAAACCAAAATCCAATCCCTATCACCAAATCAAGGGACAAGGAATGCATATGGATGCAATGCAACCTAGTCATGTTATCTATCATGCAACATGAACAATGCAATGTACTTATGCAAAGGATACAAGCAAACATGAGGTAAGCATGCAAGCAAGCAAATGATGGTCTTAAACATGACTTAGGCAACTCTAAATAGGCCTAAAATCAACGTCCAAAATGCAAAAATGAGAGCAAACACATATACACACATGCACATGCTTAAGGTACCAACTTAAGCATTAAACAAGCAACTCTAAGGCACACTTGAAAGAGGCTAAGTATGGACAATAGCATGCATATATAAGCTTTAAAATCATGTTGGACATGGTGCCAAACCAAGCAACAAAATAGACTAAGCATGCAACAAATGTCCAAGCATCCAAGGCAAGCCAAAGGAGACCTAAATCATGGCTAAGCCAACCAAGCCTCACAAGGCCAAGAAGGCTTAAAACAGGTCTAAGGCAGCCCTAGACCATACAAAAGGACCTCCTAGATGGCATCTAAGTGGCTCTAGAGCAAGGCACACACAATGATCAAATCATTAGGCATACAACATATGCTTTCAAAACTTCAAAGAGGCATGCAAGGCAATCATTCAAGCATTTCTAAGGGACTGAAATAGCATACTAGATGGTTCCAAACCATTGAAAATGATGCAAGCAAGGCATGTTATAATTCATGTTCTTAAAGCCAACAAGCCAAATGCAAAGAGGATGTGATGCAAGCTAAGATCGACCAAAGTAACCATGGACAGACCTTATTCATGGCAAAATAAGCATACAAGCTTCAAAATGTAAGCCTAAAACATGCTAGAAACAAAGGCACACAACCTAAGACATGTTAAGGGATCACAAGGCATTACATGGCAACTATGCTAAGCATGCATAAGGACCAAAACCAACTCTTAGCAATGTTATATCATGGCATAATAAACATAAAATGCAGCCTAGACATGCTCAACACACACTCAAACAAAGGCTTCCTCAAGAGGCCAAAACTTGTCCTTTTCAAGGACAACAAGGAGAGGGAGTGGCCCTCTCCTTCTTGGGACTTCAAAGCATCATGTACACCACTGAAATCCCTCAAGATTTCAGTGGTGAAGAGACCCAAACACAAAATCCCGGAGCTCAACAAAATAGCACAAAAAGAGGCCTTTCAAGGCCTAAGAGGGGAAACTTCCCCAAAACACAAAGCACCCTTAATAAACTATCAAGAGGACTAAAAAACAGAACTTTTTTGTATTAAACACCAAGCACAAAAACAGTTCAAAGATAGGTAAAAATGGAGTGCAAGAATGGGGTAAATAAAGCAAGTTTCTCACCCTTGTTGACCTTCTTCACCAAAGATGATGTTGTTGCTTCCTTGGGCTCAAATCAACCAAGAACACCAAGAACAACCTCTTGGAACCTCAGTAGCCAATGGAAGGTGAAACACTAGGTGCTTGTGTGCAATAGTGTGGACTAAAGCACCTAGTGTACAAACAAGAGAGCAAAAGAGAGATAGGATAGATATAGAATTCAAACCCTAAAACCAGAGCTTCTCTGAGGTCTTTTCTCTCTAAAAATGTCTAACTCTCCAACCCTTGAGCCAAGAGGAGGAAGGGTTGTCTTATAGGCAACAAAGCTTACAAGCTAAGCTAAACCAAAGCTCATCCCTCCATACACGTGTATGGAGGGGAAACAAATGCTATACAGCTGCTTCAAAATATCTCAAAAAGTAACTGAACAGTAGTCGGCAGGGCAAAATTGTCATTTTGACAAAATTGACTGCCGACCGGCACAAAAGTGGCCGACCGGCACAATATAGTGCCGATGGCAACACCAACCAGCCGGTGGCCTCTAGCCACTGCCGGTGTGTGTGGGGATGCCTCACAAGGCATTCCCTGCCCCTCCAAGGCAAAGCACAAGTGTTTGGTGCAAAACCAGACACGAAACGGTCAAGTTCGGAGGTCCTGAGGCAAGGCGCGTAGCCGAGAACTCCGGGAACTCCAAACGAACACGAACATGGATAATCACTGAGTGTTCAAGCGGTGACGTCCAGGTCTTGAGGACGGTCAAAAATGGTGTGTCTACAGTTATTCACACACCTTGAGTCCTAAAGAGCATAGGATTTCCCTTAGAAAAACGTTAGGATTGCATCATATTGCTTGCTATTTGACAAGGTGTGCATCATCTCGGCATGACTATTTGTTATTTGCATACACGATTCCTGGTCCAGTTTGTTTTAAAGTTGCATTTTGCATACTCATAGCATCATGAGGAGAGGTAAACCACCAGTTGGCCAAGATCAATCAGAGGATAGATTGCACAAACTAGAAAGACTAGTTAAAGGTTTAACCTGTGAGTTGAGACAAATGAGGCAACAGAATGCTAGTGCTACATCTATCCAGGCCGAACAGACGAATGGCCGACATGCAGCTCCGCCTCCATATCCTCCAGTGCCGCAAGTCCCTCCGCAGCCAGCCTTGTATGGGGATGGCACGATCGCCTTGATTAGGGAGTTTAAGAAGATGAAACTGCCGAGATTCTCTGGGAGTATAGAGCCGATGAAGGCCGAGGCGTGGGTTTTGGAAATGGAGAAGCTGTTCGAGATCTTTCCCAGCACCGACGTTCAGAAGGTGACATTGGCTGCATTCACTTTAGACGACGACGCTCGAAGATGGTGGATGATGATCAGAGAAGCTAATCCTGGTTTAACTTGGGCAAGATTTTTGGAGCTGTTTATAACAAGCATTTTCCCCTTAGCGTCCGAGACCGCAAGACCACGGAGTTTCAGGCTCTGAGGCAAGGCAACAAGACAGTGGCAGAATACGACCGTGCTTTTACCGAATTGGCGAGATACGCGCGTCATATGGTCAGTGACGAATATTGGAAAGCTAGGAAGTTTGAAAGTGGACTGCGTGGGCCGATATAGGATCGAGTCAACATGCTCAATATGCCGACTTACGCCGAAGTGTTAGACAAGGCCATTCTGGCAGAAGCTAACTTAAACCGATATCAGAATTCAGGAGAGAGCCAGAGGAAGAGACAGAACTATGAGAGTCGCCGAATGCCGGTTAATGCCAAGAAGAAGGCGAACATGGGCAGTTCCAGCAACTCAAATCGGGATGGTAATGCTAAGCCAACGTGTGCGAGTTGTGGGAAGCCGCATCTCGGGGTTTGTCATTGGGCGAGAGGAGCTTGCTTTGAATGTGGTGAGATAGGTCACCGTGTGAAGGACTGTCCGAAGACAAAGACTGATGATGGTAAGAAAAATGGGAGCACCTCGGGCTCTGCACACGAAAGCAACGTCGGAAGGACACAGATGAGACAGGGCAGAGTTTTTGCTCTAGTGCCAGGAGACACCCAGAATGCTGAAACAGTAGTGTCAGGTATACTCTCAATTTGCTCTCAAGTTGTATACATCTTGATTGATTGGGCTCTACACATTCATTTGTATCTGTTAAATTTGCCGAGAAGTTGAATAGACCGTTAGAATCCCTCGATTATGTGCTATCTGTATCTACTCCATCTGGGGGAACTATGATTGTTACATCCATATATAGGGCGGTGTGTTGTGGTGATTGAGGGTGTAGAATTATTAGTTGATTTGATGCCATTAAGCATGACCCACTTCGATGTTATATTGGGAATGGACTGGTTAGTAACGAATCATGCATCTATTAATTGTGTTTCGAAGAATGTCACACTGAAACCCCCAAACCAAGCCGAGGTTATTTTCCAGGGTAAAGGGGTAGTGTCCCCACCTTACTTGATTTCGTCCATTAAGGCCTATAAGCTAATTAGAAGGGGTGTCAAGGCTACTTGTGTAGTATACTGAGTGATCAGAATGGAAATGTTAATTTAGCTGACATCCCAGTTGTTAATGAATTCCCTGACATCTTTCCAAACGAATTGCCTGGCCACTTAGTCGATAGAGAAATAGAGTTTACTGTTGATATCATGTCGGGAACACAACCGATCTCCAAAACACCCTATAGAATGGCCCCGGCTGAACTTAGGGAATTGAAACTGCAATTACAAGAATTGTTGGATAAGGGATTCATTAGGCCGAGCACTTCACCATGGGGAGCACCCGTTTTATTTGTTAAGAAAAAGGATGGCACACTCCGTCTTTGCATTGATTACAGAAAACTTAATAAGGTAACCATTAAGAACAAGTACCCATTGCCTAGGATTGATGATTTGCTTGATCAACTACAAGGAGCACGAGTCTTTTCTAAGATTGACCTTAGGTCGGGCTACCATCAGCTGAAAGTTAAAGCCGAGGATGTTGAGAAGATTGCTTTTTGGACAAGGCATGGCCACTACGAATTTTTGGTAATGCCATTTGGAGTGACCAATGCGCCTGCAGCATTCATGGATTTGATGAACAAAGTCTTTAAGCCGTATCTAGATGAGTTCGTAGTTGTTTTCATTGACGACATATTGATCTACTCCAAGAGTACAATTGAGCACGAGAATCATTTGAGACTTGCCCTGCAAATCTTGAGAGACCGGAAGTTGTACGCTAAGTTGAGCAAGTGTGAGTTTTGGCTTTTCAGCATTTCATTTCTAGGGCATGTGATTAATGAAGAGGGTATCTCAGTTGATCCCAGTAAGATTGAAGCCATTGTGAATTGGCCGACGCCAACCAATGTATCTGAGCTTCGTAGTTTTCTGGGCTTGGCAGGTTATTATAGAAATTTCATGAAGGACTTCTCAAGGATTGCAGTACCATTAACACAGCTAACTAAGAAGGGAACGACATATGAATGGACCGATGATAGAGAGTCAGCCTTCCAAGAGTTGAAGACGAGGTTAGTTACAGCACCAGTTCTTGTACTTCCATCAGGTAATGAGGAATTTCAGATTTACAGCGATGCTTCACATAAGGGTTTGGGTTGTGTATTAATGCAAGGGGGTAAAGTCATAGCATATGCATCTCGTCAGTTGAAGCCTCATGAAAAGAACTATCCTATCCATGACCTAGAACTTGCAGCCGTGGTGTTCGCATTGAAGATTTGGCGTCATTACTTGTATGGAGCCTCTTGCCAAGTTTTTACAGATCACAAGAGCTTGAAGTACTTGTTCACTCAAAAGGAACTAAATTTGAGGCAGAGAAGATGGCTTGAATTGTTGAAGGACTACGACATGCAGATCCAGTATCACCCAGGTAAAGCAAACTCGGTAGCCGACGCATTGAGTAGGAAGTCAGTGGGAAGTCTGGCATGCTTGACCATGATTTCAGTAGAGCCGACTATCATTGGGGAAGTAAAAGCAAGGCAAATGGAGGATGAATTCCTGAAGAAGGTAGTCGACGAGATTATCACCAGGCCGAGGTCAGGTTACATTACCCACCCAAAAAGAGGTCAGGTTACACCTTTGAAAATGGAGTGCTTAAGTTTAAAGGAAGATTGTGCGTGGCCAACGTCCCAGAGTTGAAAGGGAAGATTTTGCAAGACTCTCATGGATCCAGATTTACTGTTCACCCAGGGAACACCAAGATGTATCAAGACATGAAATAGACCTTTTGGTGGCCGAACATGAAGAGAGAAATAGCCGAGTTCGTGTCCCAGTGCTTGTATTGTCAACAAGTGAAAGCAGAACATCAAAGACCAGCAGGACTTCTTCAACCTTTGCCGATTCCTGAGTGGAAATGGGAACACATCTCCATGGACTTTGTGATTGGTTTGCCGAAGACATAGAAAGGGATGGATTCGATTTGGGTTATAATCGACAGATTAACTAAGTCAGCACACCTTTTGCCTGCTAAGACTTCGTTTAATGCTGATCGACTTGCTGTATTGTATATGAACGAGATTGTTAGACTTCATGGTGTGCAGATGTCCATTGTGTCAGACCGAGATCCAAAGTTTGTTTCTAGATTTTGGCAGAGTTTACAAAGGGCTCTGGGGACCGAGTTGAGGTTTAGCACAGCTTTTCATCCCTAGACCGATGGCCAAACAAAGAGGACAATTCAGACACTTGAAGATATGCTTAGACTATGTGTATTGGACTTCAAGGGAAGTTGGGAAGTGCATTTGCCATTAGTAGAATTCGCTTACAACAACAGTTATCAAGCTAGCATTGGCATGGCGCTGTATGAGGCTTTGTACGGAAGGAAGTGCAGATCGCCGATATGTTGGACCGAGGTAGGAGATAAAGCTTTGATCGGCCCCGATCTAGTTCAAAGGACAACTGAAAAGATCAAGCTTATCCAGTAGAGAATCAGGACTGCTCAGAGTCGACAAAAGAGTTACGCCGACCAGAGAAGAAAGGAGTTAGAGTTTGAAGTTGGGGATCATGTATTCCTGAAAGTTTCACTAATGAAAGGAGTTTCCAGATTTGGGAAGAAAGGTAAGTTAGCACCTCGTTACATTGGGCCGTTTGAAATCCTTGAGAAGGTTAACTCGGTTGCCTACAGACTTGCTTTGCCGCCGGGATTAAGTCAAGTCCACAATGTGTTTCATATTTCGATGTTGAGGAAGTATATTCGGAATCCACTGCACGTGATTGATCATTTTGGGATTGTGGTTGATGAAGATTTAGGCTATGAAGAGAAGCCGCTGTGTATTATCGATAGACAAGTGAGAAAATTGAGAAATAAGGCAATACCGATGGTGAAAATTGAATGGAAAGAGCATTACGGCAAGGATGCTACATGGGAAATGGAAGAAGAAATGAAAGTCCGATATCCAGAGTTATTCTTGAATCAAGGTAACTCAAGTTTGGGGACCAAACTTCTTTAAGGGGGGTAGAATGTAATAACCCTCACACTGTCCTAACCATACTCATATGTATTTATATGATTTTGTCCTGTTAAGCTTGCATTTCAGATCTTGTCTTTGTTTTGCTTAAGTGTTATTTGCATGCTTTGTTCCTTGTTTGGTGTGTGGTTAGCCTAGACTAATCCAAGCCGAGGTCACCTTAAGCCTAGAACTACCTTGGAACTCTTTTTCTAGTTGGCCTCCACCCCTGCCCTAACATGTTGGCCGAGATGTCACTATCTAGACCGAGGTGTTCACTACCAAGGCCGAGATGTGTATTATCTAGGTCGAGATGTTACCCTCGAACCCAAGTGATCTTGCTCCTAGACTGGTACGACCTAGACCGAGGTGTGGCACATCTAGGCCGAGGTGTGGCACAGCTAGGCCAAGTGTTGTCCTTTCTAGCCGAGGTCATTGTCCTTTGCTTGCCGAAGCCTTGTTATTAGCCGATGTCACTACTTGCCGGAGTGCCCTTGCCGTCTAACTTGTTGAACACACTTTGTCATAGTCTTGTCTTTTCACCCAGTCACCTTTTTGAGTAAAACCAACCAGCCGTTGCCACGTGCCCCTGCAGAGGGTTAAGTCAGCCGACAGACCCAGAAAATATACATTTTTGTATCATATCTTTGCCTTGTAGAGAGAGAGAAGCTCTAGGAAGAAGAAGAAGTTTTAGAGTGAGAGAGTAGGCCTTCGAGCTTGATTCCTAGAGATCAAACCGTTAGATTCATGTATTGAGGTTAGATTCTTGATTTACTCTTGTTGTTCTTTATGTTTATTTAGCTGCATTGCACGATCTAGCGTGATTCATGAGCCATGCATTGATTTAAAGTTTGGTTCTAGAAAGAGAAAATTGTGTTCTTGGGTTCTTAAAAGACGAGCCTTGTTTGATCCGAAAGTTGGTAACAAGTTCCATGTTTTTGTGTTTGTTTTCATAAGATCTTCAAGTATGGGTACCCAGGCCCATGTTTTCGAACTCATAGCATGAAAATCCTAGATTTTGAAATAACAAGTTGTGATTGAGCATTCATGTTTTTCATGTTCTTTATGTTCTTCAGCAGAGGGAAACCCAGATTTTCCCGACTTCATATCCTTGAATGTGGCCCTCGGGACCACACCTCGGCGAGGAGGTGTGGAACCTAGGTCTAGACCTGGTTGGTGCCCAGCATGTTTTCCCGAGATGAGAAATGGTGTTTCATTTTGATTTGACTTAGTTTTTGAAGAATGCCGAGATCATCTGTATGCATGTGAAACTTGTTTGAAAGTGCATTCAACAGACTTTGCCATGTGTTTGTAGGACTTGGACTTGCCCTGACCCCGACGTTTGAAGAACTATGTGAGTGGTATTTTTAATAAAGCTATGTTACAATGTTTTGATAAAAGCCTTGTTTTGCTTTGTTTTGGAAAGTATTTGTAAGCATGAATGATTATTCCTATTTTGCACATCAAGTATTATATCTTGTTTTGATGACATTCTTGGAAAGTCCTTACGTGCTGGAGGACTCTAAGCATTTGCAGCACAATCTTGAAAGTCCGTACGTGCTACGGGACAATAAGCATTTGTAGCACAAAATTTGGAAGTCCGTACGTGCTAGGGGACTATAAGCATTTGTAGCACAAAATTTGGAAATCCGTACGTGCTAGGGGACTATAAGCATTTGTAGCACAAAATTTGGAAGTCCGTACGTGCTAGGGGACTCTAAGCATTTGTAGCACAAGTCCTTAGTGCCAGGGGACTATAATGCAATTGTACGATTGATTTGAGATATCTCCCTTGTCTTGCCTTGTCTTGCCACTGACGGTTTACCGTATGGGTTTGTTTGTTCGAAATGTCATCACTTGTACTACATTGATACTAGTAAGCATCCCTTGAAGCTTGAAAGATTTGCTAGATGGACTTGGTTCATCCCTTGATTTGCACTAATTATGCTATGTATCGTTTGATAAAGATCTTGAATATCAGTCATGCAAACGCCTTTATTATTCATACCATTCACTGAGTATCCAAGCTCACCCCTCTTTATATATATGTACGTGACGAGTAGGACGGCGGTGACGCCTAGATGTACTTTTTTCTTTTGGGTGAATAACGCCTAGAAGTTACTTGCCACTTGTTTTGGATTATGCATTTTTGCGGCATCTTGAAGATCATGCTTCTTAGTTGTATTTCACTATATTTTGTATTTGATGGCTGAGAAGCCTTTTGGTCAAGATGTATTTTTGTACTTCGTTTTGTTGTATTAAAGTTATGTAAAGATGTATGCCATTCCATTTGACTTATGCACTGCTGTTATGGACTACTTAGCTATTAATTTATTGCTTCCGCATTTGTAAGCCCCATATGTGTACTCTGTTTGTGTGTGAATTTTGAAAATTGGCCTTCGGTAATCTCGGATTTACTGGCCATCACGGCACCATTCTACTAGGGGCGGAATGGGGTCGTGACAGGGTAGGCCGCTTGTAAACTTGGAAAATTTCATTGTTTTTATTTTATGACTTGCTAACCCCCCCCCCCCCAAAAAAAAAAAAAGAAGAAAAAGAAATAGGATTAAAATTTAAGCGAATTCAAATCATCCGTTTGGACTTGAGAATTGAACACTTAGGTGATTTACAAAACCTTAAATGAGGTGGTTAAGTTAAACCAATATCGTTAAGCTACAATTACTCAGTAGATTCTCTTTCTGGGAGGCCAAGCAAGATTTGTTTGAGTTAAACTTGACCACTTAAGCTAATGAAACTATTAGTTGCCTAAGGAAATTTTTTTTTTGGGTAAGTAAGTCATAAAATAAAGACAATGAAATATACGAGTTTGCAAGGGGCATACCCCAGGCACGCCCAACAGCAAATAAAAACAAGTATAACCAACATAAACAACCACTGCACCCCCTTAAAAAGGGGGGGGGGGGGACAAACAAGATCAACAGAAAACACAAGAAACTCCAACTCTGCCCATGTATCCTTTTTGTCCTCAAGTAACCGCTACCATCAGAGATAATAGATAGAAACTAGAGGTGGATATATGGGCCAAGATACACACAAATAACACCACAAAGCTAAATAACATAACAGACACACTGACAAAACAACAACCCACAAGCCGAGTCAAAGATGATAGTCAGCCCCACATGACCCCAGTCTCGACTGCAGATAAAACATGGAATCCAATAAGCATCCCACTCCTCACAGCCGTGACATCCAAGCCACTTAACCAAAGCCATGTCGGAGGATAAAATCTACCCCATGAGAAGTCCCAGCAAAGTCACATGAAGCTAGCATGGTCAAAAAACCATAAGCCACGGTCTAGGGAGTTGAAGTGAAACTACAATAGCCCGTCAGCAACAGACCAAAACACAGCCAACAAAATCATGAGGAAATCATTTCCTAGAACAAAAGAGAGAAGGTTGGAGAAGGACGGAGAGAGTTAAAGAGAAACTTTCTTCTTGAGAATTTAGAAGAGAAAGTTAGAGGACATAAAAGGAAATAGGAAGAAAATTAAAGCGAATTAAAATTTATCCTTTTGGACGTGCGAATTGAGCATGTTGTTGATTGAGAAAACATTAAATGAGTTTCTTAAGTTAAACTAATTTCGTTATGTAAATTCTCTTTTTTGGAGGCTAACCAAGATAAGTTTTTTTTTTTTTTTTGGGTGAATAAGACATAAATAAAGACAAAGGATTTACAAGAATACAAGGGGCATACCCCAGGACCTACCACACCTATACAGAAAGGAGCCAACCAAAACAAAAAAAAAAAAACCACACAAAGACACACCAAACAAAATAAAACAAACAGCCCAAAAGCCTGTTCACCATCCATATCTCAAGCAATAGGGAGGATGAACAGGGAATATAATGGGAGAGTCAACCTGTGAGTAACAAAACCTATAAATAATAAAACAACCATTATCCCTGATATCCAAAGGAGCTACGGCAGTATACAAAACGAAGCCCCAGCATGAACGGACCAACCATGTAGAAATAACCTGGATCATGTAACCATTGGAAAGAGCAAAAGCCAAACCCCAAGAACAACTGAGTAATTCCCTACACAACCCGTAGGGATAGGGAAATAACAAAAAATAGCAGTAATAAAGGGTATATACCCAGAATTAACAGACTATAACATTGTAGAAAATAGAGACAGCGGTTTTCCAAAATAACCATTCTCCACTTTGACTGGCGCAACATGCAGCCAAGTCCTTGAACCATCGAGAGATTTCTTGAAGCAGACCAAAACAAAGACAGGTCCTCAACATCCAGAACTAGCCTAACACCACGGAAGACCAGCAACTTATCACAGCAGAATTGATTACACATAGTAGAAGGATCTGTCACTAGAAAATACACAAAATGTTACCCATGTATATAGAAAATAACCACACAATATATGGACTCACATCACTAGACCCACAATTTTCGGAACTCACAACACTCAATAACAGCTTCCTTAGCCTGCACATAAAAATATAGCATATATATATACATTAGATTAATGAATCATAAATAGCCATCTACACACTCAATCCTCCCAAGAGTAATGCTAAATGTGGTCTCACAACACTCAACCCTCAATTTAGGCACTCATTATAGCTCCCTTTACCACTGCACAAAGAGACACTAGTTAGATAACACACATGTATTCTCACCTTCACTCAACCCTCTTATAGTGATCTCACCACACTCAGAAGCCCTCCCATTACAGTTGTATGGGGCTTCAAAATTGAATTGGGGAGATTCCACTGAGCCAAATACCATTGATCCCCTGCAGATCTGGATAGATTTGTTATAGAGAGAATTCTACCTCTAATCATATGAATGATAGAATTTATAATTACCTCTTCAGGTTTAAGCTCTTTTCTGAAAATTCTATTATTTCTTTCAAGCCAGATATGATAGATAGAGCAAAGAAATGTGAGCTTAATAATTATGGATCTCAAACTTGCCCTTAGTTTCTTTGACTGCAAAATTTAGAATATGAGGCCATGGGAGATTTGGCCAATTGACATTACATTTCGCTTTAAGAATATCCCAAATCTTAGCAGTGAATATACAATCAAAGAATAAATGGGAATGACTCTTATTAGAATGATTGCAGAAAGGGCATTGAGAGTTAGTAGACACACCAAACAACTGCAGACGATCCCCAGTATTAAGTCTCTCTTGGATTGCCATCCAAACAATAACACTAACCCTAGGAATCGTATGGCCCCCCCAAAGAAGACTATGCCAGTTCACCTTATCAAACTTTCTTCTCCAATGATCCCATGCAGATTTAATAGAGAAGACACCATCAGAATTTAAGTGCCAAAAGGGTTGGTCACTCTTAGAGGAAACATGAAAACAATTACTGGGAGTGGCAGAGATTAATTCCCTAATCTCCCAAGAGTTAGGAACAGGCCACTTCCAAGAATCCCCATTCACAATTTGACTGACTTTAGACTCACTATGGAGGACAGAGTCATATAAGATTCTGTCACCATACCTACGCCAAAGAGGGCCAAGCGAATGCCAGTTGTCATGCCACAGGAATGTAATATCCCCTTTACCAATCTTATGGACAATGAGAGGAGAGACACTGTCCCTAAGAGATAGAAGTTTCCGCCAGACCCACGAAGGATCATTAGGAACTTTGATTTTCCAGAAGCTCCTTCCTTTAAGTAAGTAGGACTTCACCCATTGACACCACATAGATTTCTCGCCCCCCGAAAAAGAAACCAGATATGTTTAGCTATAGCAGCTCTATTCTAGATATCCACAGACTTAAAGCCAAGACCACCCTCACTTTTAGGGCTACAAACCTTATCCCAGGCAACTTTGGCACTGTGAGATTTAAGATCTGTACCAGACCAAAAAAAAGATCTAAAAATCCTCTCAATCTCTTTCACAACCTTCTTGGGGAGGATAAAGAGAGAGGACCAGTAAACTTGCATGGAGAACATAATAGAATTAAGAAGCTGAGCTCTCCCAGCATAGGACAAGACTTTGTTGGTCCAGCTTTTAATCCTATTAGTAATCCTATCAATAAGGCTTTGACAATCAGAAGCTCTCAACTTAGTTGTAATAAAAGGAACCCCAAGGTACTTGACAGGGAGGTTGCTCTCATTAAACTTAACAATCTTAAGGATATCATCCCTCAAATCTTTGTTACACCTAGAAAAGTAAATGTTACTCTTGCTAGGGTTAGGCGTAAGGCCAGACAGCTTAGTGAATTCATCAATCCCTTGCATGATTAGCTCAACGGTCTGAACATCCCCTTTGCTAAAAATCATGAGATCGTCGGCAAAACAGAGATTAACAATTGTCACACCCCAAACCTGCCCCTAAAAGTTTGGGCATGACCACCTCAAAAATGGACATAAAATCTGATAAATATAACCTATGGGGCCTGAACGGAAGCATTTAATATCATATAATAGTGTAAAATAATATTCATTGAGCTACCATTACTATGCCAGGATCACCAACAGAACATAATGCAGATAAATAGATAGTGTCATGCATCTGAAGATAGCTAAGTACATATATATATATATATATATATACAGACCCAGCCCTCAAGGTCGGGCATATAACGAAAACATGGGAAGGTAAACGAATTACATACACCTCAATCTTAACAGACATTTAGGGTACAAATTAAAACTTAACAAGACTCCATAACTTGAACGTCAACACCTAAGAGCTTAGATACTCAGGGATTGACACTGGGTGACGGAAGTCACAGGTTAAGGTTGACCTCCGGGTTGAGTGCCTACAGAAACAAACACAAAATAAAGTGAGTTAAACTTAGTGAATAATAGCACATAACAATTCAATGCTCAACATAAATTATAATACATATCCGTGCATTTATCAATAAAGAACACATGGGTAACTACATTCCGTAATTATTTCCAAAGCTGCCATGGGTCCACAAATATCAAACTACCATCGGCCAGAAATAACAGAACAGCTTATCAGCCCAGAAATAACAGAACGCATAAGCGTGGTAACAGAAATAACAAATGTATGGACTCAAGAGGTGGCTCGTACGGATTCCAGAGGTGGCTCCCACCAAGGTGTAGCACTTCGTTCCGTACAGCACTTTGTTCCATACCAGAAAATATCAGAACGGCCTAACGGCCCAGAAATATCAGAACGGCCTAGTGGCCCAGAAATATCTATGTATGGACTTAAGAGGTGGCTCGTACGGATTCCAAAGGTGGCTCCCACCAAGGTGTAGCACTTCGTTCCGTACAGCACTTTGTTCCATACCAGAAAATAATAAGTTTATCATGTCATAATATAAACGAAACGAACATCATAATGAAATAACCACAGATGTCATCAGAACAGACTGGTCTTATAGTCATACAGAAGCACACAATTCCTTCTAAATATTCACATGAGTTATATTACATTCAACAGAGTGCTAATAACAACCATTAACAGATTAGACTTCATAATACAGTCACATCCCATTTGTTTGTCATAAATTAATGTCACTGATTCATAAATAACAGAATGTTATTACATATTAAACGAGTCCAGAAATATGTAGTTACCATAGTCTCGTAATGTACTTACATTCCACTTGTTTGTCATAAATCCATACACCTGACTTACACATAACAGTATGTTAGTAGCCATTATCAACCATAAACAGAATGTAGTACTCAGTAATGCTCTCGGATTTCCCATAGTTTCTTATAAGGTGACAATATTATCCCACAATAACAGAACAACACTATTAACAATAAACTGAAGGTAAGTATTCCATTACATTAATAAGAGTGGAGCCATTTATATCATAACGTGATTCACATAATCGTGTTATTGACATTCACTTCTTTCTCCGGATTGAGTCATTCGGAGGTTCATCTGATATTTAACATAATTTCACAATGGTTATTGACGTACAAAACAACCCGTAGTCTTATCCAATTATTCATTTTGATGATCCACTCTAGGTAGATATCTATATCATGTCCGTGTGTGCCAAATCCTTCAATGTTTACATACGTTCACACTAATTCTCATTTCACATACATGTTAACTTAATTGACCACGGAGAACAAAATGTTAATAAGAATCACTATTAACGGTAATTAATGTTCATTGGAGTACTATTACTCACCGTGCGTTGGTGGAGCATTCATTCCTCCCGAAGCATGTCCTACACACACATGAAGTCACACATTAATTCTTTAAATCATTTCCCTTAATTTCCTTTCTCATTTTCACATGATTCACAATATTCATAACAAAGTCCATTCGCGAATTTTTAACATTATTTCAAAACATCTCAGAAATCCAATTAAACTTGTATTCGTATAATTCAACTCACTAATTCCATGATTCTATTTCCAATTTGAGCAAAATCATTCTTTATCATCACAAATTAACCTAGGGTTTTCAAGAACATAAAGTTTTCCATAAAAATTCATACTTCTCATACCATGACCTTACATCCCAATTTCCTCCTTGATTATACATCTAAAGATCATACTCCATCACCTTAACCATCAATTGAACCCTCAATGCTTCAAACCCGAAATTCCCAAATCTCATAATTTACTCTATATGCTCAAAAATGCAAAGTTGTACATTAACACAATGGAAATATCACAAATCTATCTCTTGATGTAAGTATTGAAGAGTATTAGAACCCTTACCTCAAGAATCAACAAAGGAGCAAGCTTGAGGAGAAACCTTCGCAAATCCGAGTTCCAATCGGGTCAAAACATTGATCTTTTCGTATTCTCCATTCTTGATGCAAAACCATGGTGGATTGTTGTTCAAAATAGAGGAAATCAAGGTTTTGAGGCTAGGGTTTCGGAGGGTTTCGGACTTAGGAGAAGAGAAAAGAAGAGAGGGGAAAGAAAATGTGGAAAAAGATCTCAAAATCCCCTTTTTTTTAAGCTGCTGGTCCGCTATTCCCGCTCGAGCGTCCCGATTTCCGCTCGAGCGGACCTGCTCCCAGCACAGATTTCAAAACTTCAATCTTGTGTAACTCTCTCATCCGAACTCCGTTTTAGGTCATTCTTGTGTCCAAATTGAAGCCCCGGAGATAAGCTTTTCAATGGTTCTAACCTCACATTCAAATTCAAAGTGTGGAAAAAGAAAAGGGCAAAAGAGTGACTGCTAAACATAAACAAATTGTTCGAATTAAAGTTTTTGGTCCTATCTTACTTCACCATCATATTACCACCTCAATCAACACTCCAAAATAAAATAAGAAGATTCCAAATACACTACTACAATGTCAAGGGCAATCTTGCTTTTCACGCTCGAGCGTCGTTTCCACCGCTCGAGCGCGCACAGACCAATAAGGCAGTCCGCTCGAGCGTTAACGTCTCCGCTCGAGCGGAGATTCACAACTCCCAGAATCTCAGGCTATCTGCAAAGTTACTGAGAACCCCAAAAGTCCGCTCGAGCGCAAACTCCTCCGCTCGAGCGGAGGGAAAAATTCTGGGTCGTCACAACAATCTTGTTTTTATCACATCTCCAATGAAATTTAAAGAGAGGATGCTTAGACTTCTCAGCAAGGATTCTAGCCAATATTTCCATAGCAATAACAAAGAGGTAAGGGGACAAAGGGTCCCCTTGTCTAAGGCCTCTAGCACCCCTGAAATGCCCATGAAGACTACCATTAATGCAAATGGAATAAGACGGACTAGTGATACAAGCCCTAATCCAAGAAATCATAGTGGGAGGGAAAGCCATAGCTTTAAGAACATCAAGGATAAAATCCCACCTCACACTATCATAAGCTTTCATAATATCAACTTTCATAGCACACTTAGGAACAGGTGAGTTCCTATGATAACCTCTCATGAGTTCTTGGTATAGGAAAATATTGTCCGAGATTTTCCTCCCCTGAACAAAAGCCGATTGGACAGGGTCAATAATGTCAGGAAGGACATTTTTTATCCTATTTGCTATGATTTTGGCTATGCACTTGCACACGGTATTGCAGCAAGAGATAGGCATGTACTCACCAACCTTGACAGGGTTGGGAACCTTAGGAATAAGTACAATAATGGTACTGTTAATCTCAAAAAAGAAGTTTCCCACATTCAAAAAATGTCCTAATAGCTTGTGTCACCTCTCTACCCACCACATCCCAGGATTCTTTAAAAAAGCCAGCAGTAAACCTATCAGGGCCAGGGCCATATTGGCCTTGAGAGACCAGAACACATCTTTAATACCAAGATAAGTTTGAGTTAAACTTGGCCAGTTAAGCTAATGAAACTATTAGTTGCCTAACCAAATTAGTCCCTAGAACAAAAGAGTAGATTATAATAAATGTAATTCTGATATATACCATTTATGAAAAGTAACTTGATTCATAATCATCAAGTATTAGGTGGCCTTGGCTTTAAATCTTTAGACATTTGGAATAGGGCTGCCATTGCTAAGCAGATCTGGTTCCTGTTTTCTGGAGGTGAGAAATCTATGTGGTGCTAATGGGTGAAATCCTACTTACTTCAAGGCAAGAGTTTCTGGAAAGTCAGGGTCCCCAATGACGCTTCTTGGGTCTGGAGGAAGATTTTATCTCTTAGGGATGCTATGTCTCCTTTTATCCTGCATAAGATTGGTAGAGGTAACTCTACTTTTTTATGGCATGATAATTGGCATCCCCTTGGTCCCCTTTGGATAAGTATAGTGATAGAATCTTGTATGATTCCTGTCTCAACAGTGAGGCTAAAGTCAATCAGATTGTTGATGGGAATTCCTGGAAATGGCTTATTCCTAATTCTTCAGAAATAGGAAGATTTGATCTCAGCTACCCCCAGTAGCTGCACCCCTAATTCTTCTTGGAATGACCAACCTTTTTGACAATTAAGCTCTGATGGTGATTTTTCCATTAACTCAGCCTGGAATCACTGGAGGAGCAAATTTGATGTTGTGGCCTGGCACACGCTTCTTTGGGGGCCTCATATGATTCCTAGGGTCAGTTTTATTGTTTGGATGGCTATTCATGAAAGATTAAATACTGGGGATCGTTTGCAATTGTTTGGCTTGTCCCCTAATCCAAGCTTCCCTTTCTGTCAATATCATGCTGAGAGCCATTCCCATTTATTCTTTAACTGCATCTTTGCTTCTAGAATTTGGGAAGCTCTTAAAGCTAATTGCAATGTAAATTGGGCCTAATCTCCAATGGCCTCATGTTCTAACCTTTGTCACCAAAGAGACCAAGGGCAATCATTGCGTTCATAATCTTAAGTTTACATTTCTTTGCTCTATTTACCAATTCTGGCTTGAAAGGAATAATAGAATTTTAATAAGGAACACAAACCTGAAGAGGTGCTACTAACTCAATTGTTCATATGATTAGAGGTAGACTTCTATCTATCACCAATTTGCCTAGATCTACAGGGGATAGCTGGTACATTGCTCAGTGGAATCTGCCCAACACAATCTTGAAGCCCCAATCTCCAGGAATGGAAAGGCTGTTGAGTGGTGTGAGTTCACCTTTTTTTTTTTTTTTTTTGGGTGAATAAGACATCAGATAAAAAACAGAGAATTACAGAGCTACAAGGGGCATACCCCAAGACCTAACTAAAAACTATACAACAACGAAATGAGGAACCAAAAAAGCACCAGCCCAGCTAAAACAAAACCAGAGCAAACAAGGAACAAAAACAGCTGAGTTGGTGTGAGTGGTATGAGTTCACCATAAGAGGGTTGAGTGAAGGAGAGCAATTTAGAGTGTTTATCTAACTGTTTTTTACTTTGTGCAGTGGCAAGTGGAGCTAAATAGAGTGCCTAAGTTGAGGGTTGAGTGTTGTGAGAAAATATTCAAAGATTGACTGGTGAGAGAATAGAGCGTGAAATGAACTTCTTATGTACGAGCTAATGAATATCCTAGCCTGCAAATACAAATGTACAATATATTGTGTGTTTTCTTTGCATGCTAAAGTGTGGTTTCAATTACAAAATGGTGTGTAATATTTGCATTTTCATTCTCTAGTGGCAGATTCTCCTGAACAACAACCAATTGGCCTTCATTTGGGACGGCGGCTGTCAAAAGTTTATCTTCATGGAAGAATCTGCTGTGCTGGAACACTACCACTGGTTGTTGTGTACATTGGTTCCGATGATCTATGCTGGGATAAGAGTTTTGGAGACACAAAGACCAGGCTGCATGCTACGCTAGTCTACGTGGAAAATCCTCAAATGGAAAATTCTTTGTCTTTCAATTCTGCATTGTAATAGTTCTTTTTTCTTTGGCATGTGTACACTCTACAACTGGCTGGTGTTTTGTTTCCCTATCCCTGCGGGTTGTGTTGGGAATTTTATTTTTTAACTTTATTTTTACCTTTTGGTTGGGGCTACATGCACGTGCTACTATGGAAAATTACACAGATAAGTTTGTTTTGGTGTTATAGAAGCTGGATTGTGCAGGCAAACCTGCTATTGTGGAAGAATAGCTCAAGTGCCATCATTTTTCTGTCAAGGGCATGTTTTCCCTGGAACACAATGCTTCTGATTGTACTCATGCTAGGCTGCTGCTGGTTGGTTTATTCTCTTGTTCATTCTCCCTATCTCTAGTTATATATGGATGGTGAACAGGTTGTAAGGCCCTAGTTTTTTTTGTTTGGTTTTAAGTTTTCTGGCTCTCTTTAGCTTTAGTGAGTTTGTATGTTTGTTTGTTTTTATTTTATTTGGTGGTCTTGTTTAGCTGTGGTAGGCTTGGGGCGTTCCCCTTGTAGTTATGTAAATTTTCTTGCTTTATTTATGTCTTATTCAACCCCCTCCCCCTCAAAAAAAAAAAAAAAAGAAAAGAGAAGAGAAAGTTAGAGAAAAGAAAGAAAATTAGCATGAAAATCACAGGGAATTCAAGATCATCCTTTTGGACTTGAGAATTGAACACTTCGCTGATTTAGAAAAACTTAGATGAGGTACTTAAGTTAAACTAATATCGTTATGCTATATTACTCAGAAAATTCTCTTTCTTAGAGGCTAAGCAAGGTTAGTTTAATGAAACAATTAACGGCCTAAGCTATTTAGTTCCTAGAACAGAATAGAGAGGGAAGGAGAAGGACGGAGAAAGTCAGAGAGGAACATTCCTTCTTGAGATCTAGAAGAGAAAGTTTGAAAAAAAGAAAGAGAAATAGGAAGAAAATCGAAAGGAATTCAAGTTCATCATTTTGGATTTGAGAATTGAACGCTTATATTCACCCAAAAAAAATGAACGCTTAGGTGATTTAGATACCTTAAATGAGGTGCTTAAGTTGAACTAATTTCCTTAAGCTACAATGACTCGTAAAATTCTCTTTCTTAGAGGCTAAGCAAGGTTAGTTTGAGTTAAACTTGGCCGCTTAAGCAAATGAAACAATTAGCGGTCTAGGCAATTTTGTTCCTAGAACAAAATAGAGAATGATGGAGAAGGACTGAGAAACGTAGAGAGAAACATTCTTCATCAGAAGTAGAAGAGAAGTTCGAGAAAAGAAAAAATAATAGGAAAGAAAATCAAAGGGAATTCAAATTCATCTCTTTGGACTTAAGAATTGAATTAAACTTGGCCACATAAGCAACTGAAACAATTAGCGACCTAAACCAATTGGTTCATTGAACAAAACAGTTGATGGAGAAGGAAAGAGAAAGGTAGAGAGAAACATTCGTCTTGAGAGGTAGAAGAGAAAGTTAGAGAAAAGAAACAGTAATAGGAAAGAAAGCAATGAGAATTCAAGCTCATCGTTTTGGACTTGTGAATTGAACACTTAAGTGAATTAGAAAACCTTAAATGAGGTGCTTAAGTTAAACTAATATCGTCAAGCGACAATTACTCAGAAAATTCTCTTTCTTAGATTCTAAGCAAGGTTAGTTTGAGTTAAACTTGGTTGCTTAAGCTAATAAAACAATTAGTGGCCTAGCTAATTAGCTTCTGGAACAAAATAGAGAAGGATGGAGAAAGTTAGAGAGAAACATTCTTCTTGAGAGGTAGAATAGAAAGTTAGATAAAAGAAAGAGTAATGGAAGGAAATCAAAGAGAATTCAAATTCATCATTTTGGACTTGGGAATTGAACACTTAGGCAATTTGGAATACCTTAAAAGTACCCTCCTAAAAAAAAAAAAAAACCACTAAACGAGTTGATTAAGTTTTAAACTAATATCGTTACTCAAAAAATTCTCTTTCTTAGAGGCTAAGCAAGGTTAGTCTAAGTTAAACTTGACCACTTAAGCTAAGGAAACAATTAGTGGCTAAGCTAATTAGTGCCTAAATAGAGAAGGAGGGAAAGAGTTTGTGAGAGAACTTCTTCTTGAGAGCTAAAAGAGAAGTTAGAGAAAAAAAGAGAAAGGGAAGAAAAATTAAAGGGAATTCAAATTTATCCTTTTGTACTTGAAATGAACACTTAGTGTCATTTTGAAAACACTTAAATGAGTCTTAAGTTAAACAACTAGGTTAAGCTACAATTACTCAGAATTTTTATTGTAGGGCTAAGCAATGTTAGTTTGAGTTAAACTTGCCCACTTAACCTAACGAAACTAATTAGTGCCTAACCTAATTAGTTCTGAACAAAAAGAGAAGGATGGAGAAGGACCAGAAAGTTACAGAGAAACATTCTTCTTGAGAGGTAGAAGAGAAAGTCATACAAAAGAAAGAGAAATAGGAAGATAAATAAAGAGAATTCAAATTCAGCCTTTTAGACTTGAGAATTGAACACTTAGTGTGATTAGAAAACCTTAAATGAGGTGCTTACGTTAAACTAATGTGGTAAGTACAATTACTAGAAATTCTATTTCTTGGAGGCAATGCAAGAGTTAGTTTGAGTTAAACTTGGCCACTAAGCTAATGAAAGTTAGTGGCCCAAGCTAATTAGTTCCTAGAACAAAATAGAGAAGGATGGAGAAGGACAGAGAAGAGTTACAGAGAAACTTCTTCTTGAGAGCTAGAAGAGAAAGTTAGAGAATAGAAGAGAAATAGGAAGAAAATCAAAGAGAATTAAAATTCATCTTTTGGATTTGAGAATTGAACACTTAGGTAATTTAGAAAACCTTAAATGAGATGATTAAGCAAAACTAATATCGTTAAACTAATATTACTTAGAAAATTCTATTTCTAGAGGCTAAGTAAGGTTAATTTGAGTTAAACTAGGCAACTTAATGTAATGACCCCAAAGTGCGTATAGAAAGTTATCCTTATCTAATTAGGGATTAATGTGTTTGCTAATTGAATTGAAGAACTATCCGTCGAGTTATGCTTTTGAAACTAGAGTTGGTGACCTTTACCAACAATCTGAAAATTTTTCCCTCCGCTCGAGCGGAGTTTGGCGCTCGAGCGTACTTTCGGGGTTTCCAGCAATTTTTGCAGACGGCCTGAGATTCTGGAGTTGTGATTTCCCGCTCGAGCGGAGTAGTTGACGCTCGAGCGCGCTCGAGCGTCAACTACTCCGCTCGAGCGGGAAATCACAACTCCCAGAATCTCAGGCCGTCTGCAAAAATTGCTGGAAACCCCGAAAGTACGCTCGAGCGCCAACTACTCCGCTCGAGCGGAGGGAAAAATTTTCAGATTGTTGGTAAAGGTCACCAACTCTAGTTTCAAAAGCATAACTCGACGGATAGTTCTTCAATTCAATTAGCAAACACATTAATCCCTAATTAGATAAGGATAACTTTCTATACGCACTTTGGGGTCATTACATTAAGTTGCCTAGTTTAACTCAAATTAACCTTACTTAGCCTCTAAGAAATAGAATTTTCTAAGTAATATTAGTTTAACGATATTAGTTTTGCTTAATCATCTCATTTAAGGTTTTCTAAATTACCTAAGTGTTCAATTCTCAAATCCAAAAAGATGAATTTTAATTCTCTTTGATTTTCTTCCTATTTCTCTTTCTATTCTCTAACTTTCTCTTCTAGCTCTCAAGAAGAATGTTTCTCTGTAACCTTCTCTGTCCTTCTCCATCCTTCTCTATTTTGTTCTAGGAACTAATTAGCTTGGGCCACTAACGGTTTCATTAGCTTGAGTGGCCAAGTTTAACTCAAACTAACCTTGCATCCTCCAAGAAATAGAATTTTCTATGTAATTGTATCTTATCCACATTAGTTTAACGTAAGCACCTCATTTAAGGTTTTCTAAGTCACATAAGTGTTAAATTCTCAAGTCTAAAAGGCTGAATTTGAATTCTCTTTGATTTTCTTCCTATTTCTCTTTCTTTTGTATGACTTTCTCTTCTACCTCTCAAGAAGAATGTTTCTCTGTAACTTTCTGGTCCTTCTCCATCCTTCTCTATTTTGTTCGAGAACTAATTAGCTTAGGCCCCTAATTGTTTCGTTAGGTTAAGTGGGCAAGTTTAACTCAAACTAACATTGCTTAGCCCCTAACAATAAAAATTCTGAGTAATTGTAGCTTAACTCTAGTTGTTTAACTTAAGCACCTCATTTAAGGTTTTCAAAATGACCTAAGTGTTCAGTTGTCAAGTACAAAAGGATGAATTTGAATTCCCCTTAATTTTCTTCCCGTTTCTCTTTCTTTTCTCTAACTTCCTCTTTTAGCTCTCAAGAAGAATGTTCCTCACAAACTTTCTCCCTCCTTCTCTATTTAGGCACTAATTAGCTTAGCCACTAATTGTTTCCTTAGCTTAAGTGGTCAAGTTTAACTTAGACTAACCTTGCTTAGCCTCTAAGAAAGAGAATTTTTTGAGTAACGATATTAGTTTAAAACTTAATCAACTCGTTTAGTGGTTTTTTTTTTTTTTTAGGAGGGTACTTTTAAGGTATTCCAAATTGCCTAAGTGTTCAATTCCCAAGTCCAAAATGATGAATTTGAATTCTCTTTGATTTCCTTCCCATTACTCTTTCTTTTATCTAACTTTCTATTCTACCTCTCAAGAAGAATGTTTCTCTCTAACTTTCTCCATCCTTCTCTATTTTGTTCCAGAAGCTAATTAGCCTAGGCCACTAATTGTTTTATTAGCTTAAGCAACCAAGTTTAACTCAAACTAACCTTGCTTAGAATCTAAGAAAGAGAATTTTCTGAGTAATTGTCGCTTGACGATATTAGTTTAACTTAAGCACCTCATTTAAGGTTTTCTAATTCACTTAAGTGTTCAATTCACAAGTCCAAAACGATGAGCTTGAATTCTCATTGCTTTCTTTCCTATTACTGTTTCTTTTCTCTAACTTTCTCTTCTACCTCTCAAGACGAATGTTTCTCTCTACCTTTCTCTTTCCTTCTCCATCAACTGTTTTGTTCAATGAACCAATTGGTTTAGGTCGCTAATTGTTTCAGTTGCTTATGTGGCCAAGTTTAATTCAATTCTTAAGTCCAAAGAGATGAATTTGAATTCCCTTTGATTTTCTTTCCTATTATTTTTTCTTTTCTCGAACTTTCTCTTCTACTTCTGATGAAGAATGTTTCTCTCTACGTTTCTCAGTCCTTCTCCATCATTCTCTATTTTGTTCTAGGAACAAAATTGCCTAGACCGCTAATTGTTTCATTTGCTTAAGCGGCCAAGTTTAACTCAAACTAACCTTGCTTAGCCTCTAAGAAAGAGAATTTTACGAGTCATTGTAGCTTAAGGAAATTAGTTCAACTTAAGCACCTCATTTAAGGTATCTAAATCACCTAAGCGTTCAATTTTTTTGGGTGAATATAAGCGTTCAATTCTCAAATCCAAAATGATGAACTTGAATTCCTTTCGATTTTCTTCCTATTTCTCTTTCTTTTTTTCAAACTTTCTCTTCTAGATCTCAAGAAGGAATGTTCCTCTCTGACTTTCTCCGTCCTTCTCCTTCCCTCTCTATTCTGTTCTAGGAACTAAATAGCTTAGGCCGTTAATTGTTTCATTAAACTAACCTTGCTTAGCCTCTAAGAAAGAGAATTTTCTGAGTAATATAGCATAACGATATTAGTTTAACTTAAGTACCTCATCTAAGTTTTTCTAAATCAGCGAAGTGTTCAATTCTCAAGTCCAAAAGGATGATCTTGAATTCCCTGTGATTTTCATGCTAATTTTCTTTCTTTTCTCTAACTTTCTCTTCTCTTTTCTTTTTTTTTTTTTTTTGAGGGGGAGGGGGTTGAATAAGACATAAATAAAGCAAGAAAATTTACATAACTACAAGGGGAACGCCCCAAGCCTACCACAGCTAAACAAGACCACCAAATAAAATAAAAACAAACAAACATACAAACTCACTAAAGCTAAAGAGAGCCAGAAAACTTAAAACCAAACAAAAAAACTAGGGCCTTACAACCTGTTCACCATCCATATATAACTAGAGATAGGGAGAATGAACAAGAGAATAAACCAACCAGCAGCAGCCTAGCATGAGTACAATCAGAAGCATTGTGTTCCAGGGAAAACATGCCCTTGACAGAAAAATGATGGCACTTGAGCTATTCTTCCACAATAGCAGGTTTGCCTGCACAATCCAGCTTCTATAACACCAAAACAAACTTATCTGTGTAATTTTCCATAGTAGCACGTGCATGTAGCCCCAACCAAAAGGTAAAAATAAAGTTAAAAAATAAAATTCCCAACACAACCCGCAGGGATAGGGAAACAAAACACCAGCCAGTTGTAGAGTGTACACATGCCAAAGAAAAAAGAACTATTACAATGCAGAATTGAAAGACAAAGAATTTTCCATTTGAGGATTTTCCACGTAGACTAGCGTAGCATGCAGCCTGGTCTTTGTGTCTCCAAAACTCTTATCCCAGCATAGATCATCGGAACCAATGTACACAACAACCAGTGGTAGTGTTCCAGCACAGCAGATTCTTCCATGAAGATAAACTTTTGACAGCCGCCGTCCCAAATGAAGGCCAATTGGTTGTTGTTCAGGAGAATCTGCCACTAGAGAATGAAAATGCAAATATTACACACCATTTTGTAATTGAAACCACACTTTAGCATGCAAAGAAAACACACAATATATTGTACATTTGTATTTGCAGGCTAGGATATTCATTAGCTCGTACATAAGAAGTTCATTTCACGCTCTATTCTCTCACCAGTCAATCTTTGAATATTTTCTCACAACACTCAACCCTCAACTTAGGCACTCTATTTAGCTCCACTTGCCACTGCACAAAGTAAAAAACAGTTAGATAAACACTCTAAATTGCTCTCCTTCACTCAACCCTCTTATGGTGAACTCATACCACTCACACCAACTCAGCTGTTTTTGTTCCTTGTTTGCTCTGGTTTTGTTTTAGCTGGGCTGGTGCTTTTTTGGTTCCTCATTTCGTTGTTGTATAGTTTTTAGTTAGGTCTTGGGGTATGCCCTTGTAGCTCTGTAATTCTCTGTTTTTTATCTGATGTCTTATTCACCCAAAAAAAAAAAAAAAAAAGGTGAACTCACACCACTCAACAGCCTTTCCATTCCTGGAGATTGGGGCTTCAAGATTGTGTTGGGCAGATTCCACTGAGCAATGTACCAGCTATCCCCTGTAGATCTAGGCAAATTGGTGATAGATAGAAGTCTACCTCTAATCATATGAACAATTGAGTTAGTAGCCACCTCTTCAGGTTTGTGTTCCTTATTAAAGATTCTATTATTCCTTTCAAGCCAAATTTGGTAAATAGAGCAAAGTAAAGTAAACTTAAGGATTATAGAACGCAATGATTTGCCCTTGGTCTCTTTGGTGACAAAGGTTAGAACATGAGGCCATTGGAGATTAGGCCCAATTTACATTGCAATTAGCTTTAAGAGCTTCCCAAATTCTAGAAGCAAAGATGCAGTTAAAGAATAAATGGGAATGGCTCTCAGCATGATATTGACAGAAAGGGAAGCTTGGATTAGGGGACAAGCCAAACAATTGCAAACGATCCCCAGTATTTAATCTTTCATGAATAGCCATCCAAACAATAAAACTGACCCTAGGAATCATATGAGGCCCCCAAAGAAGCGTGTGCCAGGCCACAACATCAAATTTGCTCCTCCAGTGATTCCAGGCTGAGTTAATGGAAAAATCACCATCAGAGCTTAATTGTCAAAAAGGTTGGTCATTCCAAGAAGAATTAGGGGTGCAGCTACTGGGGGTAGCTGAGATCAAATCTTCCTATTTCTGAAGAATTAGGAATAAGCCATTTCCAGGAATTCCCATCAACAATCTGATTGACTTTAGCCTCACTGTTGAGACAGGAATCATACAAGATTCTATCACTATACTTATCCAAAGGGGACCAAGGGGATGCCAATTATCATGCCATAAAAAAGTAGAGTTACCTCTACCAATCTTATGCAGGATAAAAGGAGACATAGCATCCCTAAGAGATAAAATCTTCCTCCAGACCCAAGAAGCGTCATTGGGGACCCTGACTTTCCAGAAACTCTTGCCTTGAAGTAAGTAGGATTTCACCCATTAGCACCACATAGATTTCTCACCTCCAGAAAACAGGAACCAGATCTGCTTAGCAATGGCAGCCCTATTCCAAATGTCTAAAGATTTAAAGCCAAGGCCACCTAATACTTGATGATTATGAATCAAGTTACTTTTCATAAATGGTATATATCAGAATTACATTTATTATAATCTAATAAAAGATGCAATAGCCTTAGTTGATAGTGGCACTGATATGAATTGTATACAAGAAGGTTTGGTTACTACCAAATATTTCCAGAAAACCACTCGCCCTTTAACCAATGCAAGTGGTAATTTGATGCAAATTAAGTATAAACCTCCCAAAGTTTTAATTTGTAATCAGGGCATTTGTCTCCCAAACTCATTTGTCCTCATCAGAAATATGTTCCAAATTATTATTCTGCGAACCCCATTTTTGTGTTTACCTTTACGCCTATCACAAAAATAGACCCCATAGGTATTCACACAACCGTCGTTAATCAACCTATTATTTAAGAATTTATTACAAAACCTTACACTAAGGAATTAAATCAAATTAAAGATCTAGTCAACTTTAAGGAAAAACAAATTAATTTCCTTCAAACAGAAATTCATTTTCTTACAACAGAATAGAGGTTACAACAATCGTCTTTATAGAATAAAATCAAAATACTTGAAAAAGAATTTCAAACAGAAATTTGCAGTGATGTTCCAAATGCTTTCTGGGAACGCAAGAAACATATTGTTTCTCTTCCGTATGAACTAGGATTTGATGAGCGCGAAATCCCGACCAGATCAGGACCTAGTCAAATGAAAAAAGAGTATTTAGAAATGCGTAAAGCAAAAATTAATGCCCTTTTATAGAAAAAAATAATAAGACCTAGCTACTCCCCTTGGAGTTGTACAGTATTTTATGTCAATAAAAATGTAGAAATAGAACGAGGTGTGCCAAGATGAGTAATTAATTACAAACATCTTAATGATGCCTTAAAATGGATTAGGTATCCAATCTCGAATAAGAAAGATCTTTTAGATCGATTACAGGATTCAATCATATTTTCAAAATTTGATTTAAAATCAGGATATTAGCAAATCCAAGTTGCTGAACATGATCGATATAAAACTGCTTTTACAGTATCTTTTGGCCTTTTTGAATGGAATGTTATGCTCTTTGGGTTAAAAAATGCTCCCTTAGAATTCCAACATATCATGAATGATATATTCACTCCTTATATAGAATTTGCTATTTGCTATATTGATGATGTTCTTATTTTTTCATCATCCATTGACCAGCATATCAAGCATCTTAATATATTTAAGCATGTTATTATCTGTAATGGTTTGGTGATTTCTGCACCAAAAATGAAAATTTTTCAAACAACAGTCAGATTTCTAGGTCATAATATTCATAATGGCACTATTATTCCCATTGATCGCAGCATTGAATTTGCATCTAAATTTCTAGATGAAATTAAAGATAAAACTCAATTACAGAGATTTTTTGGTAGTCTTAATTATGTTAGCGACTACTACCATCAGTTATCACAGGATGCTGCAATCCTATACACCAGACTTAGAAACAATCCACCACCTTGGACACTAGAACATACGAAAGTAGTCTAGAAAATTAAGCTTAAAGTTAAGACTCTTCCTTGTCTTGCTTTACCCAATCCAGCATGGAAAAAAATTGTTGAAACTGATGCCTCCAACCAAGGTTATGGTGGTGTCTTGAAACAATTTAATCACCATAGTAAAAAAGAAGAATTGTTAAGATTTACTTCAAGAAGTTGGGAAAATGCAGTTTTAAATTATCCAACTATTAAATAGGAATATTTAACCATTATTAAATGTGTTTCTAAATTTCAGAATGATTTTTTTTAACCAACATTTTCTTATTCGTGTTGATTGTTCAGCAGCAAAACATATATTCAAAAAGCTACAAAACAAAGGGTGATTAGGTGGGAGCTTCTCTCTTTAAAACTTAGAGAGAGAAAGCTTCCATGTTGGTAACCCCTTCTGGTTTTCTTGGTTGCATCCTTATGGGTTGCATCCAAGGTGGTTTCCATGGTCCTGTAAACTTCTCTTCCTTGAGGGTAGTTGTTGACTCTGGCAGAGGCCCACATTGGTTTGTGGAACCCAGTGTTGTTGTTGCTGTTACACTGTGCGGTGACTACTGTATGGCCGTGGGTGCCTTGTGGTTCATCGTTGGTGTGTTACGGGCTCCAGTGTCTGGTCCATAACAGGTGGTTTTTGTTTCTTACCGGAGATGCCAGGCCTGCTGGTCTCTCTTGCGTGTGCCGCTAGTCTGGGGTACGCCGCCGTTTGTGTGGTAGTGGTGGAAGTTTGTCTCCGCTGCTGGTTGCTCGTCGGAGTTACTTGGTTTGAATGATTGTGCTCTAAGTGATGAAGGTCGGCCATGGCTGCTTGCAGTGGCGACGTTGTTTAAAATGGTGATCGTTGTGGTCCCATAAATGCTCTCTGTTCTGGGTTGTACTTCTATGCTGGTTTGTGGAATATCCAGTGGGGTGTCATGGGTTACTTCATAAGCTTGGCTTAACGAAGGTTAGTGTGTAGTTGTTTAGTTCGTGAGTTGCTGTCGTGAGATGAAGAGTAATACGCCGGCGAGTATCCATTGCGAGCATTGGCCTGGTTTTTTAAGCCAGGTTTTTTTTTTGGGCTGCTCGTCGGAGTTGTTGATCGGTTTCCATGGTGGTTACGAGCTTTATGGTGTGCAAGGAAGATTGTAGATGATAGGTGCATGTCACGCGCTCGATGAGAGTATTGGGTGCTATTGCGTGGTGATAGCTCCTGAGGCCTGCTGTTGTGTGTGATGATGATGCCTATCTCACTCTCTATCGAAGCTAGTTCCTCACCAACTGATGTTGTGTTGGTTAGTGGGATCACGTGGGGGAGGTGATGTCAAGCTTCAGTTTTGGTTGGTAAAAAGCTCTTGTTAAGTGGTCCAATTATATTTATATATATTTATATATATAGTGATATATTGCATGTCTTTTGGATGTAGTGATGTAGTTGCACTGCACACGTGGGCTACATTATCCAAGAGCAGTTCATAAGAAAGTGGTGCACGTGGGTTGTTCTTGGCCCACGGTTTTGGGTTAAACCAGCAATGGTTTTGGGGCAAAATATTATGATTAATTATTTTGTTTTGCATGTGGTGTAAAAAGAGTGGGCCGATTTTTGGTTGGGTTCTTTTTGGTCGGTTAGGATTATATGGGCTCATTTTTAATTTTGGACTTCAAATATATATTTTTAAGTGGGCCCACAAATTGTTACCATGGCACAACAGTATATGGTTTATAGTGGTTTATTTATGATGATTGATTACGTGATCTTCATGTGACTCTATGTGACGTTGGTATTGAGTCATCTCCACCAAGAGTGATTGAGGGGTCACTGCTATGGGGGATTTGTGGTTCGATGGCTAGCTGAGTTAGGGACTGGGAGATGAGCGGCCTACTAGTTTTTTCTGGTTACCTCTTGTCTTCACGTGACCCATCCTGATTGATCGTCAGCCACTCCTGACATGGAGTGAAAGAGACACTGGCGTGGGGATTGAGGCTTGTGGTCAGCTTAGGAAGGGATTGGGGGATGTGGTGGTTATTCTCATGATGGGATCGTTGTCAACTTTGTCTGTTGATGTGGTGGTTAATGGTTTTCACTACACTTCTTAAGACCGTTGATTATGGTGATTGACTCTGCAAGTTTTGCGTGACTCTGCCAGGGTCTTTTCATGGGATAGATCTTTTCCTTCGTCATGGATTTGATTGAGTGGCTAGGATGTCACGGCTATGAGAAGTGAGATGCTTATTGGGTTCCATGTTTTCATCCGAGGTAGAGACTGGGAGCAAGCGTGGGCGGTTATCATTTTTTCAACTGGTTTTTTGATTGTTTAGTTTAGTTACATTTGTATTGTGTGTATGTCTGTTATGTTTTATGAGCTTTTGGCGTGTATTTGTTTATTTGCCCATATACCCACCCCAAGTTTCCATCTATTACCTCTAATGGTAGGGGTTACTTAGGGAAAAAAAGGATATATGGGCAAAGTGGGGGTTCTTGTATTTTCTGTTGTTCTCTCGCTTTTGCGGGGGTGGTTTTTTTTTTTTTCTTGTAGTGGTAGTTTTATGTGGCTATTATGTTGTCGTTTTTATTTGTTGTAGGGCGTACCTGAGGTATGTCCCTTGTAAACTTGTATATTTTATTGTCTTTATTTTATGACTCACTCACCCAAAAAAAAAAACAAAAAAAAAAAAAAAAAAAAAACCAGATATTCAAAAAGATGTACAGAATCTTGCTCAAAAACAGATATTTGCTTCTTGGCAAAGCTTACTTTCAGCATTTGACTTTGACATTGAATATATCAAAGATAAACAGAATTCTTTACCGGATTTTCTAACTCGTGAATACTTGCAGGGTTTGCATGACCAATAGAGGCCAAGGCCCAGGCCGCAGGGGCCGTGGCAGGGGATCTAACCCTTACCACTACCAGAATCTTTACAATACAGAATTTCCAAGAATCCAGTCCTCTCTTAATAGTAAAAAAGGGGAATCTAGCCAAACGGCTAAAGATGCCCTCCTAGCTCAGCTAAAATAGTATACTCCTAACAGTATTACCAAGGAGACAGTCCTCTATATTAAAACAAAAGATGAAAAATAGATGACAGATCCATGGAAAATCAAAAGAAGGTATCTGACAACACAATAATTCCCTCATCATTTTGATCGATACAGATACATTTATGAACAAATATCAATTGAAACTATTGCTATTGAGTTCAAGCATACATTGCATGAGCCCAATAAGTCTGCCAGTCCTATTGATTACAGTAAAGCTACTATTTGTAATATTATGTCCATTTCTACATGGGGTTTCCACCTGCATACTACTCGGACTTTGGATATTCGGTCCAAAGAATCCCGTTACAGTTATTGGGACTACATTGATGCTTTCACTTATGCCTTTTATTACTAGAATCCCATTCGAAGCCATTCTTGGTTTCTCCGAATTGATCCCGCTGTTCTCCGAAACGATCTTCCCAACTGGTTTCTTGTTTGGTGGGATAAATTCGGGCTCTAGTTAGAAATCATTCCAGAACCCATCAGGCAAGCTTTCAATGAATGGCAAATTGCCTATGCTCGCCTTCCAGTTAATAAGGGCATTTCTATGTCTAAATCCATTATGCATTTTGTTATTTGCTTTGGACTTCACTAGATATGGAAATGGTATTTTCAATGTGATTACCAAAACAAGGTTCCTCGTCTCAAAAGAGTCTTCTTTGTGAGATGGTGGACAAAGGGTGTGGATACCCCTAAACAACAACAGGATATCCTTAACAGTATCAAGGCGCATACCAAAGCCTGCTAGGAGGCTATTCCCAAATCACTCCCAGCAACTCCTGTCATCAAGAATCCGTTTTTACAGATTCAAACAGAACTAAGACAAAAATATCCATATTTGTTTGTGAAAAGCATGGATTTCATGAAAGAACAGTTCTTACTACAATCCATAACCAGTGATGACAGCTCCATGAAATCAGTTACCAATAGCCAAGGGCCTGAATCAGAAGACTTGGACCAAGATAAAAATGAGTTCGCTATACTTACTTGTGAAGCTCAAGATCCCACTGATGAAGAACCAAACTTTGGTGATTTTTGGGACTCTTTGACTAGTCTCATTGCCGACAAAGTTAAAAAGGACAAAGACAGGAAAGGCAAAGGAAAGGCTGAGTGACCTTGTCTCCCACCAATACTACTTGCTAGAAGTGTCGGCACAAAACGACAACAAACAGTAACATACTTTCCGAAAAGCAGATGCTTTGTCAGTCATCCAGTACCAACCACACAGCTATCCACACAGCTGTCCCAGCCAGGACAAAAGAGATAAGGTGTTGACTCATCAACAGATCGACAAAGGATATGGACGATCGACTCCACTCCATAAAGGACACGCCACCTGTCCTCTCCCTTAATCTTTTCTTGTCATTTATCTATAAAAGGGATAACCTCACCCTTATTGAAGGCAAAGTTTATAGTTTTTATAAATCGTTTCTATAAGTGTGTACTAACGATCTCTCTCTCCAGTGTATCTATGCAACAATAAAGTAATAGCAAGTTATTGTAGTATCTCTTACTTCTTTCATATACATGAGTGTAGATTTACTTATTGATTTATCGAATGTATTAGAATTTTATATTGAAATTCGTCATAATTATTTAGCCCGTGTTCACGATCCCTATCTACAACATTTTCTTCTCCAGCAAATAAATTTTTGTAATCAACAAAACGACAAAATCCAAGACCAGATACAGGACCAGATCTGTCAGTGGGCGGCCGCCGTTAGGCTTCCATCCAATAGTAAATAGCATGAGAACATATATGGCATAATTTAAATTTAATAAAATAATAATAATAGTATGAATAGTACTATTCTTGGGTTTATGCTCATTGAGGGTACTCCAGAGTTAGTTCAAGTGGGATGTCACCCAAGTCACATAGAGGTAGACTGTTAGCCGTGAGTGCAGTTAGGTATTTAGCTAAACCCTGTGTCAAGCACCTCCATTGGTATCAGAGCCAAGTTTATTACTATTTGTATTATGATTGTATTTTATTTAAATTATACATATATGGTCACTATACACCAGTTTTGAGTATTGCCCCTACAGAAGATACAATCACTACAGTAGCCAATATAGCAGCTTTGGCATCAGAAGCAGCTGAGTTAGTCACGTATCAGGATGTAAAGAAAAAGCCTTAGATAAATGGACTATCTCGAAATTCAAACCAGATACTATCTATAAGATAAGAACCTTTGACTTTACCAACAGAAAAATAATCAAAACTTTTGAACATGTTGTACCTATACAGAATGATGATGAGACAATGTATCTCCTTCACATACAAGGCTTATATCCATTCTTACAGAAGTATAAGTATGTCCATATAGGACTTGTCCAGATATCCTTCAAGCCTTTAACTTTGCTTGGGCAAAATACCAGTATCCAGTGTACCCTGAGAGATGGAAGATGCTTAGATTGGAAAGCATCACTCATGGGAGCCATAGAAACTAGCCTCTCCCATGGTCCAGTATATTTCAACATATATCCAAATCTAAGTATAGCACTTATTGATCCCAACCTGTTAAAAGTCCTAGAACTTAGAGTTTTGTCACATGGTTATCAGTATTTACCAGGATCACCACCTTTTATAGTAATTTCTAGGATTCACCTGAAAGTGTTAACCACCTTGAATCCTTATACCAGAAAACAAAGTGAATTAGGACATAAAGTACTAATTGACACAAACCTCTTTAGTAGTCAAGTAGTTGTGCCTAGGATGATACCCTGGCAAAACATTACTTTTCCTAAACGTTGGCAAATTCCAAATGTTGTACCAGTTAGGCCAATCATTAGGCCAATCTTTGAAAGCCCTAGCTGCTGCAGTGAGGTCCTTGAGGGAGGGCCATGGTATATAGGGGGCTTTCATCTCATTCTTAAGAAATGGACACGTATGATGAGGCTCACCAAGGACAAAATCCAAAAAGTCCCAGTGTGGGTAAAATTTTTCAATGTCCCGATGGAATATTGGGATAGTGATGGCTTGAGTCGGATAGCTAGTGCGGTTGGAGTGCCATTGTTTACAGATCATCTAACAGACAAGGGGACTAGAGTGTCATTTGCCAGAGTCTGCGTGGAAGTGGATGCTAATGCTAAACAACCACCCTCTTTCCCTGTCTACTGTGGGGAAGAGCAAGTGATTGTTAAGATGGAATATCAGGGGCTACCTGCCAAATGCGAGCATTGTTTGGTTTTTGGGCATGACACTACCAGATGTGTTGCTACCCAAGTTGCAAAGTTAGTCAACCTTCAGAAAGAAACTGAGAACAACCCAGACCCTGGTTGGAGCACGGTTCAGGCTAAGGAAAAAAGGAAAATGGGGGATCCAGAGCCTATTGAGGAAGAATCGATTGAGAATTTGGCCACAAACATATCAGAGGGAGGAGTTCATACTCCAGAAGAAGAGATCAACTGTCAAGTTCAATCAGAGGCTGTAAATGCTATACCTACTGAAACAATCCTAGGCAACCAGAGTGGTTCTGACACTGATGTTCCCCAAGATGGCCTTGCAGCTATCCAAAAGGAACTTCTGGATATTACTATGCTAGCTCTCCTTGGAGATTCTGAACTACTGGAGAAAGTGAAGAATTTGGCTCCCCTTGAAGAGGCAAGCTCTCGTGCTACTCCTGACAACTGTCCAACAAGCTCTACATCCAAGAAATCCTCTGGCAAGGGTAAAAGCCAGAGGAAGAAAAAAAGGTAACTTCTGTTCCTGGGTTGAGAACTAATTTTTGTTTCCCATGTCTTTTAAAATTGCTTCATGGAATATTAGAGGGTTTAATGACCCCTCTAAGCAAAAAGAAATGCGGAAGTGTAACAACGCCCGCGGGGGACCTCGCTACAGTTCGGACTCGATTTTGTTGCGGTTCTAAATCTGAACCAAAGAGTCCAACTCTGGCAAATCGTTTTGAAGAAAAACAGATTTTTTTGAAAGAAGTGCCAAACATGGACTGCTTTGCCAGATAACAGAGTCGCCACCTAAATATTTTGTAATGGGAAATTTAGGAAACCCTGACTCGTGCCAAAGGCCACGTGTCCGTCATCACCAAAGTTGCCTCGGCTCGGGAACTTGGGTACGATTGGGGAAGGTCACATCGTGAGCACCCCCGCTCGCCCGGTCAAAGACCGGCCTCTACTAACCATGATATCTGTTTTTGAAAACTTTGTGCGTTCTTATTCCGGTTATTAGCCTAGGTTACTATGTGATGCTCGCAGCAAACAAGTATAGACTGAATCGTCTGAATTGGAACTAAACATCTCATGTTTGTTTGTTTGAAAATGGTTTGATGGTGCTACTCGTAAGTAGGCTAAGACGCGGATTTGCCACCCTCAGGTGGGCTTAGAAAACATGATTTTGCCACTATCTAGTGGGCTTAAAACAAACATTTGATGAATTGCTCCAATTCAGATAACTCAACCTCCACCCACAGGCATCCAAGGCAGATATATCACATAAGCACATAGCCTCATGGTAAGCATGCTATCATGGCAACACTCACACACATGCAAGGATGCTAAAGCATAAAACTCACCTAGTACTCCAAGCCAAAACAGGAACCGATTAGAAATCATGCATGGATCCTAAGTATACAGAATGCCTAATGCAACACATGCAAAATGCAACTATAGCAGGCTCGACTGTCCTAAACATGGGATATGAAATGCTACAACTATCACGTATTCAATTTGGAATTGAAATACAAATGCAGTTTGTATGATGCGCCGAGCCCGGTGCATGCAAAACAGATGAATGATGCAAACATGCTTTCATACTGTATGCTAATTGAAATATGCCCTATATCTAACCATCGTAAGCGGGTAAATAAAAGGGAAGAAAGACGTGGGGTTGGAAGACATACATCACACACACGCACACTTATTACAGTTATGCCCTCGCGCAGAGGGTCCGAATAAATAATAATACAGTCCGAAATAAAAGAATAATACAGTCCAAATAATACAGATTTCTAATTAATTAACAAATTAACTAAGAAAGACTGTAAACTGGCATGCAAGCCAGGGGCTGCCTCGCTTCCGCTGAATGATGTATGCCGGGCTGCTCTGGCGCGGAAATCCACTGGGATGCCCCAATTAGCCTCTGTTTGCACTTTTCTCGAAATGCGTGCCAAACTCTGAAAAGTTGTTGATCCTTGATTTTGCTGCAACAGAGAGCAGGAAAAGGGCATAGCAATGTATTTCACAAATATATGCATGCCTCGATCCTCGTGCCACCAATCACGCATACCGATGCATGATGGCCGAGGAATCGGATTGCACAACTCAATATAGAATGAATGCACATGAATGCTACAGCAAAAACCTAACTCCATCATGAGTGATCCGGAGTGTCGGTGACTTGGGAATTGAGACCCGTTCCGTCACTCGGAGTACGAAACGTGCCTCGTTTCCCGTACCCGGGCTAACTCTTATCCCGAATACGATGCAATATGCATGATATGCATGGAATGCAGCTAATATACAGTCTAGCATGCTCAATGCTATGAAAATGAGATGTCTCGAAATGCGTGCACACGGGCACGCAAATCGAGAAAATACATGAATGCAATCTAAGATACAACCTGGTATGCACTATGCTGTAAAAATGAGATGAAAATGAGATGCCTCGAAAAGCGTGCACGCGGGCACGCAAACCGAGGCGATGATGTGAAATGCAAATCGGATAAAATAGAGGGCCTCGAAATACGTGCCCACGGGCACGCAAACCGAGGCAGAGGCATACGCAATGCCAAGCGGATAAAACAGAGTGCCTCGAAATGTGTGCACACGGGCACGCAAACCGAGGCGGAGGCATACGCAATGCCAAACGGATAAAACAGAATGTCTCGAAATGCGTGCACACGGGCACGCAAACCGAGGCAGAGGCATACGCAATGCCAAGCGGATAAAACAGAGTGCCTCGAAATGCGTGCACACGGGCACGCGAACCGAGGCGGAGGCATACGCAATGCCAAGCAGATAAAACAGAGTGCCTCGAAATGCGTGCACACGGGCACGCAAACCGAGGCGGAGATGTGAAGTGCAAATCGGATAAAACCGAAGTGCCTCAAAATGCGTGCACACGGGCACGCAAACCGAGGCGATGGTATGAAAATGCAAATCGGATAAAACCGAAGTGCCTCGAAATGCGTGCACACGGGCACGCAAACCGAGGCGGAGGCATACGAAGCATGAAAATGCAAATTGGGCTTACGCCAACATGAGAGGGTCTCAACCACACTCACATAGGCTGCCGTGAGATGAAAATGAAGTGCCTCGAAATGCGCGCACACGGGCACGCAAACCGAGGCAATGACATACGCAATGCAAATGACATACGGAATGCAAATTGGGCTTACACTAACATGAGTGGACCTCAGCCACACTCACATCAGATGCCGTCAGATAAAACGAGGCTGCCTCGAAATGCGCGCACACGGGCACGCAAACCGAGGCGAGGCTCTAAAGCACCAAAATGACATGCGAATGAGATGTAGCAAATGGCATAAGGAAGATGCAAAATTCAGCAACTAAGATAATGCAAAAACAGCCCCCAAATTATGATAAAATTGCAACCGATGCCCAAAATGCGATGAAATGCACCCGAAATGGCCTACAGCCCTATTAAACATACAGAATATGGACATGGAATGCAAAACAGTGGCAAGGCAGCCCCTAAACTAGCATTTTATTAGCACAAAGCAAGGCCAAATAATGCTCACAAGTATGGAAACAAAAGCTTGCAAAAATACGGTAAAAGAGGGGAATTACAAAGCAAGTGATATGTACAATGCTCAAACCCAAAAAATCAGTTCTACAACATTGAAGATGGAACAAAAATATGCACAAATGCAAGAGATGGCAGCCTCTAAAACAGTGTGTAGATATACTAAACATAGCATGCAAAATTGGGCCAAAAGAGGGGTATAAAGAGAGATACCACAAGCAATGACCAAACAACTTAAGACCCTTAATAAAACTTGAAGAATAGACCAAAATAAGACACTTCACAAGCCTGACGAAGGCCAGAAACAGAAGCTAGAATGGCCTAAACAAACATGCGATTTTACGGTAAATTTGAAGAATTTCAAAGCAAGTACTAAAACCAATTACCAAATGGCTTAAGACCCTTCACAAATCATGATGTATGGACCAAAATAAGACTCATTAAAGGCCTGATGAAGGCCAAAAACAGAATCCAAAATAGTCTAACAAAGCATGCAAGATAGGCGTAGAACATGGATTCAAAGCAAGTGTATGATAGAGGAGGAAAACATGGTTGAGCCCTTCTTCAATGTTGAAGAGGGGCTCAAAATGAGCACAATATCAGTAGGTTGCATATTCCAACTCAGATCACAAATAGGCTAATTAACTCATGCAATTTTACGGTAAAATTGAAGAATTTCAAAGGAAGTGCATGCTAGAGCCACCAAACATGATGGAGCCCTTCTTCAATGTTGAAGAGGGGCTCAATATAAGCCCACTAACAGTTTACATTAGTCCCGAAATCAGATCACTCATAAGCCAAATATTCAATGCAAAATAAAGGCATACAAGATGCTATTGAAGCAAGTGCACCATAGAGGGCTCAAACAGGGTTGAGCCCTTAAACAAAGATGAAAATGAGCTCAAAAGAGGACTACTTTCAGTAGGGGTCGGAGCTCAACACAATAAGCAAATAGGCTTAAGATTTGAAGCAAAAATGAGCTCAAAAGAGGGTGAAGTGTACTTACCCTTGAAGATCAAGACTTTGGTTGCTCTTTGCTTGATGAAAGTTGCTTCTAAGCTTCTCAAGAACCCCTCCTTGCTGCTGGAATGGAGTTGGTGATGGTGATGCTAGGTGTTGATGAACAAATAATGCAAGACTTGAAGAAATTTGGAGCTTTTTTGCTATGGAAATGGAGGAATTGGAAGAGGAGCTCTTCAAAGGATTTCTCTAACCTCAAAACCAGCTAGGAGCTGCTGGTTTTTATGGCCAAAAGAGAGGAAATATCTTGCCTCAAATATCTAGATATTTTGAGGGCAAAATATCTAGATATTTTGAGGGCAAAAAGAAAAGATTTTGTTCGGCCACGAAGTGGGCATCTGAGACCGCAGTGTTCTTCGGAATGATGAAACAGAGATACCTGCCAAAATTGAACAAAAATAATGCAAAACGAAAGCTCGGGGACCAAAACCGCGCGGGGTCCCGAAAATGGGCTGCCGGGCACCGGAAGTGGTGTTCGGCTGCGAAGTGGGTCTCGGAGACCCCAGTGTCCCTTGGAAGGACCAAACAGAGGTGTCTGCCAAAAATGAACAGACATCGATGCAAAATGAATGCTCGGGGCCAAAACCGCGCGGTTCGGGATCCCGAAAATGGGCTGCCGGGCACCGGAAGTGGTGTTCGGCTGCGAAGTGGGTCTCAGAGACCCCAGTGTCCCTCGGAAGGACCAAACAGAAGTGTCTGCCAAAAATGAACAGACATCGATGCAAAATGAAAGCTCGGGGCCAAAACCGCGTGGTTCGGGATCCCGAAAATGGGCTGCCGGGCTCCGGAAGTGGTGTTCGGCTGCGAAGTGGGTCTCAGAGACCCCAGTGTCCCTCGGAAGGACCAAACAGAGGTGTCTGCCAAAAATGAACAGACATCGATGCAAAATGAATGCTCGGGGCCAAAACCGCGCGGTTCGGGATCCCGAAAATGGGCTGCCGGGCACCGGAAGTGGTGTTCGGCTGCGAAGTGGGTTTCTGAGCCCCCAGTGTCCCTTAAATGGGAGTAAATGAGATGCATGCCAAAAACCGGAGAAATCGGAGATGGTTGGGCGGTCCCGAACCGAGGCACACGGCCTAACGGCTCCGAAAACCGGGAACCGGGCTCCGAAATGGGAAAAATGGCCTACGGCCACGAAAAGTAGCGCACGGCCACCGAGAGATGGTCTACAGGACCACTCCCTTCCCTCAGGAAAGAAAACAGAGAAAACCGAGTCTGGTTCGCAAACCGAGACAAGGCACAGAAGAAGGTTCGGAAGTCCGGAGGCGGGGCGCACGGCCGCGACTCTGAGACTTCTGAACGAGCACAGTATGCAACATCACCGAGCGCTCAATCGGTGACTTCTGAGTCTTAAGGTCGGTCAAAAATGGGGTGTCTACAGTTGCCCTCTTTGACAGAACTCGGAAGTCACAAGTGACGACGGGAGTGAATGTCAAAGCCCAGAGACGACCCATTTTTGACAAGGCCGAAGACTTAGACAATCATACAAGATGAACAGATAAATGTGTGCCCGCAGGCGTGCCCGCAGGCAGGGGGCAAAAGGCAAATGATATGCAGAAAGATTTTGATAATTGGACTTATACGCTACGCGAAGCCGGTTTGAAGATTGGACTTATACGCTACGCGAAGCCGGTTTGAAGATTGGACTTACACGCTACGCGAAGCCGGTTTGAAAATTGAGGATTCATGCAATGCACTGTAATGAAACAAATATGCGAAATAAATGCAACATTTAAGCGAATGCTAGGCAAGCAAGTAAACTCGAGCCAAACTACATCTCGTGCAGAAAGATGTAAGAAAAAAAATGCAATTCTCATTGCGTCTCACGCAGAGAAGGCTAAAAGTGACTACGAGAGTACCCGGGAGTCTCACACACAACATCTCTCTGCGTATCACACACAGGAGGAAAGAAGGTAAACCTCTCAGCGTAGTACACGCGAGAGAAGAAAGATAAAATTTCTCAGCGTATCACACGTAAGAGAAGAAGGGCAGACCTCTCAGCATATCACATGCAAGAGAGGGGAAGATCATCTCTCAGCGTATCACACGCAAGAGAGAAAAAGGTAAATTTCTCAGCGTATCACACGCATAAGAAGGAAGACAGACCTCTCAGCATATCACATGCAAGAGAGGGAAAGAAGCATCTCTCAGCGTATCACACGCAAGAGAGGAAAGGTGAATTTCTCAGCGTATCATACGCATAAGAAGGAAGATAGACCTCTCAGCATATCACATGCAAGAGAGGGAATGAAGCATCTCTCAGCGTATCACACGCAAGAGAGAGGAAAGGTGAATTTCTCAGCGTATCACACGCATAAGAAGGAAGACAGACCTCTCAGCATATCACATGCAAGAGAGGGAAGGAAGCATCTCTCAGCGTATCACACGCAAGAGAGGAAAGGTGAATTTCTCAGCGTATCACACGCAAGAAGGAAGATAGACCTCTCAGCATATCACATGCAAGAGAGGGAAGGAAGCATCTCTCAGCGTATCACACGCAAGAGAGGAAAGGTGAATTTCTCAGCGTATCACACGCATAAGAAGGAAGATAGACCTCTCAGCATATCACATGCAAGAGAGGGAAGGAAGCATCTCTCAGCGTATCACACGCAAGAGAGGAAAGGTGAATTTCTCAGCGTATCACACGCATAAGAAGGAAGATAGACCTCTCAGCATATCACATGCAAGAGAGGAAGGAAGCATCTCTCAGCGTATCACACGTAAGAGAGGAAAGGTGAATTTCTCAGCGTATCACACGCATAAGAAGGAAGATAGACCTCTCAGCATATCACATGCAAGAGAGGGAAGGAAGCATCTCTCAGCGTATCACACGCAAGAGAGGAAAGGTGAATTTCTCAGCGTATCACACGCATAAGAAGGAAGACAGACCTCTCAGCATATCACATGCAAGAGAGGGAAGGGTCGTCTATCAGCGTATCACACGCAAGGAGAAAGGTGAATTTCTCAGCGTATCACACGCATAAGAAGGAAGATAGACCTCTCAGCATATCACATGCAAGAGAGGGAAGGAAGCATCTCTCAGCGTATCACACGCAAGAGAGGAAAGGTGAATTTCTCAGCGTATCACACGCATAAGAAGGAAGATAGACCTCTCAGCATATCACATGCAAGAGAGGGAAGGAAGCATCTCTCAACATATCACATGCAAGAGAGGAAAAGAAGCATCTCTCAGCGTATCACACGCAAGAGAGGAAAGGAAGCATCTCTCAACATATCACATGCAAGAGAGGAAAAGTGAATTTCTCAGCGTATCACACGCATAAGAAGGAAGATAGACCTCTCAGCATATCACATGCAAGAGAGGGGAAGATCATCTCTCAGCGTATCACACGCAAGAGAGGAAAGGAAGCATCTCTCAACATATCACATGCAAGAGAGGAAAAGAAGCATCTCTCAGCGTATCACACGCAAGAAAGGAAAGGAAGCATCTCTCAACATATCACATGCAAGAGAGGAAAAGATCAACAATGCAAGTGAAAAAGGTGCATAACAATGCAGGTAGAGTGTGCATAACAATGCAACGAATGAGCATAACAATGCAAGTGAAAAAGGTACATAACAATGCAGGTAGAGTGTGCATAACAATGCAACGAATGAGCATAACAATGCTAGTGGATGTGCATAACAATGCAAGGGAAAAAGGTGCATAACAATGCTAGATAGATGTGTATAACAATGCAACGAATGGCATAACAATGCTAGATAGATGTGCATAACAATGCAACGAATGAGCATAGTGTGATTGATACACGAAGTGAGCAGAGTTGATAGATATACTAAAGGTGAACACAAAGCGTGATAGATGCACTATGTGAACAAATGTGATTGATACACTAAAGGTGTGTGATGGATACACAAAAAGTGAATATGTGCGTGATAGATACACAAAATGGATGAAGTGTGATTGATACACTAAAGTGAAGAGAGTGTGAGTGACACACTAAGTGGAAATGTGTGATAGATACACGAAATGAATGATCTCAAATGGAACTCCTTTGAATGAACCGTACATACAATATCGTGCATGACTGAGAAAGAAACTTGATAGGTACAATGCATTACAATGCATGATGCTTAAGGAAAGCAATAAATGGACAAAGCGGCGCTTTAGAAAGCACCTCATGAGGTGAGTGGCGGTGAACCGCTCTACTCTGATGGGGATCTCCCTCGTGCTCTTCGAACACTTTACCTTGAACACACAGCACAAAGGTTCTGGAATGCTAACAAGTAACAATATCTGCATGTAGGAGCCACGGCTGCCGCTTGTCTTCCTGATCATACTCACAACTTTCCCTATTCTCCAATGGGGTGACAGACTAGGTTGGTTCAGTATCCAGAATTGAGGTGCGTACATGCTATCTCAACCTATGGGGCTTCCATACAGATTTCAAGCCGAGGACACGCCTCTGGGTATTCAAACCAGACTTTAGTCTCGGAAATCCCGAACCTTTGCGTTCTAGGCCACGGCCATTCGAACTCTAGTTTCCACCGTCGCAGTTGGTCTCCTAGGAACTCATCGCAAACACGACCAAGATGCCTCTGGCAGGGGCTGGTATTCAGAGAGAGCATTTCTGATCGCCATTCTGGCTTGAAGTAGACTTGATCTTGAGCTTGAGGTAGAGGCACACTCATACTTCGGAACATTGGCAAGACCTGAAGAGATACACACGGAATACAGTCTCGGAACTTACTGAAGTTGGAACAAACTCAGATGCCGACATTTTCCTTCTTTTGCTTTGCAGCCCGAAACTCATAGCTTCAGATAGGTCCTGGTTTTACTGTTCTCACATGACCTGGGTTGAACCCTGCGGTTTATGAAAGAACAAATTCTGTTTTGCACAAATGTGGAGAACGGCACGGCACTCGGAGCACAAAATTTTTATTTTTGAAAATGAGAAAAGGATTCTCAACCGGGTATTGAGCCTACAACTGACCACAGCCAAAACAACTCAACACAGAAAAACAAAAGGTAAACGACCTAAATACGACGAGACACGCTCGGGATGACTCAAAACAAGAAATGAGACAAACGAAAAGACACGACACTCAGACGTGCACAGGGAGCCTGTTTCACCGGGTGTGTTTCCCACCCTTTCTTATTTATGATTCTCACATCACTCGGCCCTCAAGCTCTGTTTTTCTGAAAAAGCCCTTTTCTTACTTTCTTCTCGCACGTCTCTCTATTCTTCAATCTCTCATTTTTCAATCCCTCCCCTGGGTGGTTGATAGATAAACACAAGTTGCGAGGTCACGCCTCAGCATTCTGCTAGATTCTTCTTCTGCTCACAGCTAGTGAATTCCTCCCGCAGAGGGGTTGCGCTCAACAGGTGTGTAGCAAATCTGCAGCTGACATCGATTGATGATGCTTTGCTGGGGAGTTTGGACGTGATCAGATCTGTCAAGATGAGGAAGTGGAATATCTTGATCCATTCCCGTTCGTGCCTCACACTTGGCTTGATACCTCGCTGCTTGGAGGGTGAGAGAGCTTTCAGCACTTTGCTTATTAGCTTCAGTTGTGCCCTTCTTGGCGAATATAGTGCCCTTCTTGGTAAGTATGGTGCCCTTTCTGGCAAATGCATTGGCTACGGGGAAAAGACAGAACACCTGACTCAATTGTGCCCCTAGTTCATCATTTTGACCATTTTTTGTTTTTGCTTTCCCTAAAAAATTTTGACCAAAATGAGAGTTAGATCAACATGTTTGTTCGATTTTTGATTTGAAATCATGCAGTTCAGGCTATGAGCACTGAAAATTTTCCTTTTTCGGGTCCAAGAAATGGTCCAATTTTGGAAAATGAAACAATTTTCGAGAAAATTAGTCAACCTCAGTAAAAATTCTTAAAAGCTATTTTTGCAAACGGCCAATGCTCAACAAGCGCGGAACCTACTCCTGAGATGCACAACCTCGGATCCAAAGAAAACTGCCCTGTGCTTGAAGAGAGCTGCATGGCAACGGAAAGTTGCCCCTTGTTTGAACGGCACCGCGGCGTTGAATGGCAACGGAAAGTTGCCCCTTGTTTGGATGGCGCCGCAGCACTATAATCAGTCCTCAGAGTGATGATGACAACCGAACTCTCATACAGAGAAGGCAAAGATGATCAAAACCATTACATGGACACAATCGAATTTGAATGTTTTACGGCTGGACTTCAGATGAAGTTGCCTACGTATCCCAAACATGGGAATCAAGCCTTACGTAGTTCGGGTTAAGGTACACTCGGGTATTTAACCTCTCCTTTTTATGCTCTAACTTTTGCCAAGGCGCCTGTTGCAGGTTTTCGACCTTGCGAGCTTTGTTTTCTTTCTTTTCTTTTCATTTCTTTTCTTCTTCTTTTTTTTCTTCTTTTTTGCATTTTCTTTTCTTTCTTTTTTGCATTTTTTATCTTTGCATTTTTTCTCTTTTTTTCTTTTTTCATTCTTTTCTTTGCTCTAACTTTTGCCTGGGTCGCCCTTTCGGGTTTTCGGCCCAGCGAGCCTCTCAAAGGGTAAAAGTGTAACTTGGTCCATGCCAAATGGTTGTAGGGTTTTGAAGTCATCCGTATCCAGGAGAGTGGCTGTTGTATTGATTGCAGAAAGATCACCTTTGGCTCTTCGAGCACATCGGACATTTTTTGCCCCTAGTTCGAGGGGTGCTTCTGTCTAGCTTTGCAAGCTTCTTTTGACGACATCTGATCCTCTTGATCTGACTTTGGTGCCTCTTGTTCGAGGGCTGCTTCAAATCTGGCCACACAGGCCTCATTGTAGTTGACCGTTGAACATTCTGAATTCAAGTTCAAGGTTTGAAAGCAAAGGGGTTGAGTCTCGAGGCTGAGAGCGATCCTAAGCTGCACAATCTCAAGAGCGATTCCACACATGTCTTCGCAGGACCGCGCAAAACATTTTTTTTGAAAGTTTTTAAGAAAGCGACAAATCGCTCGCGCTGAAGACAGTGTAGGACCAATCTGGATCAAAGCTAGGGTCCTTCTCAGTACTCACACTAACAAGCATGATTTCATTCATTAAGGGCTTAGCACGCCTCTCTTTCTCTCAATTTGATCAAAGTTTTGCAAATCCCGAGGAATTCCTTCCTCTTTGTTTTCACCGCAGTGTTCAAAAAGGTTTTGAAAAATTAGGTCATTACAATGACTTCAAGGCACAAAAGCAGGTGGAATGCACTGCCATTTCATTCAAATCCCGGCACAACTAGCACACGGCAGAAGCAAATGCGAGAGCGTGGAAACACTGCTGTTTCATTCAAAATCTGTTGGCATAACTGGCTCCCTGGCAGAAACAGACTCAAAACAAAACAAAAAGACAACACAAAACAAAATGGTGACGCCCGAGGTAACACCCCCGGAATCACCCGACTCCTATACAACAGGACTGACTCGATACAACAAGACAGACCCAAAACAAAAGAGACTGACTCAAAACAAAAAGACAGACTCAAAACAAAACAACAAAACTGACCCAATACCCAAGTCAGAAAGCAAAAACTGTATTTGCACATTGCTCAAAACAGTGTGTGCCATTCCACATATGGAGTAAACTGAGCGCTGCCCGCAGGTGGTTCATCCCCGATCACATCACATTATCCCCACAAGTTCAGATCAGTGCCGATAGACTTTGCAGAGCTTGGCGGGGGACAACCCGTTGTCAAAAGATCCTGTACTTCATGGCGAAGACGGAAGCAGTCGTCGGTAGTATGGCCAGTTTGCTGATGGTACGCGCAGTACTGGGTAGCATCATGTGTAGCCGGAAGAGGGTTCGGGAGAGGCCGAGGCTCAAGGGGTTTGAGATGGCCTTGTCCACAAGGATTTGGAAAGCTTTGGACAAAGGCATGTGGAGAGGTGGAAGACCCTCTGACCTCGAGGTTGGTACTTCTGGGTTTGTGGATTTTTGCTGGCACCAAAGAGAGATTGGCAGGTGCTGGCCTGGTTTGCTGATCTCTTCTGAGTGCAGGATTGCTTTCTGATACAACGACCCTTCTCCCGTTTTCCCTTGATTCAGACTGCCCCGACTTGAGTGGCGAAAATGCGTCCACAGTTTTTGCAACAACTGAGCACTTGCTCTTTGTTCAGTCCCTCGGCTTTCAAAGCCTCAACAGCCAACAGAAGATGTTCATGGGGATCCATGTCCGCCCCTATCTTGTTCTTTCCACTCGCCTCCACTTTGCCAAGGGATTGGCCTTCTCAATGCAGCCCGTCCAAGACTGGGGAGCCTTTTGACATGAAACTCTTAGCATGTGGTTGATGATGGAGCCAATCCAAGGCTAATCTGCCACTGTTCTTGAGATCTTCATCATTCTTAGCTCAGAAGTAGTGGGTCACGGGTTTGAGATGATTGGGGTTCAAGTGCATCATCGTGCTTAAGCCATGCTTTCGGGATAAACATCTCGGGCTTGAGTATATGGGTCGGGGGTATATACTGGGGTTGTAGGTGGGTGGCAGTGTATGGCTGAGGTTGGGATGTGGATGAGGTACTTGGTCCTTGGGGTTTTGAAATGGAGCTATTGTCCGGTTGTCAATGAGATTCTGGATCTCATGACGAAGGCGGTAGCAATCATTGGTGCCATGGCCACGCTGCTGATGATATACACAGTATTTGCTGGGGTTATGTCTGGCAGGGAGTGGGTTTGGCAAAGGTTGAGGATTAAGGGGTTTGAGATGCCCTCTTTCCATCAGGACTTTGAATGCGCTGGTTAGGCTCATATGGAGGGGGGTGAAAAATCTACCCTGAGCTCGGGCTGGGCTGGCTATTTGTAGGCTGGCCTTGGAAAAAGGGTCGGCTATGGCGACTGTGTTGACTTTAGCAGGTTTGGAAAGGCCCTGCGAATCTTCAGCTGGCAAAAGTGGGTCAAAGTTCGGTGGGGTCCCGAAGTTGGGTGTGAGGCAGATGCCCCAGATGGGCGTTGCGTTTCAGCACTGGTCTCATCCTGCATTGCAGTTCCCTGATTTAACACTGCTATCATAGCCACAAATCTTCCGAACCTTGTGCCATCACGGGTCTACTGATGATGTGACTGGTGACTGTCGGATCAGATGAGCCAATGAGCCCTGTCTGGCCCTTCTTTGCCTCGCCTTAGCGAAAGAACACTGGTTGCCCTTGAATTGAATTTCTGACCTAACAAAGTCTATCAGCACTAGTCCAATGTACCCGGGGGATATCGGAGCCTTCTGAAGCTATGGTTCCGAGACTACCTAGCAAAAGAGAAAACCGACAGCATCTCAGCCTGATTTCACCCGAACAGATATGAGCATACTAGAATGACTGTGCCCTCTACTGAATTCTGCCCCAAAATTCTGCCTGTAAACTGATACCCTCAGGTAAACTGAATCCACCAAATACTGATGCCCGCAGGCCTGATACCCAAATACTGAATGGTGCCCGCAGGCCTGATGCCAAACTCGCAAACTGATACATGCATTCCCTGTAGAGACGCACTCTAACAAGCACATAACAGATAAGTGAGAGCCAAAACACCCCTATGTTGGGGTAGGGTTTCCCTGTCCTATTTTGTCAGGAGCTAGGGTTTCACTACGCACGCAGCGGTTCAAACAACCTATAAACGGGTAAGCAACCTGTCCTAGTTTGGAATGGTCACTATGGATCCGAATATGCACTAGGTCGAATGGTCAAAAAGGGTGCCCCGGTAAAACCGGGGTTTGTGTTCCCATGCTGTCAGAGCCCAGAGCCGATCAGCCTTACGGACATGACTTGACAAGACAAGCCTCCGGCAAATCGTTCGGGAATGGCATATGGCAAACACGGTGTCCTAGGCGCACCAATGCAAATGCAATGCAAAGAAACACACAAGTGTAGTCAAAAGCAGATATCATGAGTTCGAGTCAAGTTCTCTAAATCCCCAGCAGAGTCGCCAGAAACTGTAACAACGCCCGCGGGGGACCTCGCTACAGTTCGGACTCGATTTTGTTGCGGTTCTAAATCTGAACCAAAGAGTCCAAATCCGGCAAATCGTTTTGAGAAAAACAGATTTTTTGAAAGAAGTGCCAAACATGGACTGCTTTGCCAGATAACAGAGTCGCCACCTAAATATTTTTTAAATGGGAAATTTAGGAAACCCTGACTCGTGCCAAAGGCCACGTGTCCGTCATCACCAAAGTTGCTCGGCTCGGGAACTTGGGTACGATTGGGGAAGGTCACATCGTGAGCACCCCCGCTCGCCCGGTCAAAGACCGGCCTCTACTAACCATGATATCTGTTTTTGAAAACTTTGTGCGTTCTTATTCCGGTTATTAGCCTAGGTTACTATGTGATGCTCGCAGCAAACAAGTATAGACTGAATCGCTGAATTGGAACAAACATTCATGTTTGTTTGTTTGAAAATGGTTTGATGGTGCTACCCGCAGTAGGCTAAGACGCGGATTTGCCACCCTCAGGTGGGCTTAGAAAACATGATTTTGCCACTATCTAGTGGGCTTAAAACAAACATTTGATGAATTGCTCCAATTCAGATAACTCAACCTCCACCCACAGGCATTCAAGGCAGATATATCACATAAGCACATAGCCTCATGGTAAGCATGCTATCATGGCAACACTCACACACATGCAAGGATGCTAAAGCATAAAACTCACCTAGTACTCCAAGCCAAAACAGAACCGATTAGAAATCATGCATGATCCTAAGTATACAGAATGCCTAATGCAACACATGCAAAATGCAACTATAGCAGGCTCGGCTATCTAAACATGGCATATGAAATGCTACAACTATCACGTATTCAATTTGGAATTGAAATACAAATGCAGTTTGTATGATGCGCCGAGCCCGGTGCATGCAAAACAGATGAATGATGCAAACATGCTGTCATACTGTATGCTAATTGAAATATGCCCTATATCTAACCATCGTAAGCGAGTAAATAAAAGGGAAGAAAGACGTGGGGTTGGAAGACATACATCACACACCACACTTATTACAATTATGCCCTCGCGCAGAGGGTCCGAATAAATAATACAGTCCGAAATAAAAGAATAATACAGTCCAAATAATACAGATTTCTAATTAATTAACAAATTAACTAAGAAAGACTGTAAACTGGCATGCAAGCCAGGGGCTGCCTCGCTTCGCTGAATGATGTATGCGGGCTGCTCTGGCGCGGAAATCCACTGGGATGCCCCAATTAGCCTCTGTTTGCACTTTTCTCGAAATGCGTGCCAACTCTGAAAAGTTGTGATCCTTGATTTTGCTGCAACAGAGAGCAGGAAAAGGGCATAGCAATGTATTTCACAAATATATGCATGCCTCGATCCTCGTGCCACCAATCACGCATACCGATGCATGATGGCCGAGGAATCGGATTGCACAACTCAATATAGATGAATGCACATGAATGCTACAACAAAACCTAACTCCATCATGAGTGATCCGGAGTGTCGGTGACTTGGGAATTGAGACCCGTTCCGTCACTCGGAGTACGAAACGTGCCTCGTTTCCCGTACCCGGGCTAACTCTATCCCGAATACGATGCAATATGCATGATATGCATGGAATGCAGCTAATATACAGTCTAGCATGCTCAATGCTATGAAAATGAGATGTCTCGAAATGCGTGCACACGGGCACGCAAATCGAGAAAATACATGAATGCAATCTAAGATACAACCTGGTATGCACTATGCTGTAAAATGAGATGAAAATGAGATGCCTCGAAAAGCGTACACGCGGGCACGCAAACCGAGGCGATGATGTGAAATGCAAATCGGATAAAATAGAGGGCCTCGAAATACGTGCCACGGGCACGCAAACCGAGGCAGAGGCATACGCAATGCCAAGCGGATAAAACAGAGTGCCTCGAAATGTGTGCACACGGGCACGCAAACCGAGGCGGAGGCATACGCAATGCCAAACGGATAAAACAGAATGTCTCGAAATGCGTGCACACGGGCACGCAAACCGAGGCAGAGGCATACGCAATGCCAAGCGGATAAAACAGAGTGCCTCGAAATGCGTGCACACGGGCACGCGAACCGAGGCGGAGGCATACGCAATGCCAAGCAGATAAAACAGAGTGCCTCGAAATGCGTGCACACGGGCACGCAAACCGAGGCGGAGATGTGAAGTGCAAATCGGATAAAACCGAAGTGCCTCAAAATGCGTGCACACGGGCACGCAAACCGAGGCGATGGTATGAAAATGCAAATCGGATAAAACCGAAGTGCCTCGAAATGCGTGCACACGGGCACGCAAACCGAGGCGGAGGCATACGAAGCATGAAATGCAAATTGGGCTTACGCCAACATGAGAGGGTCTCAACCACACTCACATAGGCTGCCGTGAGATGAAAATGAAGTGCCTCGAAATGCGCGCACACGGGCACGCAAACCGAGGCAATGACATACGCAATGCAAATGACATACGGAATGCAAATTGGGCTTACACTAACATGAGTGGACCTCAGCCACACTCACATCAGATGCCGTCAGATAAAACGAGGCTGCCTCGAAATGCGCGCACACGGGCACGCAAACCGAGGCGAGGCTCTAAAGCACCAAAATGACATGCGAATGAGATGTAGCAAATGGCATAAGGAAGATGCAAATTCAGCAACTAAGATAATGCAAAAACAGCCCCCAAATTATGATAAAATTGCAACCGATGCCCAAAATGCGATGAAATGCACCCGAAATGGCCTACAGCCCTATTAAACATACAGAATATGGACATGGAATGCAAAACAGTGGCAAGGCAGCCCCTAAACTAGCATTTTATTAGCACAAAGCAAGGCCAAATAATGCTCACAAGTATGGAAACAAAAGCTTGCAAAAATACGGTAAAAGAGGGGAATTACAAAGCAAGTGATATGTACAATGCTCAAACCCAAAAAATCAGTTCTACAACATGGAAGATGGAACAAAAATATGCACAAATGCAAGAGATGGAAGCCTCTAAAACAGTGTGTAGATATACTAAACATAGCATGCAAAATTGGGCCAAAAGAGGGGTATAAAGAGAGATACCACAAGCAATGACCAAACAACTTAAGACCCTTAATAAAACTTGAAGAATAGACCAAAATAAGACACTTCACAAGCCTGACGAAGGCCAGAAACAGAAGCTAGAATGGCCTAAACAAACATGCGATTTTACGGTAAATTTGAAGAATTTCAAAGCAAGTACTAAAACCAATTACCAAATGGCTTAAGACCCTTCACAAATCATGATGTATGGACCAAAATAAGACTCATTAAAGGCCTGATGAAGGCCAAAAACAGAATCCAAAATAGTCTAACAAAGCATGCAAGATAGGCGTAGAACATGGATTCAAAGCAAGTGTATGATAGAGGAGGAAAACATGGTTGAGCCCTTCTTCAATGTTGAAGAGGGGCTCAAAATGAGCACAATATCAGTAGGTTGCATATTCCAACTCAGATCACAAATAGGCTAATTAACTCATGCAATTTTACGGTAAAATTGAAGAATTTCAAAGGAAGTGCATGCTAGAGCCACCAAATGATGGAGCCCTTCTTCAATGTTGAAGAGGGGCTCAATATAAGCCCACTAACAGTTTACATTAGTCCCGAAATCAGATCACTCATAAGCCAAATATTCAATGCAAAATAAAGGCATACAAGATGCTATTGAAGCAAGTGCACCATAGAGGGCTCAAACAGGGTTGAGCCCTTAACAAAGATGAAAATGAGCTCAAAAGAGGACTACTTTCAGTAGGGGTCGGAGCTCAACACAATAAGCAAATAGGCTTAAGATTTGAAGCAAAAATGAGCTCAAAAGAGGGTGAAGTGTACTTACCCTTGAAGATCAAGACTTTGGTTGCTCTTTGCTTGATGAAAGTTGCTTCTAAGCTTCTCAAGAACCCTCCTTGCTGCTGGAATGGAGTTGGTGATGGTGATGCTAGGTGTTGATGAACAAATAATGCAAGACTTGAAGAAATTTGGAGCTTTTTTGCTATGGAAATGGAGGAATTGGAAGAGGAGCTCTTCAAAGGATTTCTCTAACCTCAAAACCAGCTAGGAGCTGCTGGTTTTTATGGCCAAAAGAGGAAATATCTTGCCTCAAATATCTAGATATTTTGAGGGCAAAATATCTAGATATTTTGAGGGCAAAAAGAAAAGATTTTGTTCGGCCACGAAGTGGGCATCTGAGACCGCAGTGTTCTTCGGAATGATGAAACAGAGATACCTGCCAAAATTGAACAAAAAATAATGCAAAACGAAAGCTCGGGGACCAAAACCGCGCGGGGTCCCGAAAATGGGCTGCCGGGCACCGGAAGTGGTGTTCGGCTGCGAAGTGGGTCTCGGAGACCCCAGTGTCCCTTGGAAGGACCAAACAGAGGTGTCTGCCAAAAATGAACAGACATCGATGCAAAATGAATGCTCGGGGCCAAAACCGCGCGGTTCGGGATCCCGAAAATGGGCTGCCGGGCACCGGAAGTGGTGTTCAGCTGCGAAGTGGGTCTCAGAGACCCCAGTGTCCCTCGGAAGGACCAAACAGAAGTGTCTGCCAAAAATGAACAGACATCGATGCAAAATGAAAGCTCGGGGCCAAAACCGCGTGGTTCGGGATCCCGAAAATGGGCTGCCGGGCTCCGGAAGTGGTGTTCGGCTGCGAAGTGGGTCTCAGAGACCCCAGTGTCCCTCGGAAGGACCAAACAGAGGTGTCTGCCAAAAATGAACAGACATCGATGCAAAATGAATGCTCGGGGCCAAAACCGCGCGGTTCGGGATCCCGAAAATGGGCTGCCGGGCACCGGAAGTGGTGTTCGGCTGCGAAGTGGGTTTCTGAGCCCCCAGTGTCCCTTAAATGGGAGTAAATGAGATGCATGCCAAAAACCGGAGAAATCGGAGATGGTTGGGCGGTCCCGAACCGAGGCACACGGCCTAACGGCTCCGAAAACCGGGAACCGGGCTCCGAAATGGGAAAAATGGCCTACGGCCACGAAAAGTAGCGCACGGCCACCGAGAGATGGTCTACAGGACCACTCCCTTCCCTCAGGAAAGAAAACAGAGAAAACCGAGTCTGGTTCGCAAACCGAGACAAGGCACAGAAGAAGGTTCGGAAGTCCGGAGGCGGGGCGCACGGCCGCGACTCTGAGACTTCTGAACGAGCACAGTATGCAACATCACCGAGCGCTCAATCGGTGACGTCTGAGTCTTAAGGTCGGTCAAAAATGGGGTGTCTACAGGAAGTTTTTGATCAAGGAAGATATTAAGGTCATGGGTATTTTGGAGACCAAAATAAAAGCTATTAATGAAAATAAAATCTTCTCATCTTGTATGAGCAAATGGTCCTTTTTGACTAATTCTCAACCTAATAAAACTGGTAGGATTTGTGTGTTTTGGGATCCTGATTTCTGCAATGTCACTCTGATAAATTTTTCGGATCAATATATTCTTTGTGACATTACTGACTTAGCTCAGGCTAAGGTTTTCACTATCTGTTTTGTATATGCTGAAAATTGCCATGTTTTGAGGACTGATTTTTTTGACTGTATGCTGAGGCAATCTCTCTTATATTCTGCCTCCCCCCTAGCTTTTCTAGGGGACTTTAATGCTATTAGGTATAGTTTTGAGAAGTTTGGGGGCTCTCTTCAGTGGAATAGTGAGAAAGAGGTTTTTAATTCTTATATCCTTAATGCTGAGCTTGATGATTTATCTTATGGTGGTTGTCAATTTACTTGGGCTAATAAAAGAACTAGGGGTGATTACATAGCCACTAAAATTGATAGAGTCTTGGTCAATAAATCTTGGATTGACCAATTCCCTGCCTCTAATGCTATGTTTCTCCCCTCTAGTATCTCTGATCACTCCCCTGCTGTTGTTACTGTTTCGGGTAAGGACTCCTCTTTCAAAAAGCCTTTTAAGTACTTTGACTTTTGGGCCAATCATGAGGAGTTCCTTCCTCTGGTCTCGCAGGATTGGAATCAGTACATTTTAGGTGTTCCTATGTTTAGAGTTTGTCAAAAACTCCGTACTTTGACTTTTGGGCCAATCATGAGGAGTTCCTTCCTCTGGTCTCGCAGGACTGGAATCAGTACATTTTAGGTGTTCCTATGTTTAGAGTTTGTCAAAAACTCCGTAGTTTGAAGCCTACCCTTAAATCCTTGAACAAGAAGGATTTCAGTGATATTTCCATGCGAGTCTTGGCTACCAAAGCTGAATTGAACTCCATTCAATGGAAACTTGACAAGGACCCTAGTAACAATTCTTTCCAACTCCTGGAAAAGAGTCTTCTTAAAAATATGTGGATCTTAGTGATGCTGAGGAGAGCTTGGCTCAGCAGAAATCTAAGGTCCAATGGCTTGGTTTGGGGGATAAAAATAGCAGATTTTTCTTTAGATCTGTTAAGAGTAACCTCAATAGAGGTAAAATTCTTAATGTTGAATTGGAGGGTGGCAGGTTCTCATCCAAACCTAAGGAAGTTCATGAGGCATTTATAGACTATTTCTCCAAGCTTTTTGGTTCTCCTTCTCAAAATCCGTATGCTGGTTCTAGTAGAATTCAAAATCTGATCCATTCTAGAATCACTTCTGAGCAAGCTGTTAAAATGGCCAGTCCTGTTACTGATAAGGAGATTAAAGATGTCTTCTAGTCTCTTAAAACTAATAAGGCCCTGGGCCCTGATGGGTTTTCTGCTGGTTTTTTTAGAAGTGCTTGGGAGGTTGTTGGGAAAGATGTTACCTAGGCTATTAGAACTTTCTTTGAATCTGGGAAACTTCTTTCCGAAATCAACAATACTACTATTGCTCTCATCTCTAAGATTCCCAACCCTGTTAAAGTGGGAGACTACAGACCTATCTCCTGTTGCAATACTATCTATAAGTGCATTGCCAAGATTATTGCTAACAGAATTAAAGTTGTCCTCCCTGATCTTATTGATCTAGTCCAATCTGCTTTTGTTCATGGGAGGAGAATCTCTGACAATATTTTCCTGTCTCAAGAGATTATGAGAGGTTATCATAAGAACTCACCTGTGCCTAAGTGTGCTATGAAAGTGGATATCATGAAAGCTTATGATACATTTAGATGGGAATTTATCATTGATGTTCTTATTGCTATGGGGTTTCCCCAAGCTATGATCTCTTGGATCAAAGCTTGCATGACTAGCCCATCCTTTTCTATCTGTATCAATGGGAGCCTTCATGGTTACTTTAAAGGGGCTAGAGGTCTTAGACAAGGTGACCCCATGTCTCCTTACCTTTTTGTTTTGGCTATGGAGGTCCTTGCTAGGATTTTGGATGAAAAGTCCAAACATCCTCCTTTTAAATTTCATTGGAGATGCAAGAAAACTAGAATTATTAATCTGTGCTTTGCTGATGATCTTATGATTTTTAGTAAAGGCGATGTTAACACTGTTCGTATGATTATGGAAGGTTTGGATGAGTTCAGTTCTCTTTCGGGTCTCACTCCCAACCCTAGTAAGAGCAACATCTTCTTTTCTGGGTGCAATAAAGAGTTAAGAGAGGGTATTCTTCAAATTGCCACTTTCACTGTTGGTACTCTACCTGTCAAATACCTTGGTGTGCCCCTTATCACTACCAAGCTTAAAGCCTCTGATTGTACACAACTTGTTGACAGGATCACTAGGAGGATTAGTAGTTGGACCAATAAACTTTTATCTTATGCTGGAAGGGCACAACTTATCCAGACCATTCTATTTTCTATGCAAGTTTATTGGTCTTCCTTATTCATCTTGCCAAAAGAGTTATTAAGGACATTGAGAGTCTTCTAAGAGCCTTCCTTTGGTCTGGCACGGATCTTAGGAAGCATAGTGCGAAGATTGCTTGGGATGTAATTTGCACTCCGAAGAAAGAGGGCGGTCTGGGGTTTAAATCTATTGAGATTTGGAACAAGGCTGCCATTGCCAAACATGTTTGGTTCCTCTTTTCTGGAGGGGAAAAATCAATGTGGTGCTAATGGGTCAAATCTTATCTTCTTAAAGGGAGGTGTTTCTGGAAAATCAAAGTTCCTAGTGACCGTTCATGGGTCTGGAGGAAAATCCTCTCTTTTAGGCCTATCATTTACCCTCTTATCAGGCATAGAATTGGCAATGGTCAGAATACATTTTTATGGTACGATAATTGGCACCATTTGGGCCCCCTTTGGGACAGGTATGGTGACAGGATTTTATATGACTCTGGCCTTAATGGGGATTCCAAAGTTAGTCAGATTATTGTTAGGGGTTCCTGGAATTGGCCTTTCCCCAACTCTTGGGATTTAAGGGAACTAACTTCCCAAACCCCTAACAATTGTTCTCCTAACCTCTTGGAAACTGATAAAGTTTTTTGGTCATTAAATCCACTATTAAATCAGCCTGGGAGTTATGGAGAAAGAAACAGGATATTGTGCCTTGGTATAAGTTGGTTTGGGGTCAGCCAAATGTAATACCCTGACCCTCGTACATGATTCTGGTATTTTTCCAGTCCTCTATTTTGTGTCTTAGAATGCCTATTGTGAAATTCTATGTGAATGTATGGTAAATTGCATGGAACTTAGAAATATGGATCTCTATCTTTTGAATTAGAACATTATCTGTTGCACTTGACTTATTTAAATCTGAAATTGGACACCTTAGAGGCTTAATGTTCAGAAATTGATTCGATATTAGGAATCTACATGATTTTTAAGCACTAATGGGATTTTCTGTGAAATTTTCATTTCGGCATGTTAAAGCGATTGAATTTCGTCTTATATGCCCCTTTATGTTTATATTCATCTTTAAGACTTCTTTGAGCCTATGATCAAAAAATGTGGGACTCCAAGGAAGAAGAAAAGAGAGAGTGAAGAAGAGGAATTGGGGGAAAACGTGAATCACCTAGAAAGCTTGGCAAAATTGTTAGATTTGTGTGATTAAATTCAAGGTAATTCAAGTTCTCTTATGGTGGTAACTTAGGAGTTGAAGTTATGTTTGTGTTTGGTTCATGGATAATACATGTTTGATCTATGAGGGTTTTTCCAATAATTGTCTATTCTGACACTTTAATTGGGTGATGCATGAATTTATACTTCAATCCTTGGTTTATGTCATCTTTCCATGGAAATATGTTGGTGTCATGTGCCATGTTTGGAGAATTTGAATGTAGCATGGAATTAAGAAAGTAATGGCTTGTTGAAGCCTCCAAATTAGTTTAAATTGTCATAATCAAGGTAGAATCCATGTTATGGTGTTGATAGGTTAAAGTATTGCGTGAGTTTAACCTTTGATTGCATGAAAAATGAGGTTTGGTTGCCAAATTTTGTGTTGAAATCGAGCTGCCCTGAATCTGGGTCGTACGTCCGCTCGAGCGGAGGTCATGGCCGCTCGAGCGGGAAATGCACCCTCTCAGCAGTTCTTCTGAAAATTACTCTGTCTGCTCGAGCGGAGGAATTCCCGCTCGAGCGCAAAAATCGACTTCTCAGGATTTTTGATAGCATTGTACTGTCTGCTCGAGCGGACAAGTTAGCGCTCGAGCGGAGGACTGTTTTGTAGAATGAAAATGTGTTCGTTCAGTTTTGCGTGCTTGACTCTCTGGTGTGTTTAGAATATTTTTCTGATAAGTTTAAGATGGTTATACATTCGTAAGAAATGTGGTGATACATGGAATGACTTCTTCAGGATTTAAAAAGGAAGAATACTAATGTATCAATTATTGTGTACAGGGCACACTCCAGAAGGAACTAGTACGCCACCACAACACTGTGAGTAATAGTGCATTAAATATACATTTATGTATCAGTAATATCTGTTAATAACCTTCTGTTTTCGTTTTCTGTTTTCTGTAAGTTATGGTAGTAATAATCTATGTGTTGAAATGTTGGAAAGATATACATACACATCTGTGTATTCTGGGCCGAAAGGCTATCTGGGCCGAAAGGCTATCTGGGCCGTAAGGCTAATCTGGGCTGAAAGGCCAATCTGATAATTTTGGGCCAATAGGCCAATCTGTTAAAGTTATATAAAGGCCAAGGGCCGTTCTGAAGACAAAACCCTATCAGACTTACTTTCGTACTTAAATTTGGATATGTACTATTACGCATTGTGACTTAGTTGTTCAAATACTATTATTCACTGAGCTTGTCTCATTCTGTAATTTTGTCTGATTCTGTAGGAAGCTGGCTTGGAGCACCACCCTAGCGTCGTTTCATGCATTTTTGTCAGCCTAAGAGCAACCAGGCACTTGAAGGAACCCTACATACTAGACCAGTTTTACTTGTCCTCATAATTTTTGTACCATGTATTGCTGGTTAGGACTATTGTACTTAACGTTTTGTATGCCTAAACTCTGGGCTGGATTTGTAAATGCGTATGTAACCTAATTCTGTCTGCATGTTCATTTTATATTCCAAAATGGTCCTGGCTTTTTGGTAGTTGCTCAATGGATGTGTCTGCATGTTGTTTTCAAATTTAATGCTTCCGCTCAGGCTCCTAATGTCATTCATTACAAGTCATTC
>JAPPVO010000013.1:4932735-4961129 GCA_030407325.1 Camellia japonica
GCATGGTTCATTTGAGTTAAACTAAGCAACTTCAGCTAATGAAACAATTAGTGGCCTAAGTTAATTAGTTCCCAGAACAATGTAGAGAAGGACAGAGAAAGTTAGATAGAAGCTTTCTTCTTGAAAGCTAGATGAGAAAGTTGGAGCACAGAAAGAGTAATAGGAAGAAAATTAAAGCGAATTCAAATTCATCCATTTGTACTTGACTTTTGAAAACATAGGTGATTAACAAAACCTTAAATTAGGTGTTTAAATTAAACAAATATCGTTGTGCTACAATTACTCAGAAAATTCTAATTCTTAGAGGCTAAGCAAGGTTAGTTTGAGTTAAAAACATGGCCACTTAAACTAATAAAACAATTAGTGGCCTAAGCTAATTATTTCCTATATAACTAAATAGAGAAAGACGGAGAAAGTTAGAGAGAAACATTGTTCCTGAGAGCTAGAAGAGAAAGTCAGAGAGAAAGAGGAAGAAGATCAGAGAGAATTCAAATTCAACCTTTTAGACTTGAGAATTGAACAATTAGGTGATTTAGAAAAAGCTTAAATGAGGTGCCTAAGTTAAACTAATATCGTTAAGCCACAATTACTTTGAAAATTCCCTTCTTAGAGGCTAAGCAAGGAGAGTAAACTTGGCCACTTAAGCTGATGAAATAATTAGTGGCCTAAGGTAAATAGTTCCTAGAACAACATATAGTGTTAGTTAGGTCCTGGGGTATGCCCCTTGTAGCTGTGTATTCTTTGTTTTTTATCTTATGTCTTATTCACTAAAAAAAAAGTTAGAGAGAAACATTCTTCTTGAGAACTAAAAAGAAAGTTAGAGAAAAGAGAGAGAAATAGGAAGAAAATCCAATGGGATTCAATTTCCTCATTTTGGATTTGAGTATTGAAGACTTAGGTCATTTAGAAAAACCTTACGTGGGGTGTTTAAGTTAAACTAATATTGTTAAGTACAATTACTCAGAAAATTCTCTTTCTTAGAGGCTAAGCATGGCTCGTTTAAGTTAAACTTGGCCACTTAAGCTAATGAAACAATTAGCGGTCTAGGCAATTTAGTTCCTATAACAAAATGGAGAAGTATGGAGAAAGTTAGGGAGAAACATTCTTCTTGACAAAGCATAGTGCCAAAATTGGAGCTTTCTTTTGGTCTGGTACTGATCTTAAAAAACATAGTGCCAAAATTGCTTGGGATAAGGTTTGCAGCCCTAAAAATGAGGGTGGCCTTGGCTTCAAATCTTTAGACATTTGGACTAGGGCTGCCATTGCTAGGCATATCCGGTTCCTGTTTTCTGAAGGTGAGAAATCTATGTGGTGCCAATGGGTGAAATCCTACTTACTTATAGGCAAGAGTTTCTGGAAAGTTAGGGTCCCTAATGACGCTTCTTGGGTCTGGAGGAAGATTTTATCTCTTAGGGATGCTGTGTCTCCTCTTATCCTGCATAACATTGGTAGAGGTAACTCTACTTTTTTATGGCATGATAATTGGCATCTCCTTGGTCCCTTTGGATAAGTATGGTGATAGAATCTTGTATGATTCTCGTCTCAACAGTGAGGCTAAAGTCAGTCAGATTGTTGATGGGAATTCCTAGAAATAGCCTATTCCTAATTCTTCGGAATAGGAAGATTTGATCTCAGCTACCCCCAGTAGTTGCACCCCTAATTCTTCTGGGAATGACCAACCATTTTGGCAATTAAGCTCTGATGGTGATTTTTGCATTAACTCAGCCTGGAATCACTGGAGGAGCAAATTTGATGTTGTGGCCTGGCACACGCTTCAAGAGGGGCCTCATATGATTCCTAAGGTCAGTTTTATTGTTTGGATGGCTATTCATGAAAGATTAAATACTGGGGATCGTTTGCAATAGTTTGACTTGTTCCCTAATCCAAGCTTCCCTTTCTGTCAATACCATGCTGAGAGCCATTCCCATTTATTCTTTAACTATATCTATGCTTCTAGATTTGGAAAGCTCTTAAAGCTAATTGCAATGTAAATTGGGCCTAATCTTTAGCCTCTTAGAGATAGAATTTTCTGAGTAATATTACTTTAATGATATTAGTTTAGCTTAATCACCTGGGTGAGTTGGTGAAATTTTTTGGGTATTGGTCAATGTGAATTGGAGTGGGCCGTCCGTGGACTACCTTTTTTCAATTGGCTGAATTTTTTTTAGTGGACCACGGTTTTATGATGGACTTTAATACATATATATTTCGTGGGCCCTTGATTTCGCAACCTGGTAGACTTTTGTTGGACCATACTGCAGACAGTTCACTTGGGTGAGTGGATTTATTTTTGTAATTGGGTTCACTTTGCAACGGTTATTTATAGTTGATTATTTCATGATGATTAATCGTGTGATCCTCATGTGACTCGATATGAGGTTGGTTTTGAGCCATCTCTGCCAAGAGTGATTGGGGAGTCACTGCTATGGGGAATAGTGGTTCGAAAACTAGCCAAGTTAGAGCCTGGGAGATGAGCGGAAGGATAGCTACCGGTTTTCTGGTTGCTTCTTATCTTCATGTGACTCATCCTAATTGATCGCATTGCCACGCCTGACATGGAGTGAAGAGCACACTGCCGTGGGGTTTGAGGCTTGTGATCTACCAAGGAAGGGACTGGGGGATGTGATGATTGCTCTCATGTTTTTGTTGGCTATATTTTGGGTTGCTGTTGGGGGCCTATTTGTTCTCACTACAACTCCCTAGTACATGGCCTATGGTTTTTTGATCGTGCGAGCTTCATGCGACTTTGTTGGGATTTCTCGTGGGATAGATTTTTTCCTCTGTTATGGCTTTGGTTAAGTGGCTTGGATGTCATGGCTGTGAGGAGTGGGATGCTTATTGGATTCCATGTGGTTATCTGCAGCAGAGACTGGGGGCATGTGGGGTTGGTTATCATCTTGGTTTCGGCATGAGGGTTGTTGTTTTGTTGTTTTGTGTTTGTGTCTGTTGTGTTTATAAGCTTGTGGTGTCTTGTATCTTTGCCCATATATTCTCCTCTAGTTTCCATCTATGTGATGGTAGGGGTTACTTGGGGGCAAATAGGATATATGGGCAGAGTTCGATTTTCCTTTGTATCTTTTATTGTTCTGGCGTACCCTTTCTTAGGGGTGTCTAATGGTAGTTTAAAGTTTATTTCTTTTTTTTCTTTGTTGTTGGGCGCGCCTGGGGTATGCCCCTTGTAAACTTGTATAATTTCATTGTCTTTATTTTATGACTTACTTACCCAAAAAAAAAAATCACCGCATTTAAGGTTTTCTAAATCACCTAAGTGTTCAATTCTCAAGTCCAAAAAGATGAATTTGAATTTCCTTTGATTTTCTTCCTATTTCTCTTTCTATTCTCTAACTTTCTCTTCCAGCTCTCAAGAAGAATGTCTCTCTATAACTTTCTCCATCCTTCTCCATCTTTATCTTTTCTGTTCCAGAAACTAATTAGCTTAGGCCACTAATTGTTTCATTTGCTCAAGTGGCCAAGTTTAACTGAAACTAACTTTGGAGGACGAGGGCAGAATCGACCCCCTGAGGGTAGATCGTGGGCTAACGTGGCGTCGTCTTCAGTCCGATCAGAGGTAAAACTCAAATACTATCCCCCCAAAATGGATCAAGATAAAATTGTGGTTGAGATGACTCCCCCTCCCCTACGGTGAAATGGGATTTTTTTTTTTGGTGAATAAGACATAAATAAAACGAAAGATTTACAAGATTACGAGGGGAATACCCCAAGCCCTAAACCAACTATACACCGAACCAACAAAAACAAGCCGAAAACATCAAAACAGGCGATGTAAAACAAAAACAATGTTCAGATGCCACATCACAAGATGATAGGGGAAGTGAACACAGATAAGATCAAGCCACGGCTGAAAAAAGAACATGGAAAATCCAAACACGGCTGAACCCAAGCTACCAAAATGCCGCTGATGTCTAAAGATAAAACATCCAAAGAGATGCCTAAAATAACTAAGTTCAGGCCATCAAAACCATATCCGGACCTGGCATCAACATCTGACCAGTATACCCAGTCCAAACAAACCAAAGTACTGCCCCTAGTACATCCCACTAGGGTAGGCAAAATCATAGTCACATCAAAAAGTTTTAACAAAAACCTAATGCAACAGTAAGTAATAAAAGCAAGAAGATGATCCAACTCTAAAACATGACGAGGCGCAAATTGCAGCCACCACCAAATTCTAGTTCCTCTGGACGGGCGCACAGTGCAGCCACCACCAAACCACGTAGCTAGACAACCAGCTAAACCTCGATGAGGGGGAACAGGCAGGATGTCCCTTACACCAGATAATAAACTCTCCTGCCAGCATAGAAAAGGGTAACAAATGAAATTAGACATCCGATGAGGCAGATGCATAGACAACAATAATAAAGTACCCACAATATGAAGGCTCACAACACTCAACCCACAATAATAGAATCTCATCTCTCAAGAAAAGCTTCCTTAACCTGCAAATAAAACAGTACTATATATATTGAGATTAGAAAAAACACAATATAAGAGCTACCATCACCAATACACACAATATATAGTCTCCCTCCACTCGGCCCACAGAAAGCCTCACCACACTCTGTAACATCTGATGGAAGATAATTACAACACTCAATTTGATTCCTCTCCTTACTCAACCCACCATTAAAATACTTACACCTCTCAGGACCAGCTTCCTTACCCTGCAAATAGAAATATACCATATATATATTCATGAGTAAAAACAATATGAGGCTTGGTCACTCAACCCACAATTAGATACACAGAACCTGTTTAGTTTAAGTAGCTCACTTCACTCAACCCTCACAAATCAGTCACCAGCTTGACCAGTTAGAAAGCACATTTTATTGCTCCCTATCACTCAACTCTCATATACAAAGCTCCCATCACTCAGCAGCCCTCCCAATGCTAGAAGCATGGGGCTTCAAGATGGAATCATTCAAATTCCATTGCTGAAGAAACCAGGCATCACCTGCAGATCTAGGAAGATTTTGCACTGACATTAGTCTGCCTCTAACCATTTGAACAATAGATTTTGTAACAATTTCTTCAGGTTTCATTTCTTTGGTAAAGATTCTATTGTTCCTTTCCACCCAGATGTAGTATATAGTACTCAGCAAAGCCAATCTAGTAATTACAGATTTCAAAGATTTTTTCTTGCTCTCCTCAACCACTATAGGAACAATGTCAGGCCAAAAGATGTCTGGCCAGTTCACATTACACTTGACTTTAATTGCATTCCAAACTTTGTGAGAAAAAATACAATTAAAGAAAATGTGGGAGTGATTTTCAGTGTGGTGTTGGCAGAAAGAACATTTGTCATCATCAATCATACCAAAAGATTTTAATCTATCCCTAGTGTTGAGTTTACCATGTAGTGCAAACCAAACAATGAAACTAACTCTAGGGATAAAGAAGGGGCCCCACAGTAATTTATACCAAGCCACCTCATCCTTTTTAACTCTCCAGTGATTCTAAGCAGATTGAATGGAGAAATTTCCATCAGGATTAAGAGTCCAAAAGAGTGTATCATTGGTAGAGGATACAGGTTTAAAAGACTGAGGGGTCAAAGATATAAGCTCTCTAATTTCCCAAGAATTAGGGAAAGGCCACTTCCAAGAATGACCACTGACAATAGCACTGACTTTAGCCTCCCCCTGAATGCCAGAGTCATACATTATCCGAGCTCCAAATTTATTCCAAATAGAGCCCACAGGATGCCAGTTATCATACCAAAGAAATGTGGCATTACCGTTCCCTATTTTATGCAAGATAAGAGGGAAAATAGCCTTCCTAAGAGAGAGAATCTTCCTCCAAACCCAAGACGGGTCATTAGGAATAGACACTTTCCAGAAACTCCTACCTTTGAGTAAATAAGATTTAACCCATTGGCACCACATGGACATCTCACCTCCCGAGAAAAGGAACCAAATGTGTTTAGCAATGGCCGCTCTATTCCAAACCTCTAAAGATTTGAACCCCAGCCCACCTTCTCTCTTGGGAGCACACACTTTGTCCCAAGCAACTTTCGCACTATGCTTCTTCAAAGCAACACCAGACCAAAGGAAAGCTCTAAGAAGATTTTCAATGTCTTTAATAACCTTCTTAGGTATGATGAACAAAGAAGACCAGTAGACTTGCATGGAAAAGAGAATGGTTTGGATGAGTTGGGCTCTACCAGCATAGGAAAGAGCCTTATTTGTCCAACTCTTAATCCTATTGGTGATCCTGTCAATGAGCTGATTGCAGTCAGTGGCTCTCAGTTTAGTAGTAATAAGGGGAACATCCAGATACTTAACAGGAAGAGAGCCTTCAGCAAAATTGGCAACCTGGAGAATCTTATTTCTAAGATCTCTATTGCAACCACAGAAAAAAATATTGCTCTTACTCATGCTAGGAGTGAGCCCAGAGAGGTTTGTGAACTCCTCCAGCCCTTGCATAATCATTTGTACAGTTGGGATATCTCCTTTGCTAAAGATCATAAGGTCATCCGCAAAGCAGAGATTGACGATCTTAGTTTTTTCACATCTCCAATGAAACTTGAAAAGCGGATGCTTAGATTTTTCAGCAAGAATCCTAGCAAGGATTTCCATAGCCAGTACAAACAAATAAGGAGACATGGGGTCACCTTGCCTAAGGCCCCTAGCACCTTTGAAATAACCATGAAGGCTACCATTGATACAAATGGAGAATGATGGGCTTGTAATACAGGCCTGAATCCAAGAAATCATAGTAGGCGGAAAAGCCATAGCCTTAAGGACATCAATAATGAAATCCCATCTGACCGTATCATACGCTTTCATAATATCAACTTTCATAGCACACTTAGGAGTGGAGGACTGGCGATGGTACCCTCTCATGATTTCTTGGGATAAGAAAATGTTATCGGAAATCCTTCTACCATGAACAAAAGCAGATTGAACAGGATCAATCAAGTCAGGAAGAACAACCTTAATTCTATTTGCAATGATTTTAGCCGGTGAAATGGGATGCTTGCTTGGTAGGGTACTTTATTGACAAAAATCTGCCATACACCCTTATAAAAAATAATGCTAATAATATGTGGAAGCATAAGGGTTGTGTAGAAATTCTGAAGAATGATGATGGATTTTTCTTTTTTATGTTTGAAAATCGGGACTGTTGTATTGATGTGCTGGAGGGGGGACCTTGGTATGTAAGTGGTTTTTTGCTTATCTTGAAACAGTGGCATCGTATGATGAAACTGTCAAAGGAAGACAAGAAAACCATCCCTATCTGGGTGAAATTTTTTAACATTCCTTTGGAATGTTGGGATGGGGAAGGGTTAGGGAGAATAGCCAGTGCTATGGGTGTCCCTTTGTTTATGGATCAACTTACCTCTTCTGGAAGTAGGATCTCCTTTGCTAGATTGTGTGTGGATATATCAGCTGAATCGGCCTTCCCTGACAGTTTTCTTCTCATTGATGGTGATGCTTCTATGAATATCCATGTGGAGTACCAAGGGGTTCCCTCGAGATGCACACATTGCCATGTTTTTGGACATGAGACTAAGACATGTCTTTCTGCTCAAGTAACTCACCTCATTGAATTACAGAAGAATTCAGAGGAACGGATTGAAGATGATGAGGGGTGGACCACAGTCAAGGATAAGGGAAAGAAAAAAGTGGGGGATCCTTCATCTCCTGTTAACAGTGTCCCTCCTGAAGCCAACAGTTCATCTGCTACTAAGAGGGGTGAACCTGAGATCCAATCTGAGGGGGCTAACCTCCATCCAGTGGCGGACATTTCTGCTGAGGTTGATACGGAACTTATTGATCTTCCCCTTCCTGAGGTTGTAGAAAATGCTAGCCCTGCAGCTGAGGATTCTGTCCGAAATGTGGGAAAAGAGGAAATGCGAGCTAATTCTCCTGAAATTCTGGAGGCAAGGGGGATGATGGTCTCAAAGTGAGTAGCTCAACAAAGAAGAAGTCTTCTGGCAAATCAGGCAGCCAGAAGAAGAAAAGGAGGTAAATATTTTTGGTGTTATTTTTGTGGAGATCTGGTTTTATTTTTTTACGTTTATCATGTCTTTTAAACTATCATCGTGGAATGTTAGGGGGTTTAACAACCCATCTAAACACAAAGAAGTCACTGATTTTGTTAGAAAAGAAGACATTAAAATAATGAGTATTTTGGAGACAAAAATTAAAATGGAGAATGAAGCTAAACTTTTTGCAAATAGCTTTAAAAATTGGAATTTTTTGTCAAATTCACAACCAGATCTGCCAGCTAGAATTTGGGTGTGCTGGGACCCAAACTTTTGTGATATTTTGATGCTTCAAAAATCAAACCAATATATTTTTGTCAAAGTTAATGTTTTTGATACAGATTCCAGTTTCTTTGCCACTTTTGTTTACACTGAAAATAAACATGAGTTGAGAGTTCCCTTATTTTTTGATTTAAAGAAAATTGCTCTCAATCATGCTAGTCACCCATCCATTTTCCTTGGTGATTTTAATGCTGTTAGGTTCTCTCACGAGAAAATTGGGGGGGGGGGAGGAGATGTGGAGCCAAGCAAACGAGTTGTTTAATAGACTAGTCTTGGAGTCTGAATTGGATGATCTCTGTTACAAGGGGTGTCAATTTACTTGGTCCGATAAGCGAGGGGGTGGTAATTTCATTACCTCAAAAATTGATAGAGTTCTTGCTAATGAGAGGTGGTTGTCTGCTAACCCAAACTCTTATGCTCTTTTTCTGCCTCCTGGTGTATCTGACCATTCTCCAGTTGTTGTGCATCTTGGGGGTGAGGAGGCTAAGTTCAAAAAGCCTTTTAAATTTTTTGACTTTTGGGCTAATCACTTTAGTTTCCTCCCTAGAGTGCATGGAGTTTGGGTTAAATACATTAGGGGATCCCCTATGTTTAGGGTTTGTCAGAAGCTTAAAACCCTTAAACCTATCCTAAAAGATTTGAACAAAAAGGAGTATAGTGAGATTTCCATCCGTGTTGGTGCTGCTAAGGATCATCTTCTTAATTCACAAATTAAGCTTGATAGAGATCCGATGAATCTTCATCTTCAGGAAACGGAAAGGGCTGCTTATGTTAAATATGTTGATCTCAGTAAAGCTGAGGAAAGCCTTGCCCATCAAAAATCTCGTGTCCAATGGCTCGGATTAGGGGATAGGAATTCAAACTTCTTCTTTCGAACTGTGTTGTGCTTCCGAATGGGGAGAGGGTGACTAAAAGTGCTGAGGTCCATAACTCTTTTGTGGATTACTTCACTAATTTGTTTGGTAAGCCGTTTGTTGACAACTATAATGGGTCTGAGAGGATTAATGGTCTTATCACCAAGAGAGTGTCTGAAACTCAGTATCATAGTCTTGCTAGGGATGTTACTGAAAAAGAGATCATTGATGCTTTCAGGTCTCTTAAAACCAACAAAGCCCCCGGCCCTGATGGCTATTCTGCGGGTTTTTTTCTGAAAGCCTGGGACATTGTGGGGAGAGAGGTTGTCGAAGCCATCAAATCTTTTTTCTCATCGGGAGAGCTTCTTCGGGAAATAAATAGCACCTCCATTGCTCTTATCCCGAAGATCCCCAATGTTAAAAAAGTGGGGGATTTTAGACCCATTTCTTGCTGTAATACTTTGTACAAGTGTATTTCTAAGATCATTGCTGATAGGATCAAATCTGTTTTGAATGATCTTATTGACCCTGTGCAATCAACTTTTGTCCCCGGTAGGAGAATTGCCGATAATATTTTCCTTTCACAGGAACTTATGAGGGGGTATCATAAATTCTCTCCTTCTCCCAGGTGTGCCATGAAAGTGGACATTATGAAAGCATATGATAATGTAAGATGGGAGTTTGTTCTTGATGTCCTTAAGGCTATGGGTTTCCCCCCTAACATGGTTTTTTGGGTCAAAGCTTGCATGACTAGTCCCACCTATTCCATTTGCATTAATGGGAGTCTGCATGGTTATTTTAGGGGGGAGAGAGGTTTGAGACAAGGTGACCCTATGTCCCCTTACCTGTTTGTTTTAGTCATGGAAATTCTTTCAAGAATTTTGGCTGAGAAGGCTTCGCATCCTGCCTTGAAATTCCACTGGAGATGTGATCAACCTAAAATTGTTAACTTGTGCTTTGCAGATGATCTAATGATCTTCTGTAAGGGGGATGTGTTCGCTATTCGGTCCATTAAGCTGGGGTTAGAAGAATTTAAGAGCTTGTCTGGGTTGTCACCTAGCCCCGCTAAGAGTCATATTTCTTTTTGGTTGTGATAATGAGTTGAGAGATGATATTCTTGGGGTTTGTCAATTCAGTGAAGGCAAGCTGCCTATGAGATACTTGGGGGTTCCATTAGTTTCCACGAAACTTAAAGCCAATGATTGTGATCAACTTGTGGATCGGATAACTAAAAGGATTAAGAGCTGGACAAATAAGTGTCTTACTTATGCTGGCCGAGCTCAATTGATCCAATCTGTTTTGTTTTCTATGCAAGTGTATTGGACCTCTTTGTTCATTCTCCCAAAGAAGGTCATTCGGTCTATCAAGAGTCTTTTTAGGGCTTTTTTTTGGTCAGGTTGTGAGTTGAAAACTCACGGGGCTAAGGTTTCTTGGGATAGAATTTGCTCTCCTAGGAAGGAAGGGGGTCTGGGGTTTAAGTCTCTTTCTGTATGGAATAAAGCTGCTATTGCTAAGCATGTTTGGTTCCTTCTCTCTGGGGGTGAGCAGTTTATGTGGTGTAGCTGGGTCAAGTCTTATCTCCTCAAAGGTAGGAGTTTTTGGAGAGTTAGGGTGCCAAATGACCCCTCTTGGGTCTAGAGGAAAATTCTCTCCCTAAGGCCTATAATTTACCCCTTAATCAAATCTAAGGTGGGAGATGGATCTAGAGTTTTCTTATGGTTTGATAATTGGCACCCTATGGGTTCTGTTTGGGATAAGTTTGGGATTCGTATTGTGTATGACACCGCATTAAGCATAGATGCTAAGGTTAGTGAGATTGTGGAGGGTAATACTTGGAGATGGCCATTTCCTTCTTCTTGGGAGATTATGGACCTCATTAACAACACTCCTTCAAATTTCCTCCCTTCTGGTGGTCATGATAGTGTTAGTTGGTGTCCTGCTCATGATGGGAAATTCACCATTCAATCCACTTGGAATGCATTAAGGACTCACTTTGATCATGTGAATTGGTCTCATTTAATTTGGGGCCCCCACAATATCCCTAAAGTGAGTTTTGTGGTTTGGATGGCGATTCTTGGCCATCTGAACACTGGGGATTGGTTGCACCTGTTTGGTGTGACGCAATCTGTTGTGTGCCTTTTGTCAGTACCATAATGAAGACCATAACCACCTTTTCTTTGAGTGTCCATTCTCGGAACGGGTGTGGTCTTGTATTAAAGGTAAAATCAATGTTGATTGGCCATCCCTCCTTTGGGATGATTTGGTCCAGCTCATTGCTAAATCTGTGAAAGGGAAATCCCTGGGAGCTATCATTACCAAGCTTGCATTTACTTGTACTGTGTACCAGTTATGGGTTGCTAGGAATAATAGAGTGTTTAGTAAAGATATGGTCCCTGAAGAGGTTGTTATTAAGTGTATTGTGGATATGGTTAGATTCAGGGTAATGCATATTACCAATTTGAAGACTAACCATAATGACAGATGGTATCTTAGCTCATGGAAATTGCCTCATACTATGTTGAAGCGTGCTGCTGCTGATGTGAGGAATGAGAGTTCACAAAATGTGGGTTGAGTGAAGGTTAGAAACTACATTGTGGGGTTTCCTAATGTTTGTTATTCATATAGGTGCTTGGAGTCCTGGAAAGCCGATGGATGAGTGTACGCCAATCAATCTGAGGGTTGAGTTTCGTGTGAGGAATAACCACTCCATAACCCCCAACTTACTAGCCACATTGAGAGGAACTAACATGCTTTTATATATTCTTTGTATATTTTCTTTTGCAGGTGTATGGAGCTGGTTTTTCCGAGTGATGTAAGCATAGATACTTGTGGGTTGAGTGTAGTGAGCAATTATATGTGTGGTGTTAACTGTTTCAGGTTTCTGAGTTTTGCAAAGTACTCTGTTGTTGATTATTTCATTCTGTTTGGTCTTTGCTGGATTTCAGGGTCTACTATAATGTGTAGAATCTGTTCGGGTTACATGTTTTGGCCGCAGCTCTTGGACGGGGCTACTTGGTTTGTTCTTCAGTTCGGGTTGACTCGAAGCTCGAAGCTGGATCTGACTGTGTTGATGGCTGCTATATGCGCCTCGTGTGTGAAGATTGACTTTCTATTATGTTTGTTTTCCGTAGAGTGTGTTGGTTTTTTTGCCTACCCGTGTGGGATGTACACGGGTGTCCATGATTTTCTGTTTTCATCTAACTTTTTGCTACTTGATATTGGGTGTGTTCATGCTCCTCATTTACAGTTTCATGCGGCACATGAACACACTATGGTTATTTCCTATTATGTATGGTTTATTTAGGTTAGGGCATATTTTATTTATTTTGTCCAGATAGTTATGGTTTGTTCGTCAGTTTTTCTGGGTAATTCTGGAATGGCTTAGTCTTTTTGTTTTTTCTTTGGTTCTTGTATAGTGCTTTGGTTAGGGCCTGGGGTATGCCCCTTGTCGTGGTGTAAGTTTTTTGTCTTTTATTTTATGACTTATCCACCAAAAAAAAAGCCTCTAAGAAAGAGAATTTTCAGAGTAATTGTTGCATAACGATATTAGTTTAACGCAAGCAGCTCATTTAAGGTTTTCTAAATCACCTGAGTTTTCAATTCTCAAGTCCAAAATGGTGAATTTGAATGCCGTATGATTTTCTTCCTATTTCTCTTTCTTTTCTCTAACTTTCTCTTCTCGCTCTCAAGAAGAATGTTTCTGTCTAACTTTCTCCGTCCTACCCTATTTTGTTCTAGGAACTAATTTCCTTAGGCCACCAATTGTTTCATTAGTTTAAGTTGCCTAGTTTAACTCAAATTAACCTTACTTAGCCTCTAAGAAATAGAATTTTCTAAGTAATATTAGTTAACGATATTAGTTTTGCTTAATCATCTCATTTAAGGTTTTCTAAATTACTAAGTGTTCAATTCTCAAATCCAAAAAGATGAATTTTAATTCCTTTGATTTTCTTCCTATTTCTCTTTCTATTCTCTAACTTTCTCTTCTAGCTCTCAAGAAGAATGTTTCTCTGTAACCTTCTCTGTCCTTCTCCATCCTTCTCTATTTTGTTCTAGGAACTAATTAGCTTAGGCCACTAACAGTTTCATTAGCTTGAGTGGCCAAGTTTAACTCAAACTAACCTTGCATCCTCCAAGAAATAGAATTTTCTGTGTAATTGTATCTTACCGACATTAGCTTAACGTAAGCACCTCATTTAAGGTTTTCTAAGTCACATAAGTGTTCAATTCTCAAGTCTAAAAGGCTAAATTTGAATTCTATTTGATTTTCTTCCTATTTCTCTTTCTTTTGTATGACTTTCTCTTCTACCTCTCAAGAAGAATGTTTCTCTGTAACTTTCCGGTCCTTCTCCATCCTTCTCTATTTTGTTCGAGAACTAATTAGCTCAGGCCCCTAATTGTTTCGTTAGCTTAAGTGGGCAAGTTTAACTCAAACTAACGTTGCTTAGCCCCTAAAAAAAAAATTTCTGAGTAATTGTAGCTTAACGCTAGTTGTTTAACTTAAGCACCTCATTTAAGGTTTTCAAAATGACCAAGTGTTCAGTTCTCAAGTACAAAAGGATGAATTTGAATTCCCCTTAATTTTCTTCCCGTTTCTCTTTCTTTTCTCTAACTTCCTCTTTTAGCTCTCAAGAAGAATGTTCCTCACAAGCTTTCTCCCTCCTTCTCTATTTAGGCACTAATTAGCTTAGCCATTACTTGTTTCCTTAGCTTAAGTGGTCAAGTTTAACTCAGACTAACCTTGCTTAGCCTCTAAGAAAGAGAATTTTTTGAGTAACGATAGTAGTTTAAAACTCAATTAACTCGTTTAGTGGTTTTTTTTTTTTTAGGAGGGTACTTTTAAGGTATTCTAAATCGCCTAAGTGTTTAATTCCCAAGTCCAAAATGATAAATTTGAATTCTCTTAGATTTCCTTCCCATTACTCTTTCTTTTATCTAACTTTCTATTCTACCTCTCAAGAAGAATGTTTCTCTCTAACTTTCTCCATCCTTCTCTATTTTGTTCCAGAAGCTAATTAGCTTAGGCCACTAATTGTTTTATTAGCTTAAGCAACAAGTTTAACTCAAACTAACCTTGCTTAGACTCTAAGAAAGTGAATTTTCTGAGTAATTGTCGCTTAACGATATTAGTTTAACTTAAGCACCTCATTTAAGGTTTTCTAATTCACTTAAGTGTTCAATTCACAAGTCCAAAACGATGAGCTTGAATTCTCATTGCTTTCTTTCCTATTACTATTTCTTTTATCTAACTTTCTCTTCTACCTCTCAAGATGAATGTTTCTCTCTACCTTTCTCTTTCCTTCTCCATCAACTGTTTTGTTCAATGAAGCAATTGGTTTAGGCCGCTAATTTTTTCAGTTGCTTATGTGGCCAAGTTTAATTCAAACTATCCTTGCATAGCCTCTAAGAAATAGAAGTTTCTGAGTAATTGTAGCATAAGGATATTAGTTAAACTTAAGCACCTCATTTAAGGTTTTCTAAATCAACTAAGTGTTCAATTCTTAAGTTCAAAGGGATGAATTTGAATTCCCTTTGATTTTCTTTCCTATTATTTTTTCTTTTACTAACTTTCTCTTCTACCTCTGATGAAGAATGTTTCTCTCTTCCTTTCTCAGTCCTTCTCCATCATTCTCTATTTTGTTCTAGGAACAAAATTGCCTAGACCGCTAATTGTTTCATTTGCTTAAGCGGCCAAGTTTAACTCAAACTAACCTTGCTTAGCCTCTAAGAAAGAGAATTTTACGAGTCATTGTAGCTTAAGGAAATTAGTTCAACTTAAGCACCTCATTTAAGGTATCTAAATCACCTAAGCGTTCAATTTTTTGGGTGAATATAAGCGTTCAATTCTCAAATCCAAAATGATGAACTTGAATTCCTTTTGATTTTCTTCCTATTTCTCTTTCTTTTCTTCAAACTTTCTCTTCTGGATCTCAAGAAGGAATGTACCTCACTGACTTTCTTCGTCCTTCGCCTTCCTTCTCTATTCTGTTCTAGGAACTAAATAGCTTAGGCCGTTAAGTGTTTCATTAAACTAACCTTGATTAGCCTCTAAGAAAGAGAATTTTCTGAGTAATTATAGCATAACGATATTAGTTTAACTTAAGTACCTCATCTAAGTTTTTCTAAATCAGCAAAGTGTTCAATTCTCAAGTCCAAAAGGATGATCTTGAATTCCCTGTGATTTTCATGCTAATTTTCTTTCTTTTCTCTAACTTTCTCTTCTCTTTTTCTTTTCTTTTCTTTTTTTTTTTTGGGGGGGAGGGGGTTGAATAAGACATAAATAAAGCAAGAAAATTTACATAACTACAAGGGAAACGCCCAGGCTACCACAACTAAACAAGACCACCAAACAAAATAAAAACAAACAAACCTACAAACTCGCTAAAGCTAAAGAGAGCCAGAAAACTTAAAACCAAACAAAAAAACTAGGGCCTTACAACCTGTTCACCATCTATATATAACTAGAGATAGGGAGAATGAACAAGAGAATAAACCAACCAGCAGCAGCCTAGCACGAGTACAATCAGAAGCATTGTGTTCCAGGGAAAACATGCCCTTGACAGCAAAATGATGGCACTTGAGCTATTCTTCCACAATAGCAGATTTGCCTGCACAATCCAGCTTCCATAACACCAAAACAAACTTATCTGTGTAATTTTCCATAGTAGCACGTGCATGTAGCCCTAACCAAAAGGTAAAAATAAAGTTAAAAAATAAAATTCCCAACACAACCCGCAGGGATAGGGAAACAAAACACCAGCCAGTTGTAGACTGTACACATGCCAAAGAAAAAAGAACTATTACAATGCTGAAATGAAAGACAAAGAATTTTCCATTTCAGGATTTTCCACGTAGACTGGCGCAGCATGCAGCCTGGTCTTTGTGTCTCCAAAACTCTTATCCCAGCATAGATCATCGGAACCAATGTACACAACAACCAGTGATAGTTGTCCAGCACAGCAGATTCTTCCATGAAGATAAACTTTTGACAGCCACCGTCCCAAATGAAGGCCAATTGGTTGTTGTTCAGGAGAATCTGCCACTAGAGAATGAAAATGCAAATATTACACACCATTTTGTAATTGAAACCACACTTTAGCATGCAAAGAAAACATACAATATATCGTACATTTGTATTTGCAGGCTAAGATATTCATTAGCTCGAACATAAGAAGTTCATTTCACACTCTATTCTCTCACCAGTCAATCTTCGAATATTTTCTCACAACACTCAACCCTCAACTTAGGCACTCTATTTAGCTCCACTTGCCACTGCACAAAGTAAAAAACAGTTAGATAAACACTCTGAATTGCTCTCCTTCACTCAACCCTCTTATGGTGAACTCACACCACTCACACCAACTCAGCTGTTTTTGTTCCTTGTTTGCTCTGGTTTTGTTTTAGCTGGGCTGGTGCTTTTTTGGTTCCTCCTTTCGTTCTTGTATAGTTTTTAGTTAGGTCCTGGGGTATGCCCCTTGTAGCTGTGTAATTCTCTGTTTTTTATCTGATGTCTTATTCATCCAAAAAAAAAAAAGGTGAACTCACACCACTCAGCGGCCTTCCCATTCGTGGAGATTGGGGCTTTTTTTTTTTGGGTGAATAAGTCATAAAATAAAAAACAAAGAACTTACACCACTACAAGGGGCATACCCCAGGCCCTACGAAAGCACTATACAAAAGACAGAAACATGAACATGAAAACAAACTCAGCATAACCGGAAAGGCCATGACCAAACCAGCAAGGCTGATAAAACATGTCAAAACATATCTAACATAAGTATAATTAAGAAACACAGTCACTGTAGAGAACCCAAAAAAAGGAATGTGTTCATGGGCCGCATGCAAGGTTGATGAGGATCATGAACACACCCATACCAACTAGGCAACCAAAAGTAAAGATAACAAAACCTGTTTTGTGTCTCCCATGCACAGCTTGCACGGGTAGGCCATATAATAATAAAAAGACACAGAAGCATTAAATAAAATCCATCTTCACACACTGAGGCGCTACCAGCAGCCATCCAAGCGAATACATTCAGATCCCAGAGAAGATAATACCAAAGTTGAATCCCGAAAGTAACAGCACCAACAACGATGTACTGCCACCCCATGAATCCCGAACAGAACTTAAACCAAGTAGTATACCCTGTTAGCAGCAGATACCAGAACAGAATTAGCAACACCATAGCCCAAATGTAAAGTGCCAAGTAATTTAGAACATCACACATATATATTCTCACTGCCCTCGACCCACATATATCTAAACTCACATCACTCAAAAAATAATGTTCCATAAACCTGCAAAAATAACAGATACAGGCTATATATAAAAACATGTTAGTCCCTCTCAATATGGCTAGTGATGTTGGGTAAGGAATTTGTATATCTCTCACACTATACTCAACCCACAAAAGGAATAGCAAACACTCAAGCTTCCCCTTCCCTGTGATTCGCATACCTATAACAAGAACAAACATTAGGAAACCCCACAATGTATCTGCTCACCATCACTCAACCCACAATTTGTGAACTCACATCTCTCTCAACAGATCTAGCTTCCTTCATAATGGTGTGAGGAAGCCTCCATGAGCTCATGTACCAACTGTCAGTATGGTGAGAAGTCAGGTTTGTAATATGCATTACCCTGAATCTAACCATGTCCACAATGCTCTTAATAATCACCACTTCAGGGACCACTTCCTTGGTAAAGACCCTATTATTCCTAGCAATCCATAGCTGGTACACCGTACAAGCAAAGGCAAGCTTAGTAATAATAGTCCCCAAAGACTTCCCTCTCACAAAGTTAGCAATGAGCTGGACCAAATCATTCCAAGGAATTGATGGCCAATCAACATTTATTTTCCCCTTAATACAGGCCCAAACTTTCGCAGAAAATGGGCAATAAAAGAAAAGGTGATTATGGTCTTCACACTGGTGTTGGCAGAAAAATACACTCTGAAGAAAGGGCCACACCGAAAAGTTTTAATCTATCTCCAGTGTTTAATCTGCCAAGGATAGCGATCCACACCACAAAACTCACCTTAGGGATGTTATATGGCCCCCAAATAATTTTGGACCAGTTTACATGATCAAAATGTTGCCTTAAGGAGTGCCATGTGGATTGAATAGTGAACTTACCATTGGGAGCAGGCCTCCAACTAACATCATTTGACCCACCCGTAGGCAGAAAAGTGGAGGGGGTGCTAGAAATGAGGTCCATAATCTCCCAAGAGGAAGGGAAAGGCCACCTCCAATTATTACCTCCACAATCTCACCAACCTTTGCGTCTAAACTCAAAGCAGAGTCATAAACAATTCTAGCCCCATACTTATCCCAAATAGAACCCAGAGGATGCCAGTTATCAAACCAAAGAGAAACACTAGACCCATCCCTCACCCTATATCTGATTAAAGGGTAGATGATAGGTCTAAGTGAGAGAATTTTCCTCCAAACCCAAGAGGGGTCATTCGCATTCTAACTCTCCAAAAACTTCTACCTTTAAGAATATAACACTTAATCCACAGGCACCACATGGATTGCTCACCCCCAGATATAAGGAACCAGATATGCTTGGCAATAGCAGCCTGGTTCCACACACTAAGAGACTTAAACCCAAACCCCCTTCATTTTTAGGGGAGCACATCTCTCCCAAGACACCTTAGCCCTACTTCTTCATCTCACAACCTGACCATAAGAAAGCACGAAACAGACTCTCAATAGAACGGATGACCTTCTTTGGAAGAATAAACAAAGAGGTCCAGTACACTTGCATAGAGAACAGCACAGATTGTATCAGTTGAGCCCTACCCGCATAGGTAAGGCATTTATTAGTCCAGCTTTTAATCCTCTTAGATATTCTCTCCACAAGCTAATCATAGTCCACTGCTCTAAGTTTAGTAGAGACTAAGGGAACCCCTAGGTACCTCACAGGCAATGTGCCTTCACTGAAGTTACAGACCCGAAGAATCTCATCTCTTAAATTCTGTTCACACCCAGAAAAAAAGATGTTACTCTTATTAGGGCTAGGAGACAAACCAGACAGATGTCTAAACTCCTCTAAACCATTTTTGATGGACTGGACAGTAAACACATCCCCTTTACAGAAAATCATCAGATCGTCTGCAAAACAAAGATTAACAAGTTTGTTTTATCACATCTCCAATGGAATTTGAAATCCGGATGAGAAGCTTTCTCAGCCAAAATTCTTGAAAGAATCTCCATGACAATAACAAAAAGATAAGGAGACATAGGGTCTCCTTGCCTCAAACCTCTCTCCCCCCTAAAATAGCCATGAAGACTCCCATTAATACAAATAGAATAAGTAGGGCTAGTCATACAAGCTTTAATCCAATGGATAATATTAGGGGGAAAACCCATCACAGTAAGGACATCAAGGACAAAATCCCACCTCACATTATCATATGCTTTCATAATATCTACTTTCATGGCACACCTGGGAGTAGGAGAAGATCTATGATAGCCTCTCATAAGCTCTTGTGAAAGAAAGATATTATCAGAGATTCTCCTCCCAGGAACAAAAGCTGATTGAACAGGATCAATGAGATCATGGAGAACAGCTTTAATCCTATCAGCGATGATCTTAGAAATGCATTTGTATAGAGTATTACAACAAGAGATAGGTCTGAAATCGCCCACTTTTTCAGCATTAGGAACTTTAGGAATGAGAGCAATAGTGGTGCTATTCATTTCTTGAAGAAGCTCCCCTGATGTAAAAAAGGATTTAATAGCAGCAACAACCTCACTCCCCACAACATCCCAAGCTTTCAAAAAAAAACCCGCAGAATACCCATCAGGGCCAGGGGCCTTATTAGCTTTCAGGGATTTAAAAGCATCAATGATTTCTTTGTCAGTGACCTCCCTAGCAAGAGTTTGGAACTGATCAGCAGTCACATGTCTGGTTACAAGGCTAGTAATCCTATCAATCCCATTATATTGATCCTCAAAAGGCTTACCAAACAGATTAGTGAAGGAATCCACAAAAGCTCTTTGGACCTCTTCACTCTTAGTCACTCTATCACCACAAGGAAGCACAACACTATGGATCCGACCCCTATTCACATTACCCTTGACGGTTCTAAAGAAAAATTTGGAATTCCTATCCCCCAAACCAAGCCATTGGACACGGGATTTCTGGCGAGCAAGACTTTCCTCAGCTTTGCTAAGATCCACATATCTACTATAGGCGGCCCTTTCCGCCTCTTGCAGAGTTAAGTTCATCGGATCTTTATCAAGCTTCATCTGAGAACTAAGGAGTTGATCCTTGGCTACTCCGACTCTAGTAGAGATCTCACTGTAATAACCCGACCCTCGTACATGTTTTCTGATATACTTTCAATTCCTTTATGATGTGCATTTAGATACTTACTGTGAAATTCCATGTGGAATTAAGTTTAACTAAATGAACCTTATGATTATAGATTCATATTTGTTTAATATGAAAACATATCCGTTACCCTTAGAATGTTTGGTTACAGAATTGAAAGCCTTAGGAGTTTATAAAAAAAAAAAAAAAATCTGAAATTGATCTTATATTTGGAATCGGTATCATTTTTAAGTCATAATAGGCATTTTTGTGGAAATTTGATTTGGGATGATTAAGTTGATCACATTTTGTCCTATTCAATTATCATATATATATATGTATGTTTAGCCACTTGACTTTTTTTTGGGTGAATAAGACATGAAAAAAAAGAACAAATATTACACAGCTACAAGGGGCATACCCCAGGACCTAAGCAAAGCTATACAATAACAGCAGAAACAAAGCAAAAAGACACGAGCAGCAACTAGACTAAAATGAAGAAGACATAACAGAGAAGAAAAAACCCCAAAAAATATGTTCATAGGCCGCATACATGCGAATGAGGCCCATGAACACATCCAACAGCCCCATATCTGTAACAAACCAAAACAACCCACAAACACGGTATAAAGTAGCAACAGCTAGAACCCACGCACATCCCGCATGGTTAGGCCAAAATGACTTACAAGCCATCAAAACACCAATAGTCCAACTACAACACTGTAAATAGAAATTATAGAAAGACAAGTATCCACAAAGGCGCTACAAGCAGCCATAACCAAGTGCCAGAAACCACAGAAATCCAAACCATCCAGTAACCAATCGCTATCAAACCGCAGCCAGCAAATGTGCAAATCTGCCTGCAAAGACCAGTAGACTTCAAAGACAATCTGCCCAGCAGCGAAGAACCATCACATCCACACTCATCGAACAAATAGCAAATATCCCTATCCAGACAGCCACCACAGAGCTTAAACATAGTAATAGACCCATCAACCAACACACCGAACCAAAGATAGACAATACACAAACTGCCCAGCAACGGATTTCCAACACAGCAGCAACCATCCCGCAAGGAGCAAGTATCCCTATCCATGTATCCACCACAGAGCTTAGACATTGTAATAAACCCTGTATAAACAATCTTGAATAAGTACTTCCAACAATAACAACTAGCACATAACAGAGTAACAGTACACTCAATATAGGGACTTTCATCACTCGGCCCACATTTTAGGGGCTCACACCACTCAAAAATAGCATCCTTAACCTGCACATAAAAATTTACAATATATATAGACATTAGCAAAATTGTTATGGCTGACATCACTCGACCCACATATAGACTGAAAGATATAGATATAACTCTCATCACTCAACCCTCAAATAGAATTAGCTCCATCAAACTAGCAGGCTGTACCTACAAAAAACTCAAAATAAATTTAGCACCCTCCTTTAAGCTCACCAACACTCAACCCTCATATAGTGAACTCACATCACTCAGCAGCCCTCCCATTTCTGATGCTATGGGGCTTCAAGATTGTCTCAGGCAAATTCCATTTGGCTAGAAACCAGCTGTCACCTGTAGATCTGGGAATATTCTTAATAGACAACATTCTGTTTCTAACCATTTGAATAACAGATTTAACAACCACCTCTTCAGGTTTAAATTCTTTGTTAAAAATTCTGTTATTTCTTTCAATCCAGATACAATAAACAGAACATAAGAATGCATTGCTAATAATTTTGACTCTCAAAGATTTCCCCTTGGTCTCCTTAGTAGCATATGAGACAATATCAGGCCAACCTAAAACAGGCCACTTAATATTACAAACATCTTCAATTGAATGCCAAACTTTACACGAAAAGATGCAATTAAAGAAAAGATGAGAGTGGCTTTCCTCAGGGAGGAGGCAAAAAGGGCAAATAGAGCTAGTGGCCAAGCCAAACATACGAAGTCTATCACCATAGCCACTTGACTTAATATATATGTATGTTTTAGTCATGTGACTTGGGGGGAGTATGACCCAAAACAAAATATCTCCTGGGGGAGAGTTTGAGAGGAGAAGAGAGTTAAAAGAGAAAGAGAGCCCTTCAAGGAAGAATTGGGGAAATTAAGAGGGTTTGGAGATTTTAAAGCTTAAGGTATGTTTACTCCTTTTAATTGACCCTCTCTTGGAGTATTGTTGTTCTTTGTTGGTTAATTTGGGAAGTTACATGTTACTTCTTCAATTATCAAGCTTGAATTCATCTATTTGAAGAGATGATTGTATGTGTATGAGTATGTATTCTATGTATGCAATTAAGTTCTGTTGAGAGTTAAGATGAAAGATTTGGTTCATCTATGAATTGATACATATGTATAGCCAATATTTACATGTTTCGAACCATGTTTTATCAATTAAAAAGGTCTATTGGAGCCTTCTACAAACTTACCAAAAGATGGGGTTGTGTTGGGAAAATTTCGGACTTCACTGCCAGAATCGCCGCACGTGCAGGGATCACTGCCGCACGTGCGGGAGGCCCTGCCGCACGTGCGGGAGGCCCTGCCGCACGTGCGGGAGGCCCTGCCGCACGTGCGGGGCTCACAGCCGCACGTGCGGCTCATGCTGCAAAATTTCGTATGCTCTGTTTCGCATGCTTAACCCTCTGGCATTTTTGAAATGTGTGTTTGATGTTCCTAAGATGCCTGTAAATTCGTTCGAAGTAACTGAAGCAGGAAATAATGAAAGAAAGAAAAAAAGGAACTAATGTATACGTTATGTACATGTGTAGGTCATAACCCGGGAGGGCAAGCGCTTCGTCTTGGCACTGTGAGTAGTAGTACTGTGGTAGTACGTTTACTTATTGTTAATGATTCTTATGGTCAACATTCTGTTCCTTACAAGTAAGTATGTTAACAATGTAGTACTTGGGAAATCTAGAGGTATTATTGAACAGTACCTTCTGTATACTGTTGACAAGAATACTAACATCCTGTTATTTGCAAGATAGCTATAGTGGTTCATGACAAACAAGTGAAATGTAGGAGCATTATGGAAGTATGGTATCCACGTATCTCTAAACTCATACACTTTGTAAATGTGTTTCCTTCATGAATAATTATCAGAACATTCCGTTAAACTTAAGTTAACTATGTTAACTGCTACGAATGATGCAACGGTTACCATTAGCACTCTCTTAATTGCAAGTTAACTATGTTGATGTATATGAACGATTAAACAATTGCGTATACTTTTGTATGCTATCGATTAATAGCTCAAGTGAATTACGTCGGAGGATTTATGTTTATTCTTAAAGATTGGATTCAGTGTGGACATGAGGGTATATTGTTTGTTATTAATGGGGCACAGGCCATTCACGTACAAGTTATCAAGTAAGTGTGAACACCTTCGAAAAATTAGAATAAGTGGAAAGAGCTACGTATGTCCATGTGAACTTGAGGTCCTTTGTTATGTTACATATGTACTGTTATTCAGAATCTACGACATAAATGCAAAAGATTAACGTCATTATGTGACCCACATGAGAATGTGAATTATTCTCTCTTTGATAAGTGAACGATAATGACAAGAAAGAATATGGTGAACTTGTGAAACCAAAGGGCCGAGGGCCAGTTGTGAAGTATGAATCTCTCACTTGTGAATTATGAAATGATGTGGCCGAGGGCCATTAGTGAGGTATGAACTTTCAATTTGTGAACCATGAAGCTATGTGGCCAAGGGCCATTTGTGAACTATGTAAAAGATGATCTATGAGGCCACGGGCCAACTTGTGAAATTGTGAAGCCAAGAGGCCGAAGGCTAATGTGTGAACTCTTTAGGCCGACGGCCAATCTGTGACTTTGTAACCGACAAGATCATTCTGAATTTAGGCCAGAATTAAATTATATGCTTTCTTTATTTAGATATATATATATTAATGTGTATTACGTTTCAAGTTAAGCATTGTTTTTATTTAAATATTACTATTCACTGAGCTTGGCTCACTTTATATTATGTTTGTTCCTGTAGGCATCCTACCTGGAGGTCAATCTTACCCGTAGCATCCACTCTTTATGGTGTCAACCCCGAAGGGTCCAAGCACTTAAGTAAAGGCAGCCATTTTATGAAGTTTTACTAAGCTTTTCGCTTTATACCCTATTTATTTGTCTAAGGTTAAAGTGTCTTAAATTCTTTTACTTCTTACCGTGTTTGTTACGCCCGATTATAGGGGCCGGGTCTATATATGTATATGTCCATGGCTAAATTCTCAGATGCATCTATATAATAAAGCAGAACGAATTTTGAAAATGTGTTAGACACAACTGTCATACTAGGACATTTCAATGGTTAAGACTCATTTACTTATTTAGATAGATGGCTGAGATTATCCTTAAATATATATCTACACATACTTCCCGCCCAAAGAAAGAGTGAACTTCCTCCTCTTACACGTCTCCCCTCTATTCTATCCTTATCTCTCTCTACTCCCCTTCCCGCTTGCCCACGTCTCCCCTCTATTCTATCTTTATCCCTCTCCCTTCTCTGTTCTCATCAGTTTGTAACCGATGCTCCTCTTCATCACTGACGCTCCTCTTCATCACAAGGTATTCTTGTCCTCCTCCCTCTCTCTGTTGTATTTTTTTCCCCGAAATACAATCAGTTTCTGTATCAGATTTTAAGTGAATCAATCTGCAGATTTGGTGTGTGTGGGTCAATGAATTGAGTTTGAGTTTGATGATTTTTCCCACCCTTGGTTGTTCCCTTCGCAATAGGTTATGCTTTACGGTTTTTTGGTGATCATAGTTCAGAGGTTGCAATTTCAGAGGTTGCGATTTCATCGCTCAAGTATGGCAATCTCTATCACAACTGTTCTTCTCACCCTTTAGAATCAGAATTTCATAGTTCTGAATCTTTTTATTTTCATCATTTGAAATTTCAGAGGTTAATCCCCAACCCATTTCAGTCCAGGGCTTCACACCCATTAAGTGTTTGTTTGAATGGGTCTGAGAGGGTGTTCCATTTTTTAACTGAATGGATATGGGTTCATTTATTGCTTATTTTTTGCTTGAATCTGAATTTTTTGTGGGTTTGGTTGTAAAGTTGCAATTCATAATATTCTTTTACTTAAATCTGAATTTTTTGTGGGTTTTATTTGGTTGGGTTGATTTTTAACTGAGTTTTGAATCTGGATATTTGTCATCATTACTGGTTTTCTTGCTGGTTTTCTTGAGTTGAACCAGTCAGCAATTCGCAAGACATTGTAGAGAAAGAAGATGCGAGAAAAAAAGGGGAATAAAAATGGAGGATTAGAGAATCATGAGTGATGTTTAGGAGCAGAAGAGGACATGGGTTTGAAAGGAGACAAGACAAAAAGTGAATGACAATGTGGGTTTTGATGAGGCCGTGTGTTTGGGGACCAAGAAACCCTTCCAGAAATCAAGGAAAGTGAAACAGAAACTGAAACACAGAAAGAACTAAACAAGAAAATGAAAGAAAGGAACTGTAGTAACAGACAAGTGTGGTTGTTGTGGGAGGAGTGGAATTGCCAAGATCCATAGTAATTGCAATCTGATTGTATACCAATTGATCAACCACTGGCCAACTTTCTTTCTCTACTCTTATTTATTTCTTTATTTATTTATTGGGTTTCACTATATCCAATTAATATATACATGATTAGAGAAGATTGGTTGAGTAAAACCCACAAGATGAGGAAGGGAAGCACTTTGATTTGAAATATATATATGTCTATATATCTATATATCTATAATAGATATATATGATGAAGTTAACTGGAGTTCAAAGTAGCTTGCTTCTGTAATTGGTACCTTTGACATTATGTGGTGGCCATTCACATATCAAGAGATCAATTATAATCCTTTGGAGATTTTGTTTGAATAATTTTGCTTAAGAGAGAATGAAACAAATCAGCGAATCAGCAAGAACAAACTGATTTGTGGAATTACAGAATCAAACAAATCAGCAAGGTGTTTTATATTCTTATAATATGCAGATGCATCTACTGATTTGTGGAAGAAGGTTCGGGAGGGAGACGAATATGGGTAACTCCTTGCTGCTATTGTATATACACTGATGATAAAGTTGTCTCTCTTTATAACTCATTTAATCTCCTCATATTACTATTATTCAAACATATTATTTTTTATTTTATTTTAGGATTACCATTGTGTCCAAGTAGATTTTTGTTTAAGTCTTCAAAGAGTAAGATGGGAGAAATAAAACACTTTTATAGGGTTGAAATTTGGATTTCCAGTATTATGATGAAGTTAACTGGAGTTCAAAGTAGCTTGCTTCTGTAATTGGTACTTTGACATTATGTGGTGGCCATTCACATATCAAGAGATCAATTATAATCCTTTGCGAGTGATTTATTTACCCAATTATCTGCTCTTAGCAGTCATTTGGTGTTTCCTTACTGCAATGCCTCTGCTAATGGGGTATTTTGGTCCTTGAACGGTTTTCCTTCATGCATTATCTGCTCTTAGCAATTGCTCATAGACTGGTTGGGGCTCCATTTTGCTTAAATAGGGGTGTTAATTCTTATTTAAAACAAAAGCTCTTAAACAGCTGTTTGGTAAATTTGAGGACAGTTTAGAAATAAGCTGCAATTTAGCTTTTCTGAAAAGCACTTTCCGAGGTGCTATTTCATTTAAGTCTATTTAAGTCTATTTAAAATGGAAATTTAACACTTTCATTTAATCAACACTTTTTGTATTGAGTATGCTACGTTCCATGCCACGGAGTATGACAATATAATGTTTGTTTTTCTTATGTAGTTAGAATTTGATTGGCAGTAGTAACACTAACTGATGTGTATTTTAATTTTAATTTCTTTTAAATTGCAGAGTATTGGCTGGTGTGCATTATTTGATATTTAATTTTTTTTATATTTGATTTGTTTGAAATTGTAAAGTGTAGTCTATTAAATATTTTTATAATTGCATTTTAATCTTAATTTAAATAGTGTTGCGATTACAATTATATTATAATCCTAACATTATTTACACCGTGCCTTCAGGCACGGGCATACGCTAGTACTATTATATGTTTGTTTGCCTTGTGTTCAGTTTGTGATCCTGGCATAATAGAAGTCGCTCAATGGATATAGTTCTTTTATTTATGTTCATTTATATTGTTGAATGCTTCCGTTCAGGCCCCATATGTTATGTATGTCAGGTTAAGAGTCCGGTTATGCATAGGTCATGCCCAAACTTTTAGGGGCAAGTTTGGGGTGTGACACTTACTAAACTCCTTTTTGTTAAGAGCTTTCAGAATAGGTTTTAGAGTCTTCAGCTTTTGACAAACCCTAAACATCGGAGAGCCCCTGACATACTTTCTCCAAACACCCTGCACTCTAGGGAGGAATTCTTCATGGTCAGCCCAAAAATCAAAAAACTTAAACGGTTTCTTCGAATTCGCCTCCTCTTAGCCCAGGTGAACAATCACAGGTGAGTGATCAGATACACCAGGGGGCAAGAAAAGGGCATAAGAATTGGGATTCGCCGTTAACCATCTCTCGTTCACAAGGACACGATCAATTTTTGAAGTAATAAAACTCCCACCCCCACGTTTATTAGACCAAGTAAATTGACAACCTTGTAACACAGGTCATCCAATTCAGAGTCCAAAACCAGATTATTAAAAGTATCATTTGCACTACACCAACTCTCCTTTCCCCCATTTTTTCGTGAGAAAACTAACAGCATTAAAATCACCCATGAAATTGAGGGGTGATTTGCAGATTTGATAGCAATGCTTTTAAGATCACAAAAGAGTGGTAGCCTAAGCTCATGCTTATTTTCAGCGTACACAAAGGTAGCAAAAAAGGTGAAGTTACTTTCAAAAACAATCACTTTGGCAAAAATATACTGATTAGACCTTTGAATCACCAAAATATCACAAAAAGTTGGATCCCAACATATCCA
>JAPPVO010000013.1:4961229-5086322 GCA_030407325.1 Camellia japonica
TAAGCATGCTGTCATGGTAGCACTCACACGCATGCGGTATGCTAAAGCATGAAAATACTTACATCGTACTCCGTGCCAAAACAATAAACTAGTTAGCAGATATGCATGGTCCTAGTTTATGTCAAATTGACTAATGCAACACATAGAGAATGCAATTAGGGTAGGCTCGGCTAACCTAAACATGTCATGTGAAATGCAATCAATTGATGCACGTATTTAATTTGGAATTGAAGTACAAATGCAGTTAGCATGATGCGCCGAGCCCGGTGCATGCGAGACAAGTGTATGGATGCACACATGCATAGCATAAGGTATGCTAATTTAAACATGCCCTAATCTACCATCATAAGCAGGTAAATAAAAGGGAAGAAAGAAGTGGGGATTGGAAGACATGCACACACACGCACCCACACTTATTACAGATTCGCCCTCGCTCGGAGGGACCAAAAGAATAATACAAATTAATTAACTATGAGCTAATTAATTATTACAAATTACCTAATTAGTTTACAAATTTAACTAAGCTAAGGAAAGCAGTAAAGTCCTCGGGAAGCGGGTCCGATGCAATGCATGTTCGGTCTTGCTCGGAATTGCACTGCCATGCATAGACTGCCTCTGTTTTCCCTGCTCTGCTCCTCTGAGGACTGCCAAAGTCTCTGAATTGCTTCCCTGGACACTGGGAATACCACCGGCTGAGTAGAATTACCACCGGCTGCTAGATATGGCCATCGACACAAGATGCATCCATCGGCTACCAATGGATGGCCGGTCGGCACTATATGTTGCCGGTCGGCCAAAAGTGCCTGCAGAACCTGCAACTTATAGCAGCAGAGGACAGAACTTGCATGGCAATGTAATTCAAGCAATATATGCACCAAACAAGCCCCTTATCATGTTAAGGACTCAAAGGAGGATGTACCTCGATTCTCGGACCACCAATCACGCATTTCCATGCGTGATGGCCCAAAGAATCAAGTGTGCAACTTTGATTTCAAATGTAATGCAATGTACACAAACAATCAAAGGCCCAATCCCTATCACTAAATCAAGGGACAAGACATGCATGCAAGATGCAATGCAACCTAGGCATACAAGCTAAGGATGCAACATGGCAATACAAGACACTTATGCAAGCATGCAAACCAAATAGAGGGTGGACTTAAACATGAATTAGGCAGCTCTAATTAGTCCCAAAACAGTAGCCATAATGCTAAGGAAGTGAGGCCAAACACACATACACGCATGCACATGTTATGGTCCAACACTTAAGCATCAAAAGGGGCCACTCTCAAGCACACTTAAAAGAGGCATAACATGGATAATTAGCATGCAACACAAGCTCTAAAAATCATGTTAGAATATGGTGCCAAACTAACTCAAATAAAGCAAACATTAGCATGCAAATGGTCCAAGTATCAAGGCAAGCTAAAGGGGTATTGGACCACACTTAGCAAGACCAACATGGCATGCATTAAACAATTAAAAAAAAATAGATTTTTAGCATGTTAAAACAAGGCCAAAAGACTACTTAGATGGCATCTAAGTGGCTCAAATATGAAAGCATGCACAAATACACTTTCAAGGAGCATACAACACAAGCTCATAAGGCATCAAAGAGGTATTTAAGGCAAGCATACAAGCATGTTAGAGGGACTGAAATAGCATGAAAAATGATCCCAACCCACTAAATCCATGCAAGAATGGCATGCTACACACTTACATACTTAAGGCCAACAAGCCAAAATACAAAGGGGCCACATAATGCATGTCAAGATCGACCCAAACAACTATGGACAGACCTTGAACATGGCAAAATAAGCACAAAACCTTCACAAGGCCAAACCTAAAGCATGCTTGAACAAGGGTTTACAACCTAAGGCATATTAAGGCATAAACATGGCATTACAAGGTAGGTATGCTAAGCATGCATGGTGTACCAAAACCAACACACAATAATGTTATATCATGGCAATATAAGCATGAAATACAGCCATGGAATGATCAACAAACACTTAAGCATGATGCTCCCTCAAGAGGCCAAAATTGGTCCTTTTCAAGGACAACAAGGAGAGGGGGTGGCCCTCTCCTTCTTGAGACTTCAAGGCACCATCCTCACCACTGAAATCTCTCAAGATTTCAGTGGTGAGGAGGCCCAAGCACCAAAGTCTCGGAGCTCACCAAAAATGGCACAAAATGGGGCCTCTCAAGGCCTAAGGGTGGTTAAACACCTCCAAACCGCAAAACACTCTAAACAAACAATTTAGAGGGCCCAAAAACAGAACTTTTTTGTATTATACACTAATCACAAAAACAGTTCTAAGATAGACTAACAAGCTATGCAAAAATGGGGATAAAAGGAACTAGTGTCTCACCCTTGTAGACCTCTTCACAAAAGATGATCTTGTTGCCTCCTTGAGCTTCAATCTAGCCAAGAACAGCAAGAACAAGCCTCAGGTCCCTCAAGAACCAAGAGAAGGTGAAAGACTATGTGTTTGTGTGCAATAGTAAGGACAACTACACCTAGAACACACACAAGAGAGATATAGAGATAGGTTATGTATGGAACTCAAACCCTAAAACCAGAGCTTCTCCCACAATTTTCTAACCAAAATTTCTAACCTTAAAGCCAAGAGAAGAGCCCTCCTCTTATAGGCAAACAATATTGTAAAGCTTGTTCAATAAGCTTACAAGAGGAGCATCCCTCCATACACGTGTATGGAGGGGAACAAAATGCCACACAGCTGTCCTAAAATATCTGCAAAAGCAGATGAACAGTAGTCGGCTGCTCAAAATTGCCATTTTGACAAAATTGATGGCCGGTCAGCCAAAAAGAGTGCCGGTCGGCCAAATATATGGCCGATGGGCACAAACAGCAGCCGATGGCCTCAAGCCACGGCCGGTGATGTGTAGGGAGACCTCACAAGGCATCCCCTGCCCTTCCAAGGCAAAACACAAGTGTTTGGTGCAAAACCAGACACAAAACGGTCGAGTTCGGAGATCCTGAGGCAAGGCGCGTAGCCGAGACCTCCGGGAACTCCAAATGAACACAAACATAGATAATCACCGGGTGTTCAAACGGTGACGTCCAAGTCTTGAAGACGGTCAAAAATGGGGTGTCTACAGTTGTTGGTGAAATGCGCAATACTTGGCTGGGTTGTGAGTAGAGGGAAGTCTTTCTGGCAAGGGTCGCGGCTCCAGGGGCTTCAAGTGCCCTTTTCTGATTAGCACCCCCAGAGCTTTGGACAGGGGCATATAAAGTGAAGCGAAGGTTCTGGTGTTTTTGGGTGGGTATTTGGCTGTTGGTGGGTTACTTCCGGACGTGCCGGAGAATGGTGCAGCTGCCGTGGTTCTCGGAGGGGGGTTGGTAGTGACCATGCTCACTTCGGAGGCTCTTGTAGTTCTGGTGCCGCTCGGGCCCGCATTAGTGTTGCGGTTGAAAGTCCTTCGGGGTTGCTCCCAGTCGTTATCAATTAAACCTTGCTTCAAGGCATCCTCAATCTGCACCCCCATTTCATGCAGGTCAGAAAAAGTAGGAAAGGGGAGTACAATCATCTTTTGCATCAACTTCGACTGAAGATTGCGCACAATCATCCGAATTTGATCTTTGTCTGTAGGTCTTAAGGTCATCATCGAAGCCTTGGCCCTCCATCTGGTTTCGAATTCTGAGAAACTCTCTTTAGGTTCCTGTCTTGTTGTCTCGAGATCACGGGTTGTAATCTCGATTTGTGTATTGTATGAGTACTGTGCAATGAAGGCCTCAGCCATCTCGTCCCAATTTCTCTAGACATCATCTTCTAATTTGGCATACCATATGGCCGCCACACCTGACAAGGTCTGACCGAACAAAGACATCTTCTGTAGTCTACTGAGGCCCATCGGCCTTAGGATATCTGAAAACAGTCTCAGGTGCACCATGGGGTCCCCGGACCCGTCAAATCGATCAATATGGGGCATTTTAAATCTGTCGGGCAGCGTTACAGCTGCGTCAGTGTAGCCATCTTCAATGTCAGGGATGGTCTTGGCTCCTTGGGATCTCTTAAACAGCTTTTCAAGCTTGTTCAACTTTGAGTGGGGATCAGTCTCAAACTCAAAGGGAGAGTCTGGTAGGTTGGTGGGTGTCTTTGATAGTTGAGGTTGGATTTGGGGGAGGATCGGGGGTGGAGGTGGTCCTGTGGGAAGTTCTGTATCATTCTGAGCATTGGCCGTCTCCCCGAGGTTTGGAACTCCTGGTGGGGGAGGAACTTGTTGCGAAGCAGAGGCTCCGGCTTGCTGCTGTAACCTTACAATTAACTCTGCTTGTTCATTCATAACTGTGGCCTGTTGCTTGGCAAACTCTGCCTGTCGGACAGCATCCTGCTGCATCATTTTCATGCTTTCCTGAAGCTGGCGCACCACTATTCTGCTCTGACTGAGTTATCGGTGTATGTTCCCTTTCTGTGGGAGGAGCAGAGTCCTGATCCCTACTATACACGTGGGGGTAGACAAAGCCCTCTGTACTGATTGCTGAACTGATGCCTTCTGCCTAGCTGACCTCCGTCTAGTAACCGGGGGGTAGAGTAGAGAGTACACTGGTTGTCCGTCTACCAGATCCTTAGATCGATGGAGTCGACGACCTCTAGTCCAGAGTGCTTGGGGAATATCTGCTGGGTTGGAAGCAATTGTGCTCAACTACCTAGCAAAAAGATAAATAAAGCGTATAAATAAACAGACAATCGGACAGCGTAACGGCGTAAAATAAACATACAATACATGGTTGGGTATCATAACACGTTGCCAATAAGCCGAACACACTATTCCTCAAATACTGATCACTGTTCTTCGAATAACTATCCCAAAACTGATACCCTCAGGTAGAACTGATTCCCCAAATACTGATGCCCGCAGGCCTGATACCCAGACTTGCAAACTGATAGATGCATTCCCTGTAGATACACACTCTAAAAGCACATAGCATGTAAAAGAGCCAAAACACCCCTATGTTGGGGTAGGGTTCCCTGTCCTATTTTGTAAGGAGCTAGGGTTTCACTACGCACGTAGCGGTTTCAACAACACTATATCGGGTAAGCGACCTGTCCTAATTTGGAATGGTCACTATGGATTCCGAATATGCACTAGGTCGAATGGTCAAAAAGGGTGCCCCGGTAAAACCGGGGTTTGTGTTCCCATACTGGCAGAGCCCGCAACCGGTCAGCCTTATGGTCATGCCTTGACAAGACAAGCCTCCGGCAAACCGCTCAGGAATAGCAGATGGCCAATACGGTGTCCTAGGCGCACCAATGCACATGCAATGCAAAGAAACACATAAGTGAAATCAAAACAAGGATATCGCGAGTTCGAGTCAAGTTCTCTAAATCCCCAGCGGAGTCGCCAGAAACTGTAACACGCCCGCGAGGGAACTCACGGGTTACAGTTCGGACTCGTTTTGTGTCTCGGTTCTAAATCTGAACCAAAGAGTTCAAATCCGGCAAATCGTTTTGAGAAAACAGATTTTTGAAAAGAAGTGCCAAACATGGACTGCTTTGCCAGATACAGAGTCGCCTCCAAAATATTTTTTAAAATGGGGGAATTTAGGAAACCCTGACTCGGTGCCAAAGGCCACGTGTCCGTCATCACCAAAGTTGCCTCGGCTCGGGAGCTTGGGTACGATTGGGGAAGGTCAGCTATGAGCACCCCCTCTCGCCCGGTCTGAAGACCGGCCTCTACTAATCATGATATCCGATTTTGAAAACGTTATGTGTTCTTATTCCGGTATTATCCTAGATATACTAGTACTATGTTATGCACGCAGCAAACAAGTATAGACTAGATTGCCTAATTTGGAAATAAGCATTGCATATCCGTTTGTCTTGAAAAAACACTTTGGAATTTGCTACTCGCAAGTAGGCTAAAATACGGATTTCAACGAGTTTTTCCAACTCAGACAATCCGAACTTCACCCACAGGCATTCAAACAGTTCATCACATAAGCATCTAGCCACATGGTAAGCATGCTGTCATGATAACATTCACACGCATGCGACATGCTAAAGCATAAAAGCTTACCCAGTACTCCAAGCCAAAACAAAAGCTAGTTAGCAATTAATGCGTGATCCTAGCTCATGTTAAAATGGCTAATGCAAGCATACAAAATGCAATTTACAATAGGCTCGGCTATCCTACAATGGCATGTGAGATGTTACAAATAACACGTATTCAATTTGGGAATTGAACTACAATGCGGTTTGCATGATGTACCGAGCCCTGGTGCATGTAAAAAAATGAATGGATGCACGCATGCATTGCATAAGGTATGCTAATTTAAATATGCTCTAATCTACCATCATAAGCAGGTAAATAAAAGGGAGGAAAGACGTGGGGTTGGAAGACATGCACACACTCACACACTTATTACACAATTGCGCCCTCACTCGGAGGGACCAAATAAATATTACAGTCCGAATAATAAATACATTAATTATTACAGAATTTCTAATTAATTAACAGAATGAATGCCAAAAGAAGAAAGGTGGCCACAACCCCCGCCTCGGGATGCGTGAATGATGCATGCTCGAACCCGTCTCGTCCGGAAAGCCCGTGCCATACCATTGCTGCCTCTGTTTTCACTGCCTTGCTTCTCTGAAAATTGCCAAAGTTCTGGGACAGGTTCCTTGCACACTGTAGAATACCATCGGCTGGAGGAAACACCCACCGGCCATAGAGAATTTCCATCGGCTGCTGATGAAGTTATCGGCCATTCACCAATGGCCGGTCGGCACTGAATGTTGCCGATCGGCGGAAACTTCCTGCAGAAGACAGTTTTGACAGCAACAGAGGACAGGCAGTATATGGCATGGGATTTCAGGCACATGTGAGCATGGTCATGTTCCCCATCATGTATTGAACTCAGGGAAGCATGGCCCTCGATCCTCGAGCCATCAATTGTGCATGATAGCCTAAGAGATCAAGCTTGCCATTTGATGTGAAAATGCATGCAACACACAAATGAGGACCAAGACCCTATCATGTCGAAGTCAAGGGCCCCGGTGACTGGGAGTTAAGACGCGTTACATCACTTGTAGTATGAACACTCCTTAACCCTCACACTTGGTTTGACACCCCAAACCAAGTAATGCAATGCATGTTATGCAAACATGGCTCAAAGATACAACATGAGATTAAGATGCAAGGCATGCCAAATGCCATGCAATTATCATGGCAAGTATGCAATGCTAGGCATGCAAGATGCAAATGCAATGCAAACATGGACAATTTAAGCAATAGGATCATCATGTTACAACACCTAATGAAGCAATCATGCAACAAACATGAGGCAAACATGCAATGGTAAACTTAAACCATAAAGGGGCAGACCTCAATCCACCCCAAAACAGTGGCCAAAAGTGCCCAAAATGGTGGAACAAACACTCATGCCAACATGCAAGTCAATGGGCCTAAAGCTAAGGCACAAAAGGAGCACTTTACTTCCACTAACATGACCACTCATGGCATGAATTAGACAAGCAAAAACAGAATTCTAGCATGCAAAAATGGGCTCCAAAACCCATGATATGGCAGCTTAAGTGGCTTCAATGAGATGCATGCACCAAGGCTCATTTCTAGGCATAAAAGGGCACATCCTCAAAGCATGAAAGAGGTCACATATGCAAACATACAAACATGATTTATGGACTGAAATACGATCCCAAATGATGCCAAATCATGAGGATGGTCTAAGCTAAGCATGCTAGAGGCCAATATACTCAAGGCTTACAAGCCAAAACACAAAGAGATGGCACCAAACATGGCAAGCATGACTGAAACAGATGGCCAACAGGCCTTAAACATGGTGAAGTAATGCCAATACCTTCATGAAATTAGGCTAACACATGCAAGAATCATGGCCTAAACACAAGATGCATTTCTATGCCAAATAGAGGAATGCAAAGCAAGTATGTTAAGCATGCAAAAGGGCACAAATCCGACCAAAAACAGAGATAACATGTGACCTGAAGACACCCAAAAACCTCTGAAATAGGGCCAAAATCAGTCAAGCATGCATGTTGCCCTTTAAGCCAAAATGCAAGGAAATGAGGCAATGAAGGGAGAGGGGTGTCCCTCCCCTATACAAGACTTCAAACCACCTTCCTTACCACTGAAAATTCACTGGTTTTCAGTGGTGAGAAGACTAAAACACTCAAGCAAACAAAGCCTCACAAAGGAAGTACCAAAAAGGCCAAATAAGGCCTAAGAGGGTGAGTTTGAACTCAAACCACAAAACACCCTTAATGAAAGTTCTTAAGCATGAAAATATAAGCTTTTTTTATGTTATGCACAAAGCCTAAATCAGCAAGCAAGATAGGTAAAAAACTAGTGCAAGTTTGGGGAAACTAAAGCAAAGTGATTACCCTTGAAGAACACCTCAAGAACAGTCAATGCAGCCCTCCTCTTTTGATCAAAATCAGTCCAAAAGCTCAGGAATCAACCCTCAAAGCCTCTCGATCTCAGAATAAGGTGTAATGGTGTGTGTATTAGAGCAAAAGTAAGGTAAAAATGCACTTTTGGGCTTCTAAACACACACTAAGGGAGGAGAGAGAGGGAAATATAGAGAGAGATGATATATCTAGCAGATATATATGTATATAAGCTCTGGTTCTTATGTTTAAAACTCCAACCTTTAACAATGGAGGAGGAGGGCTCTATATATAGACTAAGCAAATGGTTCTTGGCTTCTCCAAGAAGCCAAGTGAAAGGGGCAAAGGGTGCAAAGGAGTCTTGGCTTCTAGAGGAAGCTAAGACAGCTGGCCAAGCTTCTCCAAGAAGCTTGGCCAAGGGTTCATCCTTCTAGAAGGAACCAAGGGGGGTCAAGGGTGCAAAGGGTTCATCCCCGTGCATGGGGAGTGGTGATGGTGCATTCCAGCTGGCACAGCTGGCATGCACCATGCCTGAGGAGTGCAAAGGGTGCAGGTCGGCTGGCAAAAGAGGTCATCGGCCACAACAAAGTGCCGATCGGCAAAATATAGTGCCGACCGGCCATTGGTTTTAAGAAACCACTGCCGGTGGCACCACAAAACGGCCGATGATGGGGGGGAGCAGTCGGTGGAGTGTGGGGATGGCCAACAAGCCATTCCCTGCCCTTCAAGGCAAAAACACAAGTGTTTGGTGCCAAAACCAAACACGGAACAGTCGAGTTCGGAGATTCTGAGGCAAGGCGCGTAGCCGAGACCTCCGGGAACTCCAAACGAACACAAACATGGATGATCACCGGGTGTTCAAACGGTGACGTCGAAGTCTTGAGGACGGTCAAAAATGGGGTGTCTACAGTTGCCCCTCTTTGACAGAACTCGGAAGTCATAACAATGACGGGAGTGAATGTCAAAGCCCAGAGACGACCCATTTTTGACAAGGCCGAAGACTTAGACAAACATGCAAGACAAACAAGGTATGCGCCCGAAGGCAGGGGCAAAATGCAAGACAATGCACGAAGCCGAGCGTAACTTATGATCATGCAAAGAAAAACTGTAACGAAGCACACATGCGACAGTTTTAAGCTAGCATACACCAAACTACACTACAATGCAGAAAGGATGTGAGAGAATTATGCAATTCTCGAGACGTCTCACTCGGAGGATACAATACCTGTCTGGTTCGTCTGGTTCCACCAGTCGCAAATGAACCGTACATACAATATCGTGCCTGAAAAGGAAACAAACTTAACAGGTACGATTTTATTAGTAACATGCACATAATGCAATTGAAAATGCGGGACAACGCAAATCAAGTGGAAGGCATGACAATGCCATGAAGGTACAAACATATGTACGTAAAGCATGCGGTCTACGCAAGCAACGAATATTGAACACGTGTAAGTGAAGTATGCGGTCCACGCAATCGATGGATTTGAACATAAGTATGCGGTCTTCGCGGGCAATGAAATTGAACACAAGCATGCGGTCTACACAAGCAAAACATGCGGTCTACGCAAACGAAACATGCGGTCTACGCAAACAAAACATGCGGTCTATGCAAACAAAACATGCGGTCTACGCAAGTAATGAAATTTGATTATAAACACGCGGTCTACGCAAGTAAAACATGCGGTCTACGCAAACAAAACATGCGGTCTACGCAAACGAGACATGCGGTCTACGCAAGTAAAGCATGCGGTCTACGCAAGTAAAACATGCGGTCTACGCAAACGAGACATGCGGTCTACGCAAGTAAAACACGCGGTCTACGCAAGTAAGGCATGCGGTCTACGCAAGTAATGAGAAAACATGCGGTCTACGCAAGTAATGCATGCGGTCTACGCAAGCAGACATGCGGTCTACGCAAGTAAAACATGCGGTCTACGCAAGCAAGGCATATAAGAAAAGAACTTGAATACATGTAAGTAAAGCATGCGGTCTACGCAGGCAATGTGTATAGAAACTTGAGGCGTGTAATGCAAAGCACTGCAACACAATACAATTGAGGCATGTTGTGAAGCTCACAAGATGCAGAAGGATACGGGAAGGGATGTTCCTCGCACATACGGAGCGTCGCTCAAAAAGATATGGCCTGAGGTCAACTCGAAAGCCTACCAAAAAAAAAAGCGCGCTTTCTTGCGATATCTTGAATAATGAAGGTGCCAAACCATGTAGTTGACCCTGAATAAGGGCGCAGGTGGTTCATCGACTGCAAGGGGAGGGGTTACTAGTATCCATCCCGATACTCTGTTGCCCTACTCTTCCTTTTTGCTTTTCCTTTTTTACTGGTAGTTCAAGCACATTGCACTGCCTCAGGCAGGTTTGTTTATCATTGTTTTTCAAAACTGTGTATTTCTTTGCAAAACACATGACGGAAATGAAATTGCTATTTGATTCAAAAGATGTTACATTTGCACGTTCTATACATCGCATCGCAAGGCATCACATAACAATGTGAATGAAACTGAAATTCATTTGAAATTTAGGCATTTGCATCGTAATAATCAGGTAGCGAACCGACTTACAACTCGATAAGCAAACAAACTAAGCAAGACTAAACTCAAACAAATGTACAAAAAAACGAGGAAATCGGTAAGCAACTAGGGGCGAGTACAATCGAAATAATCAACACGCAGACTTCAAGAGAGTGAAAACAACCTAAACAATGTACAAAACAACTAGAAGCAAAGGGGCGGCCCCACAAGAATGATCATGGAGGCCATTGGAAATGTGGGACTCCACCGGCCAACAGTAATGGCCGGTCGGCACTATATTTGGCCGGCCGGCCAAAAATGGGAGAAACCAGCAGAATGCTGACACCTGTCCTCCATTCAACCTTATCCTCTACAAAAGGCCCCAGCTTCGTAGTTTTTCTCATTTCCACACTGATTTACTCCAAATGGAAGAATTTCTTGCCCAAAATCTTGCAGCTTGGATTAACAACTTGGATGGCTCGGAAAAGCTAAATTTTCGGGGTTTCGGCCTAAACGCACTATTCACTTTGGGTCGTACCCCGCTGCACTTTCCGTTTCTCCATGCCGCGGCAAGGTTTTGGAATCCGGTGACGCATGTTTTTAGCTTTGGCGGGCAAGAGGTATGTCCCACCTTTGAAGATTTTCGAGTCTTAATGGAGTCTGAGCGAAATGAAGAGATCCTGCCCCAACCCCGTTTTGGCCATGCCCAAGCCTTAGGACGAATGTGTGGGTTCTCCGTACCTGATGCTCGATCTCTGATTTGTGACGGAATGCTGGATATTCCGAGTTTGGTTTGCCGTTTTTCTGACACGGGTGACCGCGGTGACCGTCATTGGCAAGGTTTTCGGCAACACGCACTTTGTTTGTGTATGCTATCTCATTTCTTACTTGCCTCGGGTTCTGGAGGATCTAGCGTCCGATTGATTGAAGTTACCCAAGGTTTGAAAGAGGGTAAGAGTTGCATTATCATGACTCTGGCTGAGACGTTGACGGGTTTGGATGCTTTCTATCGTCGCGAAGCAACCAAATTTGCGGGGAGTCCACTACTACTGCAGGTAAAGTTTCCCACCCAATCTCTCATATGTATTGCTCACGTCACTTGGCTCTCAAGCTCGGTTTTCTCACAAAACCCTTTTCTTACTTTTCTCTCATCGTACATCTCTCTATTCTTCATTCTCTCATTTTTCATCCTTCCCCAGATATGGTTGATGGACAAGTTGCAGGTTGTGGACTCTTGCCCAACATACTCAGCCCGTGGTTACTTCTTCAGGCAACGCCTAGTCGATGCCCTTGATGAGGGTTGGTGGTTCGATTGGATGTGTAGCTTGTCCGCGGATCGCATTGCTTGGCGATGTCCTTGGCTCAATCTACCGGCAATGAGCTACAGTATGACTCGCCAACCTGGGATTCAGCTGATTGGCTTGACTCACTGTGTCTTCTATTTTCCGTTCCGGATCCGTCGTCAATTCGGTCATGACCAGACTTGTCCACCAGAAGAGATAGAGTACCCAGCTGCATTCCCGATCCGAGGCGCACAGCTTGCCCGATATGCTACAGCATGGAGAACCAGAGAGCTCCTGGCCCCCGCTCCCATTTTCAATTGCACTTTGTCTGATGAGTGTTGGGATTGGCTCAATGAAGAGGCGCAGAATGGGCCTAGATTGGTATCAGAGACTTCGACCAGCTCTGGGAGGGGGCGCAGGGGCACCTGACTTGACTATGCCCCGGGTTTATTGCTTTATTAGAACTTTCAAGTTTTCCTTATGATTGTAATAAAAAGCAACTTCAATTGTATGCAAGAGCAGGAGAACTCTGTATTGAAATCAATGAAATTGGAGATTGTGGTACTGAAAATTTTTCGCTTTGGTCCAAAAATGGTCTTAGTTGTAAAAAGATTAATTTGAACAAAGTCAACTTTTATTAAAACTTTTCAAAACCATTTTCGATATGGATCAGAACTGAACATGCCTGAAATTTGTCACTGAGATGCACAATCCCGAATCCCAGCAACTGGAAAGTTGCCCCTAGTCTGAATAGCACCGCAGCACTGCACGGCAACGGAAAGTTGCCCCTAGTCTGAAAAGCACTGCACCGGAGATCACGATGAATGCTGATGGACAAAGATGACTGAGATGATCAAATGGACAAAGTTGATCGGGGAAAAGTTTGTGGCTGAACTTCAGGATGAAGCTGCCTACGTATCCCAAAAATGGGAATCAAGCCTTACGTAGTTCGGCTTCGGTTCACTCGAGTATTTTCACTCTCCTTTTACGCTCTAACTTTTGCCAAGGCCGCCCTTTGCGGGTTTTCAACCTTGCGAGCTCAGTTTTTCTATTTTCTAATTTTTGTGCTCTAACTTTTGCCTAGGTCGCCCTTTCGGGTTTTCGGCCTAGCGAGCCTCTCAAGGGTAATATTTCTTCAACTTGTCCATGTTGATCGGTTGTGAGAACTCCAGGCCATCTAGGTCCATCAGAACCACAGCTCCACCCGACCAGATAGCTTTGATGATGTAGGGACCAGTCCAATTGGGTCTGAACTTGCCCCTTGGGTCATGGATGGGAGCTCGGTTGTCTTTGAGCACCAAATCTCCTTCTTTTAGGTTCCTGGACTTAACCTTCTTGTTGAAAGCCCGGGCAATTCTGCGCTGATAACCCTGAACATGGTACAGTGCTTTCTGTCTTCTCTCATCGAAAAGCATGAGTTCCTCGAACCTGCTCTGCTTGGCACTCAGCCAATACTCGTAACGACGGAACCTCGATCTCGATAGGTAGGACGGCCTCCATCCCATAGACTAATGAATACGGGGTAGCCCCAGTAGAAGTTCTAATCGAAGTCCGGTAGCCCCACAGAGCGAACGGCAACTTATCTGGCCAATCCCGGTAGGTTTCCACCATCTTCTGCAATATGTGTTTGATGTTCTTGTTGGCGGCCTCAACTGCTCCGTTGGTCTGCGGCCGGTATGTGGAAGACTTATGAAAAGCCACATTGTACTTCTCCAACAAATCAATCACCTCCTTCTTGAAGTGGGAACCGTTATCTGAAATAATCTCGTTCGGGACCCCATAGCGACAGATGATGTTATTCCTGATAAACTTCGCGACATGTGAAGCCTTCAATACCGCATAAGATTGGGCCTCAACCCATTTTGTAAAATAATCTATCGCGACGAGGATGAACTCATGCCCATTCGATCCCTTTGGAGTAACAGCTCCGATCACATCGATCCCCCATACTGAGAATGGCCATGGCGAAGTCATGTTGTATAGTTTTGACGGCGGGATGTTCATGCGATTTGCATGGATCTGGCATTTATGGCATCGTCGAACAAAGCCAATACAATCCTCCTCCATGGTGGACCAATAATAACCCTGTCTGAGGATCTTCCGTGCCAGCATTACCCCATTCATATGTGCACCACATTCTCCTCCATGGATGGCCTCCATCAGGCGCTTCGACTCCTCAGCTTCTACACACAGCTTGTGCATTCCCAGATGACCTCTCTTGTACAGTTTACCCCCGCAGATGATGAACTGAACAGCCATTCTCCTGATTGCCCTTTTATCTTTGGCATTTGCCCCTGGTGGATACGTCTCCTTCTCCAAGAAGTTCCATATGTCATAATACCAGGGGTTCTCATCCTGAGCTTCATCTATGGCAGAAACTGACTCATATGCTGGCACAAACTTCTGGTCAATGATGACCGGACGCATCCGGACTCCGGACGGGATGTCTATCATGGAAGATAGAGTTGCTAGTGAATCTGCGAACCTGTTGTTCTCTCTTACTAGATGAGTGAAGTTCAGCTTTTCAAACCGAGGAATTAACAAATCCAAGGTCTGGTGGTAAATTATCATTTTCTCTTCTTTGACCTTCCAATCTCCTTTTGCTTGAGATACAACAAGGTTGGAGTCCCCGATAACGTCCAATCGTTTTGCCCCTAGTTCTAGAGCCGCTTCTAAGCCGGCAATACATGCCTCGTATTCCGCTTCGTTGTTTGAGACTTTGAACTGGAGCTTGAATGCTAAAGGGATACGGGAATTGTCGGGCGCTATCAGCAACACTCCTATCCCATACCCATACTGGTTTGACGCTCCGTCAAAGTACATTGTCCAAGTTTCGTCTTCGACATACAAAATGGCTTCATCTGGGAATAGATACTCAACTGCTTCATCCCCTTCAACCGGGTGGTCGGCAAGGAACTCCGCTACTGCTCTCCCTTTCACGGACTTGCGCGTCACATACTTTAGATCAAATTCGGAAAGCAACAGCAGCCAACGAGCTAGCCTACCCGTAAGTGCCGGTTTCTCGAAAAGATATTTGATAGGATCGAGTCGTGAAACCAGCATTACGGAGTGAGCTAACAGGTAGTGCCGCAGCTTCCTGGTAGCCCATACCAAAGCTAAGCAAGCTTTCTCCAGCGGAGTGTAGCGGGTCTCGTAATCCAGCATTTTCTTGCTCAGATAGTAGATGGCTCTTTCCACCTTATCCTCTGATTCTTGTGCGAGCATACAGCCCATTGTAGTCTCAGTTACCGAAAGGTACAATATCAACGGTTTCCCTGGCTCCGGTGGTGACAACACGGTGGGTTTTGTAAATATTCTTTGATCTGTTCGAAAGCTGCTTGACATCGGCCGTCCCATTGGAATTTCTTTCCTTTCTTCAGGAGACCAAAAAGTGGTTCACAAGTTAAGGTTAATTTTGAAATAAACCGTCTTATGAATTGCACTTTACCCAGAAAGCCTCGCACCTCTTTTTCAGTCATTGGTGGTGGCATTTCTAAGATGGCCTTGATTTTGGAAGGGTCGACTTCGATGCCCCTCTGCGTAATCAGAAACCCTAGCATTTTTCCCGCTGTAACACCGAATGTGCATTTCTGAGGATTCAACCGCAGCCGAAATTCTCTGATCCTTTGGAAAAACTTTTGCAAGGCGGTGTAGTGACCTTCCCTTTCTTTGGATTTGACAATCATGTCGTCCACGTACACCTCAACCTCTTTGTGGATCATATCGTGCAATATTGTGGTCGCTGCCCGTTGATAAGTAGCCCCGGCATTCTTCAACCCAAATGGCATTACTCTGTAGCAGTATGTACCCCACGGGGTGGTGAATGCAGTCTTCTCCCGGTCTTCGGGTGCCATTACTATCTGATTATAGCCTGAGAAGCCATCCATAAACGAAAGCAAAGCATGCCCCGCTGTGAAATCTACCAACTCATCAATGTGTGGCAAGGGAAAGTCGTTCTTCGGACTGGCTCTGTTCAAATCCCTGAAGTCTACACATACCCGAATTCTGCCATCCTTCTTTGGTACTGGAACAATGTTGGCCAACCAAGTCGGGTATTCGGATACCAGCAGGAAGCCTGCGTCGATTTGCTTGGTGACCTCTTCCTTGATTTTAATGGCCCAATCAGGGCGGATCCTCCTGAGTTTCTGTTTGACAGGTCGGGCCTCGGGATCGAGAGGGATCCGGTGCTGTACAATCTCAGGATCGATTCCAGGCATGTCTTCGTAGGACCACGCGAAAACATCTTTGAAATCTTTTAATAAAGCGACTAAGCGCTCGCGTTCCTCTGAAGACAACGTGGACCCGATCTGGACCAGCCGCGGGTCCTTCTCAGTACCAACATTCACAGTAATGATTTCATCAACTAAAGGTTTGACAAACCTTTCCTGCTCTTGTTCAATTAAACGTTGTAAAACCGGAGGAATTTCGTCCTCGTCGTTTTCATCAAAATTTTGAAAGTCCTGATTTAAGCAATAAATCAAAGGCACAGAAAAGTACTCGGAAACCACATTCATATCATTCTCATTATGTACTTCCAAACCGTCCGATTCTTCTGTTACAACAGACTCAAAAGAGAAAGAAAAAGACGACCTGGACAGGACTGTGGCATCCGGGTTATCACCCCCAAGAATACCGGACTCAGACTCAGTCGAGCTGGAACCTGATTCCGACTCAACAGATTCGGAGGAATCAGATTCCGGCTCACTACCTGACCCGGTGCTGCTAAATAAAAATCCCTCCTCGTACTGCCAAACAAGGGAGGGTGCGATAGATGCATCCAAAATAGTCGACGGTAGGCCCGCAGCCGTTTCATTCCCGATCATGGACACCGAGAAGTTATCCCCCAAGCACAACTGGTCGATCGAAGGATCTGAAAGTAGACATGCCAGTGCTACCCCCATTTCAAGTTCGGTGTCCTCAGACTCCACTTCCCTGTTCTGTTCAACCTCAACTGTTGGGTCTGTCTGCTCTTCAGCAACATCATCCCCAGGTAACTGTAGGTCAAAGAAAATCTCGAACCCTGGTACGCGCTTCCTCTCTGCGTTCAACCACGGCTCTGGGAAACCACAGAATGGAAAATCCTCCCCCTCCCGGACGAAGCGTCCGTTTAGGGTACCCTGGATGGGCCGGTGCATCAACTCAAAGGGCTTCCCTATCTGTTTCGCCCTGGCTCTCCCAGCCATCTCCTTTCCTTTTCTTACCCAATCCTCCTTGGTGGGCAGATAACCCAAGCCAAAGGTATGGGGGTTGTGTGGCACTTCGGCCAATGCTGCGACGCCCTTGCGGCCGCTCTTTCCTAATCCCATCCCGGGGATATGTTGGAGTTTGTTCATGAGATACACTGCTTGGGCACTGACATATATCCCCTCGTTAGTAGCCATGATGTTCTGTACAACCTGAGCCTCAGCTAGGGTAAACCCTGATATGAACACATCCTCCATGCCATGCTCGATTTCTAGAACAGGCGTGGATACCTCCGGTGGCGGATGGATTGATGAATTCCCAAAAACAATGGCTACTCCCTTCCCATAGGGGTATTTCACCATTTGATGCAAAGTGGATGACACCGCCTTCACCTGATGCAGCCACGGCCGCCCTAAAAGCAAGTTGAAAGTTGCAGGCACCTCCAAGACATGGAAATCTATCTCATGCTGTCCCGGCCCAACTTTAGTCTGAACTTTAACTGTTCCCATCACTTCCCTACTTGTATTGTCATACGCCCGGATGACTTGGGCTGTTGGTACAAAATCCGCGACTTTCAAGCCGATTGCAAACGCCGTCCTTGCCGGGCAGACGTTGATGGCGGATCCGGTATCGACGAGAACCACCGGTATCCATTTATTCTTACATTCCACAGAAATGTAGAGGGGTTTGTTATGATCTGCCCCCTCGGGTGGCAATTCCTTGTCGGAAAAAGTCAGCGTCGGGGTAGCTCCTCCCGGAAAGACTAATCCCACCAGCTGCTCTGGCGTGGTTTCTATTGAAAGCTTTGCTTTGTCCATGGCTGATAAGACAGCCTGTCTATGCACCCGCGACGCCATGAGCAGTCCCCAGATAGAGATGTCTGCTTGTATCTTTTTTAGCTGTTTGAGTACAGCCTCCTCCTCAAGTTGCTTCTCCTTTTGCTTCTCAACCTCTCTATCCTTCCCCGAGGCCTCTGGTTGATCTAGGTGTGGAGGTTTGAAGTACCGCCCACTCCGCGTCATATGGTCGACCTCTCCAAGGTACCAGGTGTTATCGGGTTGGTTGTTTCCCCAATCTTCATCTGTGTGGGCAAGACACAAGTCCTCATCTTCCCACCACATTCCATCAGCAGTTGACAAACATCTGTCCGGCTCTGGTATGGCTGTTCTTGTACTCGCAGCGCCTTCCATCCAGATGCTCGCAGCATTCTCAGTTTCTGTGCACACAGCAGTTTCAGTCCCCATATGGGCCTTTGCTTTCCTGATTCTCTCGGAGTCTTCAAATTTTTCCTGTTCTGGGTGTGTCAATACAACCGACTGTTCAGTAATTCCCGTATTCGAAATGCTCCAATCCTGAGCGAAATTCTTGACACCGGCGCTCTCCGGCGATGCACTCTGTTCTTCGACCTTTCCGGCTGTCACTGACATTCTTGCCTCTGTCGGGCACCATTCTAGCTGAAACCCTTCTACCACATCTGGTTGATCGTCTAACCATCCCGTAGCCTCTTGCCGACTCCTCATAATCATACCAGCTGACTGCCACGTCCCCTGGGTCTTGGTCACTGCAAAACTGGAGATTGGCAAGGTCCTCCCCCATAGCCGTTAAATCACCTGTTCCCTGTCCCAGACTGTCTCCTTGGATCACACACAGCTCTCCCTCTGTTGGTAGTTTCATATATGGCCTATCCTGGCCTATTGGTGAAATGTAGTCATCCGGACTATATGTCTTCTCAGCGCAACTTCCAGATTCCGCAGACTCTGGTTCAACAATCCTCTTCTCCTTTGGGATCTCTTTTCTCCTATCTTCGACAGTCACCACCGTCGGTTTAGGTTGGGTTATGGAGATGTCCATCATGCACAAATCGGTGCAATCGGGAAGGAACACCTCCGGCTTAGGCAGGTGGGAAGGTGTGATATAGATACTAGGATCGTAGGACACGACCCCAGTATGGATGAAATTGAGTCTTTTGGGTGGTGGAGCTTGGTTATGTGTGGGGAGAGGGTTTGTAGTAACATTGGGCTTTTCGGGCGGCAGGATCACCCCGTTATCGATGAGATCTTGAATCTCATGATGTAATCGGAAGCATAGATCAATGTCATGACCGTGCTGTTGGTGAAACGCGCAATACTAGGCTGGGTTGTGAGTATAGGGAAGTCTTTCTGGCAAGGGCCGCAGCTCCAGGGGCTTCAAGTGCCCTTTTCTGATTAGCACCCCCAGCGCTTTGGACAGGGGCATATAAAGTGGAGCGAAGGTTCTGGTGTTTTTGGGTGGGTATTTGGCTGTTGGTGGGTTACTTCCGGACACGCCAGAGAATGGTGCAGCTGCCGTGGTTCTCGGAGGGGGGTTGGTGGTGACCATGCTCACTTCGGAGGCTCTTGTAGTTGTGGTGCCACTCGGGCCCGCATTAGTGTTGCAGTTAAAAGTCCTTTGGGGTTGCTCCCGGTCGTTATCAATTAAACCTTGCTTCAAGGCATCCTCAATCTGCACCCCCATTTCATGCAGGTCAGAAAAAGTAGGAAAGAGGAGTACAATCATCTTTTGCATCAACTTCGGCTGAAGATTGCGCACAATCATCCGAATTTGATCTTTGTCTGTAGGTCTTAAGGTCATCATCGAAGCCTTGGCCCTCCATCTGGTTACGAATTCTGAGAAACTCTCTTTAGGTTCCTGTCTTGTTGTCTCGAGATCACGGGTTGTAATCTCGATTTGTGTATTGTATGAGTACTGTGCAATGAAGGCCTCAGCCATCTCGTCCCAGTTTCTCTTGACATCATCTTCTAATTTGGCATACCATATGGCCGCCACACCTGATAAGGTCTGACCGAACAAAGACATCTTCTGTAGTCTACTGAGGCCCATCGGCCTTAGGATATCTGAAAACAGTCTCAGGTGCACCATGGGGTCCTCGGACCCGTCAAATCGATCAATATGGGGCATTTTAAATCTGTCGGGCAGCGTTACAGCTGCGTCAGTGTAGCCATCTTCAATGTCGGGGATGGTCTTGGCTCCTTGGGATCTCTTAAATAGCTTTTCAAGCTTGTTCAACTTTAGAGCGGTGGGATCAGTCTCAAACTCAAAAGGAGAGTCTGGTAGGTTGGTGGGTGTCTTTGATAGTTGAGGTTGGATTTGGGGGAGGATCGGGGTGGAGGTGGTCCTGTGGGAAGTTCTGTATCATTCTGAGCATTGGCCGTCTCCCCGAGGTTTGGAACTCCTGGTGGGGGAGGAACTTGTTGCGAAGCAGAGGCTCCGGCTTGCTGCTGTAACCTTACAATTAACTCTGCTTGTTCATTCATAACTGTGGCCTGTTGCTTGGCAAACTCTGCCTGTCGGACAGCATCCTGCTGCATCATTTTCATGCTTTCCTGAAGCTGGCGCACCATCTCTTCTAAGCTAGCCATACTGTTCTGCTCTGACTGAGTTATCGGTGTATGTTCCCTTTCTGTGGGAGGAGCAGAGTCCTGATCCCTACTATACACGGGTGGGGTAGACAAAGCCCTCTGTACTGATTGCTGAACTGATGCCTTCTGCCTAGCTGACCTCCGTCTAGTAACCGGGGGTAGAGAGTGGTACACTGGTTGTCCGTCTACTAGATCCTTAGATCGATGGAGTCGACGACCTCTAGTCCAGAGTGCTTGGGGAATATCTGCTGGGTTGGAAGCAATTGTGCTCAACTACCTAGCAAAAAGATAAATAAAGCGTATAAATAAACAGACAATCAGACAGCGTAACGGCGTAAAATAAACATACAACACATGGTTGGGTATCATAACACGTTGCCAATAAGCCGAACACACTGTTCCTCAAATACTGATCACTGTTCTTCGAATAACTGTCCCAAAACTGATACCCTCAGGTAGAACTGATTCCCCAAATACTGATGCCCGCAGGCCTGATACCCAGACTTGCAAACTGATACATGCATTCCCTGTAGATACACACTCTAAAAGCTCATAGCATGTAAAAGAGAGCCAAAACACCCCTATGTTGGGGTAGGGTTTCCCTGTCCTATTTTGTAAGGAGCTAGGGTTTCACTACGCACGCAGCGGTTTCAAACAACCTATATCAGGTAAGTGACCTGTCCTAATTTGGAATGGTCACTATGGATTCCGAATATGCACTAGGTCGAATGGTCAAAAAGGGTACCCCGGTAAAACCAGGGTTTGTGTTCCCATACTGGCAGAGCCCGCAACCGGTCAGCCTTATGGTCATGCCTTGACAAGACAAGCATCCGACAAACCGCTCAGGAATAGCAGATGGCCAACACGGTGTCCTAGGCGCACCGATGCACATGCAATGCAAAGAAACACATAAGTGAAATCAAAACAGGATATCGCGAGTTCGAGTCAAGTTCTCTAAATCCCAAGCGGAGTCGCCAGAAACTGTAACACGCCCGCGAGGGAACTCACGGGTTACAGTTCGAACTCGTTTTGTGTCTCGGTTCTAAATCTGAACCAAAGAGTCCAAATCCGGCAAATCGTTTTGAGAAAACAGATTTTTGAAAAAGAAGTGCCAAACATGGACTGCTTTGCCAGATACAGAGTCGCCACCTAAATATTTTTTAAAATGGAGGAATTTAGGAAACCCTGACTTGGTGCCAAAGGCCACGTGTCCGTCATCACCAAAGTTGCCTCGGCTCGGGAGCTTGGGTACGATTAGGGAAGGTCAGCTATGAGCACCCCCTCTCGCCTGGTCCGAAGACCGGCCTCTACTAATCGTGATATCCAATTTTGAAAACGTTATGTGTTCTTATTCCGGTTATTATCCTAGAATTACTATGTTATGCACGCAGCAAACAAGTATAGACTAGATTGCCTAATTTGGAAATAAGCATTGCATATCCGTTTGTCTTGAAAAACACTTTGGAATTTGCTACTCGCAAGTAGGCTAAAATACGGATTTCAACGAGTTTTTCCAACTCAGACAGTCCAACCTTCACCCACAGGCATTCAAACAGTTTATCACATAAGCATCTAGCCACATGGTAAGCATGCTGTCATGATAGCATTCACACGCATGCGACATGCTAAAGCATAAAAGCTTACCTAGTACTCCAAGCCAAAACAGAAGCGAGTTAGCAATTAATGCGTGATCCTAGCTCATGTTAAAATGGCTAATGCAACGCATACAAAATGAAATTTACAATAGGCTCGGCTATCCTACAATGGCATGTGAGATGTTACAAATAACACGTATTCAATTTGGGAATTGAAGTACAATGCGGTTTGCATGATGTACCGAGCCCTGGTGCATGTAAAACAAATGAATGGATGCACGCATGCATTGCATAAGGTATGCTAATTTAAATATGCTCTAATCTACCATCATAAGCAGGTAAATAAAAGGGAGGAAAGACGTGGGGTTGGAAGACATGCACACACTCACACACACTTTTTACACAATTGTGCCCTCACTCGGAGGGACCAAATAAATATTACAGTCCGAATAATAAATACATTAATTATTACAGAATTTCTAATTAATTAACAGAATGAATGCCAAAAGAAGAAAGGTGGCCACAACCCCCGCCTCGGGATGCGTGAATGATGCATGCTCGAACCCGTCTCGTCCGGAAAGCCCGTGCCATACCATTGCTGCCTCTGTTTTCACTGCCTTGCTTCTCTGAAAATTGCCAAAGTTCTGGGACAGGTTCCTTGCACACTGTAGAATACCATCGGCTGGAGGAAACACCCACCAGCCATAGAGAATTTCCATCGGCTGCTGATGAAGTTATCGGCCATTCACCAATGGCCGGTTGTAACACGCCCGCGAGGGAACTCACGGGTTACTTACAGTTCGGACTCGATTTGTGTCACGCTTCGTAATCTGAACCAAAGAGTCCAAATCCAGCAAATCGTTTTGAGAAAACAGATTTTTGAAAAAGAAGTGCCAAACATGGACTGCTTTGCCAGATACAGAGTCGCCACCTAAATATTTTTTAATGGGGAAATTTAGGAAACCCTGACTCGGTGCCAAAGGCCACGTGTCCGTCATCACCAAAGTTGCCTCGGCTCGGGAGCTTGGGTACGATTGGGGAAGGTCAGCTATGAGCACCCCCTCTTGCCCGATCCGAAGACCGGCCTCTACTAACCATGATATCCAATTTTGAAAACATTATGTGTTCTTATTCCGGTTATTAACCTAGAATTACTATGTTATGCGCGCAGCAAACAAGTATAGACTAGATTGTCTAATTTGGAAATAAGCATTGCATATCCGTTTGTCTTGAAAAACATTTTGGAATTTGCTACTCGCAAGTAGGCTAAAACACGGATTTCAATGAGATTTCCAACTCAGACAATCCAACCTTCACCCACAGGCAATCAAACAGTTTATCTCACATAAGCATCTAGCCACATGGTAAGCATGCTGTCATGATAGCATTCACACACATGCGATATGCTAAAGCACAAAAATACTTACATCGTACTCCGTGCCAAAACAATAAAATAGTTAGCAAATATGCATGGTCCTAGTTCATGTTAAGTTTGACTAATGCAACACATATAGGATGCAATTAGAGTAGGCTCGGCTAACCTAAACATGACATGTGAAATGCAATCAATTGATGCACGTATTCAATTTGGAATTGAAGTACAAATGCAGTTAGCATGATGCGCCAAGCCCGGTGCATGCAAGACAAATGTATGGATGCACGCATGCATAGCATGAGGTATGCTAAAATAAATATGCCTAGTACTAACCATTGAAAGCAGGTAAGTAAAAGGGAAGAAAGAAGTGGGGGTTGGAAGACATGCACACACGCACCCACACTTATTACAGATTTACCCTCGCCCGGAGGGACCAAAAGAATAATACAAATTAACTAACTACGAGCTAATTAATTATTACAAATTACCTAATTAGTTAACAAACTAACTAAGCTAGGAAAGACAGTAAACCGACTCGGGAAGAGTGTCCAATGCAATGCATGCTCGGGTCCTGCTCGGAAGCGCACTGCCATACATAGACTGCCTCTGTTTTCCCTGCTCTGTCCCTCTGAAGACTGCCAAAGTCTCTGAATTGCTTCCCTGGACATTGAGGAACACCACCGGCTGAGTAGAATTGCCACCTGCAGTGGGATGTGGTCATCGGCTGTTGATGAGTCCATCGGCCACCAATTGATTGCCGGTCGGTACTCTGTGCAGTTGATCGGCAATAAATTCCTGCAGAACCTGTTTGACAGCAGCAGAGGACAGAGCCTTGCATGGCAATGCAATTCAAGCCATATATGCACCAACCAAGCCCCTTATCATGTATATGACTCAAAGGGACATGGTCCTTAGTTCTTGGACCACCAATCGCGCATTTCCATGCGTGATGGCCCAAGGGACTAAGTGTGCACATTTTGATGTCAAATGCAATGCAAACCACATAATCACATAAGAGGGCCAACCTCTATCATACTCATTTCAAGAGGCCAAGCATGTACAATGCAATGCAATTTCTGAGCATGTGAGTATGCGAGCTAGCATGCAACATAGACAATGCAATGTAAGAATGCAAGTATGCAAACACACATGCAAGACAAGCATGCAAACTAAGCAAAGGGGTGGACTTAAACATGACTTGGGCAGCCCTAAGTAGGCCCAAGACAGTGGCCAAAATGCAAAGGAAATGAGGCCAAACACACATACATACATGCACATGTTAAAGCCTAAATACTTAAGCATCAAAGGACATCTTTTAAGCACACTTAAAAGGGAACAATCATGGACACATGGCATGCATTAAGTTCTGAAAATCATGCAAGAACATGGTGCCAAACCAAGCAAACAAGATAGGCTAAACATGCAATAAATGGCCCAAGCATTCGAGGCAAGCCAATGAAGTATTGAACTACACTTAGCAAGACCTAACATGGCATGAATTTAATGGCCAAAAATAGAGTTTTAGCACATAAAACAAAGCGCAAAAGACCACTTAGATGGCATCTAGGTGGCTTGAATTCAAAAGCATGCACAAATGCACTTTCAAGGAGCATACAACACAAGCTCATGAGGCATCAAAGAGGCATCCAAGGCAAGCATACAAGCATGCTAAGGGGACTGAAATGATGCTATAGATGGTGCCAAACCATTAAAATAAAGCAAGCAATGCATGCTACACACTCACACACTTAAGGCCAACTAGCCAAAATGCAAAGGAGTTATGCAAAGCATGATAAAGCCGACCCAAACAACTAAGGACAAACCTTAAACATGGCAAAATAAGCACAAAAGCTTCACAAGACCAAACCTAAAGCATGCTAGAACAATGGTTTACAACCTAAAACATGTTAAGGCCTAAACATGGTATTACAAGGTAGGTATGCTAAGCATGCATGGTGTACCAAAACCAACTTAAAACCATGTTATATTATGACAATATAAGCATGAAAAACAGCCAAGGCATGATCAACAAACCCTCAAACATGGTGCTCCCTCAAGAGGCCAAAAATGGTCCTTTTCAAGGACAACAAGGAGAGGGGGTGGCCCTCTCCTTCTTGGGACTTCAAGGCACCATCCTTACCATTGAAATCCCTCAAGATTTCAGTGGTGAGGAGGCCCAAACACCACAGTCCCGAAGTTCACTCAAAATAGCACAAAATGGAACCCCTCAAGGCTTAGGAGGGGTCAAACACCCCCAAACCACAAAACACTTTAAACAAACTATTTAGAGGGCCCAAAAACAGAACTTTTTTATGTTATACACTAAGCACGAAAACAATTCTAAGATAGGAAAAAATAGAATGCAAGAAAGGGGTAAGATTGTTACTCTTGAAGAACCTCTTCAACAATGATGAACCAGCCCCTTCTTGAGCTCCAAATCAGCTTCAAAGCTCCAAAAACAGGCCTCAAGAACCTCAGTTCCAAGAGGATAGTGTGATGGTAGGTGTTTGTGTGCAATCCTAAGGCTAAAACACACACTAGAACACACAAGAGAGATATAGAGATAGGAAATATGTATAAACCCTAACCCTAATCCAAAGCTTCTCTCACAATGCTCTCTAACCAAAATCTCTAACCCTAAGGCCAAGAGAGAAGGGCTCCTCTTACAGAGGAGCCAATCTTGTAAAGCTTACCAAGGAAGCTAACAAGAAGGCTATCCCTCCATACACGTGTATGGAGGGGAACAAAATGCAGGACAGCTGTTTTAAAATATCTGCAAAAGCAGATGAATAGTAGTCGGCTGCTCAAAAATGCCATTTTGACAAAATGGACTGCCGACCGGCAACAAAGAATGCCGACTGTAGACACCCCATTTTTGACCGTCCTCAAGACTTGGACGTCACCGTTTGAACACTCGATGATTATCCATGTTTGTGTTTGTTTGGAGTTCCCGGAGTTCTTGGCTACGCGCCTTGTCTCAGGATCTCCGAACTCGATTGTTTTGTGTCTGGTTTTGCACCAAACACTTGTGTTTTGCCTTAGAGGGGCGGGGAATGCCTTGTGAGGCATCCCCACACACCACCGGCACTAGCTAGGGGGCCACCGGCTGGTTTTTTTTTTGCCACCGGCAATATATATTGCCGGTCGGCACTTTTTGTTGCCGGTCGGCAGTCATTTTTGTCAAAATGACATTTTTGGCTAGCCGACTACTGTTCATCTGCTTTTTGAGATATTTTAAGGCAGCTGTCTTGCATTGGCTTCCCCTCCATACACGTGTATGGAGGGATGGAACTCTTGTTAGCTTACTTGACAAGCTTTACAAGTTTGGCTCCTCTATAAGAGGAGCCCTTCCCCCTTGGCTTTAGGGTTGGCTTTTTGGAGAGGAAACAACTCAGAGAGACCTCTGGTTTTAGGTCCAGGATTGATACATATCATATCTCTATACCTCTTTCTTAAGGGTTCTAGGTGCATTTGTTCATATTATTGCACACAAGCACCTAGTCTTTCACCTTTTCTTGGTTTCTGAGGTTCCAAGAGGTTGTTTTGAGGTTCTTGGCTAGATTTGAGCTCAAGGAAGCAACAACATCAACACTTGTGAAGAAGGTCAACAAGGGTGAGAAACTTGCCTTTTATTCCCCATTTTTGCATCCTATTTCTACCTATCTTAAATCTTTTTTTGTGTTTAGTGTATAACTTAAAAAAGTTCTGTTTTTAGGCCCTCTTGATTGTTTATTAAGAGTGTTGTGTGCTTCGGGGAAGTTTGACCCCTCTTAGGCCTTGAAAGGCCTCATTTTGTGCCATTTTGTGCAAGTTTCGAGACTTTGGTGTTTGGGCCTCTTCACCACTGAAATCTTGAGGGATTTCAGTAGTGGAGATGGTGCCTTGAAGTCTCCAAAAGGGGAGGGCCACCCCCTCTCCTTGTTGTCCTTGAAAGGGACCATTTTTGGTCTCTTAAGGAGCCTTATGTTCAAGTGTGTGTTGATCATGTCTAGGCTGCATTTCATGCTCATTATGCCATAATATAATCATGTTGTGTGTTGGTTTTGGTGCTCCATGCATGTTTAGTGTAGTTGCCATGTAATGCCTTGTAATTCCCTTAACATGCCTTAGGTTGTTAGCCTTTGTTTGAGCACGATTTAGGCTTGGACTTGTGAATGTTTTGTGCTTATTTCACCATGCTTTAGGTCTGTCCATAGTCGTTTGGGTTGATTTTGGCATGCTTAGTATAGCTCCTTTGCATTTGTAGCTTGTTAGGCTTGTATGCCTCAAGTATGTGAATGTGTAGCATGTGTTGCTTGCATCATTTCGGTGGTTTGGAACCACCCAACATGTAATTTCAGTCCCTTTGGCATGCCCATATGCTTGCCTTAGTTGCCTCTTTATTGCTTTGAGAGCATGTGTTGTATGCCTTATGTTTTGACCATTGTGCATGCCTTTGAATTCAAACCATTTAGATGCCATCTAGGTGGTCCTTTGGGCTTGATTTTGTGTGCTAAAACTCTGATTTCAGTTACTTAAGTCTTGCCATGTTAGGTTTTGCCAAGTGTGGTTCAATGCCTCTTGGCTTGCCTCAAGTATTTGGGCCAAGTGCATGCTTTTGTTTGTCTTGTGTGAGTTGGTTTGGCACCTCTTATAACATGATTTCAGAGCTTAACTTGCATGCTAATTGTTCATATTTGTGCCCTCTTAAATGTGTTTGATAGTTGCCCCATTATGCTTAAAGTATTGGACCATGAGTGTTTGCATAAGTTTGTGCATTTTGGCCTTCATTTTTAGGCACTTTGGCTACTGATTTTGGGCCTATTTTGGAGTTGCCTAAGTCATGTTTAAGTCCCTCTTTTATTTGGTTTGCATGCTTGCTTGTATGTTTGTATAAGTGCCTTGCATTGTCCATATCACATGCTAGCCAACATGTCTAGGATTGCATCGCATTGCGCATACTTGGCCTCTTGAAGTGAGTGTGATAGAGGTTAGGATTCTTTGGTTTGTTGTTTGCTTTGCATTTCATTTGACATGAAAGTGCACACTTGATTCTTTGGGCCATCATGCATGGAAATGCGTGATTGGTGGCCCGAGAATCGAGGCACATCCTCCTTTGAGTCACAAACATGATAAGGAATGTGTTTGGTGCATACATTGCTTGAATTGAGCTGCCATGCAAGTTTTGCCCTCTGCTGCTATGAGTTGCAGGTTCTGCAGGAACTTATTGCCGGCCGGCAGTATTTAGTGCCGACCGGCAGTCAATCGATGGCGGGGGACCTACTTTGTGCCGATGGTCACATCCTAGTGCCGGTGATCATTCTACTCAGCCGATGGTGATCTCCAATGTCGAGAGAGGCATTTCTGAGACTTTGGCAGTTTTCAGAGGAGCAAAGCAGGGAAAACAGAGGCAGGCTAGGCATGGCAGTGCGATTCCGAGCGGAATCCGAGCGCGCATGCATTGAGCCCTCGTCCCGAGGCGGTTTACTGTTTTAATTAGATTAATTAATTTGTTAATTAATTAGGCAATCTGTAATATTTAATTAGCTTGCGTAGTTAATTATTTGTATTATTCTTTTGGTCCCTCCGAGTGAAGGCGTATTTGTAATAAGCGTGTGTGAGTGGTGTGGATGTCTTCCAACCCCCATTCTTTCTTCCCTTTTATTTACCTGCTTATGATGGTAGATTAAGGCACGTTTATTTTAGCATACCTTATGCAATGCATGCGTGCATCCATACATTTGTCTTACATGCACCGGGCTCGGTACATCATACAAACTGCATTGTATTTTTTTAATTCCAAATTGAATACGTGATAATTGTAGCATTTCACATGCCATTCTAGGGTTAGCCGAGCCTACTCTAAATTGCATCTTCGCATGTGTTGCATTAATCACTTAACATGAACTAGGACATGCATGATTGCTAACCAGTTTATTGTTTTTGGCACGGAGTACGATGTAAGTATTTATGCTTTAGCATATCGCATGCGTGTGAATGTTAACATGACAATATGACTACCATGTGGCTAAATGCTTATATGAGATAAATTGTTTGAATGCCTGTGGGTGGAGGTTGGATTGCTTGAGTTGGAAAAACTCATTGAAATCCGTGTTTTAGCCTACTTGCGAGTAGCAAATTCCAAAGCGTTTTCAAAACAAACGGATATGCAATGCTTGTTTCCAAATTAGGCAATCTAGTCTATACTTGTTTGCTGTGCGCATAACATAGTAATTCTAGGCTAATAATTGGAACAAGAACACGTAATGCTTTTCAAAATCGGATATCACGGTTAGTAGAGGCCGGTCTTCGGACCGGGCGAAAGGGGGTGCTCATAGCTGACCTTCCCCGATCATACCCAAGCTCCCGAGCCAAGACAACTTTGGTGGTGACGAACACGTGGCCTTCGGCACCGAGTCAGGGTTTCCTAAATTTCCCATTTTTTAAAATATTTAGGTGGCGACTCTGTATCTGGCAAAGCAGTCCATGTTTGGCACTTCTTTTCAAAATCTGTTTTCTCAAACGATTTGCCAGATTTGGACTCTTTGGTTCAGATTAAGAACCGTGACATTTGAGTCCTTTAAACTGTAGTGACCCAATAACGAACCAGAACGCCGGGGGGGGGGGGGGACTCGCACTCCTCGCCCGGGATGCGTTCGGGGACGTCTATAGTTTCTGGCGACTCTGCTGGGGATTTTAGAGAGCTTGACTCGAACTCGTGATATCCTGTTTTGACTACACTTATGTGTTTCTTGCATTGCATGTGCATGGTGCGTCTAGGACACCGTGTTGGCCATCTGCTATTCCTGAGCGGTTTGCTGGAGGCTTGTCTTGTCAAGGCATGACCATAAGGCTGATCGGTTGCGGGCTCTGCCAGTATGGGAACACAAACCCGGTTTTACCGGGGCACCCTTTTTGACCATTCGACCTAGTGCATATTCGGATCCATAGTGACCATTCCAAACTAGGACAGGTTGCTTACCTGATGTTAGGTTGTTTGAAACCGTTGCGTGCGTAGTGAAACCCTAGCTCCTGACAAAATAGGACAGGGAAACCCTACCCCAACATAGGGGTGTATTGGCTCTTTTTACTTGCTATGTGCTTTTAGAGTGTATCTCTACAGGGAATGCATGTATCAGTTTGCGAGTTTGCGTATCAGGGGCCCAAGGGCACCAGTATCAGTATTGTAAGAAACAATTATATCTGCGGGTATCAAATTCAGATTTGGGGTAGTGGTTTCGGGAAACAGTGAAACAGTGATCAGTAATAGAATACAGTCGTTCAGCTTTGTTCGTATCAGTTCCAGTGAAGTTGAGCTGAGATGCTGTCTGTTTTCTCTTTTGCTAGGGGGGGTAGTCCTGGAACTATAGCTTCAGAAGGCTCCACCATCGCCCGGGTACATTGGATTTGTGCTAATAGACTTTGTCAGGTCAGAGACTCAGTTCAAGGGGAATCAGGGCCAGAGAAGGCTAGTCAGGCACAGACCACCAGTACAACAGCTACTAGATCAGTGATTTTTGAGTAGTCGGGTTAAGATTTCCGAGCCTACTACAGACACAAATATACCGGCTGCTCAGTTAGATCAGGACAATATGTCGAGTCTGGAAGAGATGGTGCGCCAACTCCAGGATAGTATGAAAACCATGTAGCAAGACGCTGTCTGTCAAGCAGAATTCGCCAAGCAACGGGCTGTGGTCATAGCCCAACAGGCAGAGACAATTGCCAGGCTAGAGCAACAAACCGGAGCATCTGCTTCGCATCAAGCTCCTCCACCACCAGGGGTTCAGACACCCGGGGAAACACCCAATGTCCAGGAAGGTACAGACATTCCGGTAGGGCCGGCTCCGCCCCCAATTTACCCCAGCAATCCAAAACACCTACCAATCTACCGGACTCTCCCTTTGAGTTCAAGACGGACCCCACAGCGCTGAAGCTGAGTAAGCTGGAAAAGATGTTTAAGAAATCCCAAGGAGTCAAGTCCATTCCCGACATTGAGGATGGATATACGGACGCAGCTGTGACGCTGCTAGATCGGTTCAAGATGCCACAAATCGACCGATTTGATGGGTCCGGGGACCCCATGGTGCACCTGAGGCTGTTTTCAGATATCTTAAGGCCGATGGGCCTCACCAGACTACAGAAGTTGTCTCTGTTTGGCCGAACCCTGTCAGGTGTGGCGGCCATCTGGTACGCGAAACTGGAAGACGATGTTAAGAAGAATTGGGATGAGATGGCCGAGGCTTTTGTCGATCAATACTCCTACAATACACAAATTGAGATTACAACCCGTGATCTCGAGACGACTAGGCAGGAGCCGAAGAAAAGTTTCTCCGTTTTTGTAACTCGGTGGAGGGCCAAGGCCTCAATGATGACCATTAGGCCAACAGACAAGGATCAAATACGGATGGTTGTGCGCAACCTCCAACCCAAGCTCATGCAGAAAATGATCGTTTCCCATTCCCTACCTTTTCAGATCTACATGAGATGGAGTACAAATCGAGGACGCTATAAAGCAAGGCCTTATTGACCAGGAAAAGAGCAGCCCAGGAGGGCATTTACCCACAGTTCGAATGCGACCACCAGTGGTGACAGCTGCTATAACTTCAGACATGGGCATGGTCACCACCCTACAAAAAATGACCACCCCATTCACCGGTGCCTCCGAAACTAGTTCAAAACGGCCAAATACCCACCTCAGGGCCAAAGGGTGTTTACCCCACTGTACGTGTCTCTGTCAACGGCCCTAAGGGCTTTGATCCAAAAGGGGTATCTGAAGCCACTGGAGCCACAACCATTACCAAAGAAACCCCCTCCCTCACATAACCCAGCTGATTACTATGCCTTCCATCAGCGAGCTGGCCATGACACTGACATGTGCTTTCGTCTTCGCCATGAGATACAAAATCTGATCGACAACAAGGTCATCGCCATGCCAGTCGTGCAAAGTCTATCGGCATTTGATCAGTAAACCTGTGGGGGATAATGTGACCATGTGATCGGGGGATGAACCACCTGCGGATGGCACTCGATTTACTCCGGATGTGGCGTTTGGCACGCACTGTTTTGAGCATTTGTGAATGCTAATTTTTTTTTGGTTTCTGACTTGGGTATTGGGTCAGTTTTTGTTGTGTTGCTTTGAGTCTGTCTCTTTATTTTGAGTCAGTCTTTTTATTTCAGGTCTGTCTTGTTGTATCGAGTCCGTCTTGTTGTGTTGGAGTCGGGTGATTTCGGGGGTGTTACCTCGGACATCACCATTTTGTTTTGTGTTTGTCTTTTCATTTTGTTTTGAGTCTGTTTCTGCCAAAGAGCCAGTTGTGCCAACAGACTTTGAATGAGCAGCAGTAATTTTCACATTCTTGTGTTCGCTTCTGCCTTGTGCTAGTTACGCCGGAAGTTCTGAATGAGATGGCAATATTTGACTAAGAACTCTGTCTTTTCTGTGCCTTGAAGTCATTGTAACGACCTAAGTTTTTCAAAACTTTTTGAACACTGAGGTGAAAACGAAGAGGGAGGAATTCCTCGAGATTTGCAAAACTTTGATCAAACTGAGAGAAAGAGAGGCGTGCTAAGCCCTTAATGAATGAAATCATGCTTGTTAGTGTGAGTACTGGGAAGGATCCTGGCTTGATCCAGATTGGTTCTACACTGTCTTCAGCGCGAGCGATTTGTCGCTTTCTTAAAAGATTTCAAAAAATGTTTTTGCGCGGTCCTGCGAAGACTTGTGTGGAATTGCTCTTGGGATTATGCAGCCTAGGATCGCTCTCAGCCTCGAGACTCAACCCCTCATTTTCAAACCTTGAACTTGCATTCAGAATGTTCAATAGTCAACCATCAAAGGAGGCCTGTGTGGTTAGATTTGAAGCAGCCCTCAAACAAGAGGCACCAAAGTCAGATCAAGAAGGTCAGACCTCATCAGAAGAAGCTTGCAAAGCTAGATCAGAAGCACCCCTCGAACTAGGGGCAAAAAATGTCCGATGTGCTCGAAGAGTCGAAGATGAGTCCTCTTGCAAATCAACAGCCACTCTCCTGGATACGGATGGCTTCAAAACCTTACAACCATTTGGCATGGACCAAGCTACACTTTTACCCTTTGAGAGGCTCACTGGGCCGAAAACCCGGAAGGGCGACCCAGGCAAAAGTTAGAGCAAGAAAAATATATACGAAAAGCAAAAAAAAAAAACAAAACAAAAGAACAAAAAAGAGAAAAAAGAAAAAATGCAAAGAAAAGAAAAAAGAAAAGATGAAAAGAAAAGAAAAGAAAAGAAGAAGAAAAGAAAAGAAAAAGAATGACAAGAAAGAAAAACAAAGCTCGCAAGGTTGAAAACCTGCAACAGGCGCCTTGGCAAAAGTTAGAGCATAAAAAGGAGAGGTTAAATACCCGAGTGTACCTTAACCCGAACTACGTAAGGCTTGATTCCCACCTTTGGGATACGTAGGCAACTTCATTCTGAAGTCCAGCCGTAAAACACTTCAAATTCGATTATGTCCATGTGATGGTTCTGGTCTTTGTCTTCACTGTATCCGAGGGTTTGGTTGTGTTCGTCACTCTGAGGACTGACTACAATGCGCCGCGGTGCTATCCAAACAAGGGGCAACTTTCCGTTGCCATTCAGTGTGCTGCGGCGCCATCCAAACAAGGGGCAACTCTTCGTTGCCATTCAGTATGCCGCGGCGCCATTCAAACAAGGGGCAACTTTCCGTCGCCATTCAAACAAGGGGCAACTTTCCGTTGCCATGCAGCTCCCCTCCAGCAAGGGGAAATTTTCCTTCGAATCTGAGGTTGTGCATCTCAAGAGTAGATTCCGTGCTTGTTGAGCATTGGCCGTTTGCAAAAATAATTTTTGAGAATTTTTACTGAGGTTGACTATTTTCTCGAAAATTATTCCATCTTTTCCAAAACTGGACCATTTCTTGGACCCAAAAAAGGAAAATTTTCAGTGCTCATAGCCTAACTTGCATGATTTTAAATCAGAAAATCGAACAAGCATGTTAATCTGACTCTCATTTTGGTCAAAATTGTTTTAGTAGAAAGCAAAAACAAAAAATGGTCAAAATGATGAACTAGGGGCACAGTTGAGTCAGGAGTTCTGTCTTTTCCCCTTTGTCAACATACTTGCCAAGAAGGGCACTCCACTTGCAAAAAAAAAAAGGGCACAACTGAAGCTAACAACGAAGGGCTGAAAGCTCTCTCATCCTCCGAGCAATGAGGTATCAAGCCAAGTGCGAAGCACAAACCGGAATGGATCAAGATCTTCCACTTCCTCATCTGGACAGATCTAACCACGTCCAAACTCCCCAGCAGGGCATCATCAACCGATGTTAGCTGCAGATTTGCTACACACCCAGTTGTAGCACAACCCCTCTGTGGGAGAAACTCACTGTTGTGATCAAAAATCTAGCAGGATGCTAGGGGTAAGAGCTCGCAACTTCATATCTATCCATCAACCACCCAGGGGAGGGATGAAAAATGAGGGATTGAAGAATAGAGAGGTGTGCGTTGAGAGAAAAAGCGAGAAAAGGTTTTGAGAGAAAAACCGAGCTTGAGGGCCGAGTGATGTGAGAGTCACAAATAAGAAAGGTGGGAAATAATACCCAGAGAAACTGGCTCCTTGTGAACTAAGAAGTCTCTTGTCTTTGCAACACGTCTGTGCGTCGCGTCAGTCGTTTTGTTTGTCTCAATTCTTGTTTTGAGTCATTTCAAGTGTCTGTGTTTGTGTTTAGGTTGTTACCTTTTGTTTTCCGTTATTGAGTCTTTTTCGCTGTGTTCAGTTGTAGGCTCAATACCCGGTCGAAAACTCATTTTCTCAAATTTCAAAAATGATTTGTGGTGTGCTCAGAGTGTTGTGCCATTCCCCACATTTGTGCAAAACAATATTTGTTCTTTCATAAAACCGCAGGGTTCAACCCAGGTCATGTGAGAACAGTAAAACCCGGACCTATCTGAAGCAATATGGGTTCCAGACTACAAAGCAAAGGAAAAGAGGGAAAATTGAAGCATCTGAGTGTGTTTCACCTTCAGCAAATTTTGGGATTGTATTCCGGATGTACCTCTTCAGACCTTGTCAGTGTTCCGAAGAATGAGCGTGCCTCTACTTCAAGTGTAAGCCTGCTTCAAGTCAGAATGGTAGTCCAAGCAACATCCGAGGGTTTCACATGCAGATGTTACCTCTCGCCAGTATAGACAGGGTGTCCCCTTTTGAACTGAGTATGTTGTAAAGTCGTCTAAGAGGTAAATCAGAGGCACCAGAGTACATGTTTGATGCCCCTCTATTGCATAGAATGTGCACTTTCATATACACTTCTGTTACATGCGTGCCACGCATCGTTATGTTCATGCATAGAATACGCTTACTTTCGATTCCGCATAGAATATGCTTTGTTTTCAATATTGCATAGAAAATGCTCGTATCCTTTGCAGAGAAAATGCATTCTTCCTCACTTGCATAGAACATGCATTTTATCGCACTTTTTTGTGCATTGTATCTCACTCGCACTATTTTGTGCATTACATTTTACTCGCGCTATTTTGCGCAACGCACTATCTTGTGCATTCGCACTGTCTTGTGCATTACACTTCATTCGCGCTATTTTGCGCATCGCACTATTTTCTGCATTACATTCGCTCGCGCTATCTTGCGCACCCCATCTGCACTTGTTAGTGCATTACATTTTACTCGCGCTATTTTGCGCATCGCACTGTCTTGTGCATTACACTTCATTCGCGCTATTTTGCGCATCGCACTATTTTGTGCATTACATTTGCTCGCGCTATCTTGCGCACCCCATCTGCACTTGTTAGTGCATTACATTTTACTCGCGCTATTTTGCGCATCGCACTATTTTGTGCATTACATTTGCTCGCGCTATCTTGCGCACCCCATCTGCACTTGTTAGTGCATTACATTTTACTCGCGCTATTTTGCACATCGCACTGTCTTGTGCATTACATTTGCTCGCGCTATCTTGCGCACCCCATCTGCACTTGTTAGTGCATTACATTTTACTCGCGCTATTTTGCACATCGCACTGTCTTGTGCATTACATTTGCTCGCGCTATCTTGCGCACCCCATCTGCACTTGTTAGTGCATTGCATTTTACTCGTGCCATTTTTCGCATCGCACTGTTTTGTGCATTACATTGCATCGTTCGCACTTTCTTGCGCATCTTACCTGCACTTGTTAGTGCATTACATTGCTCACGTTGTCTTACACACCCATCTACATCGCACTGTCTTGTGCACTCGCGTTGTCTAACGCATCGCGCTATTTTGCGCACCTCATTCGCACTGTTTTGTGCATCCTACTTGCATTGTGCGTTGCATTTCAATCGCGCTATTTTGCGCATCGCGCTATCTTGCGCACCTCCATCGCACTGTCTTGTGCATTACATTTCATTCGCGCTATTTTGCGCATCGCGCTATTTTGTGCATCTCATTGCATTTTTCATTACCTCTCATTCGCGCTATTTTGCGCATCGTATTGTTTTATGCACTTTACTTGTCAAAACCGGCTTCGCGCAGTGTATAAGTCCAATTTTCAAAATTTTCCTACATATCATTTTACATTCCTTCATGGCATACGTGCCTCACTCGCACATGTCATGCATTTCACGGTCTAGGAGACCTTAAATCCTTGAAAGGTGCAAGACCTTCGGTGCATTGGTGTGCACAACACTTGCATATGTCATGCATCATTGTAAATATTATTGCATTGTCATGCATCATTGTAAATAATATTGCATTGTCATGCATTTCATTGTAAATACTATTGCATTGTCATGCATCATTGTAAATATTGCATTGTCATGCATCATTGTAAATACTACTGCATTGTCATGCATCATTGTAGCTATTGCATATGTCATGCATCATTGTAAATATTGCATATGTCATGCATTCCACTGTAAATATTGCATATGTCATGCATTTCAAAAATCAAAAAAAAAAAAAAAAAACAAACAAACAATAATATTGCATATGTCATGCATCATTGTAAATCTTGCATATGTCATGCATCATTAATTACTGCATTGTCATGCGTCATTGTAGCTATTGCATATGTCATGCATTCCACTGTAAATATTGCACATGTCATGCATTTCAAAAAAAAACAAAACAAAACAAAAAAAAACCATGCATATGTCATGCATTTCGTTGTAATATAGTGCATATGTCATGCATTTTCTGTAAGCATCCATCTATATTGCATTATAGTTTGTATGCACCCACTGCATTATCCACCCGCATTGTCGTGCATTCTTCACTTGCGTTGACGCGCATGTTTCGCTTCCACTCGCACTGTCGTGCATTCTTCACTTGCGTCGATACGCATGTTTCGCCTTCACCTATCCACTGTAAATATTACATTTACATTCCATTGCATACATTTGTAGACATTATATTTTAGCTTGCATGCATTCATTGCATCACCTCCATCCATGGCTTGCACCTTTCCTTGTTGAGCTTGGTTTGGTATGTGCTCCTACTTTTCACGTTAAAGCACAGTTCTGCATGTGTACGCGCCTATTCCTTGATGAACTTGGTTTGAGGGTGGCGGCACCTTTTCTGTGTTAGACATGGCTTGTATGTGTACATGCCCTTCCTAGGCAAGATTTGGTTTGGCTGCATGCCATATCCACTGTATATTGCATTGTAGTGTAATTTTTGCATCCAGCATTAGGATCATTGTTCTTTCCCCAGCGGGTCGTTTCCCCATTTATGTCATTCCACCCAATACTTGTTCTTGTGTCCGTCTACATCACTCATAGTTCAGACATCGTTCTATGGTAGACGGACTTGTTACTTCCATCAATCTATTTGACATATGTGTGGTTTTGAACCGCTCATGATTGAATCATGATTCAATTGCTCTGCATTTAGTTGGCATAGTTTCAATTGCATTGCATTATCATTTGCATTGTTCATACATAGTTTTTGTATATATTGCACATCATTTTGCATTCATCATTGCATTGTCATGCATATTGACTAACGATATTGTACCTGTTAAGTTTGCTTTCTTTTCAGGCACGATATTGTATGTACGACTCATTTGAGGCCGGTACAACCGGACGAGTCGCACAGGTATTGTATCCTCCGAGTGAGACGTACAGAGAATTGCATAATTCTCTTACATCCTTTCTACATTGTAGTGTAGTTTGGTGTATGCTAGCTTATAACTGTCGCATGCGTGCTTCATTACAGCTTTCTTTGCATGATCATAAGTTATGCTCGGCTTCTTGCATTTTCAGTTGCATTTTGCCCCTGCCTTCGGGCGCATACCTTGTTTGTCTTGCATGTTTGTCCAAGTCCTCGGCCTTGTCAAAAATGGGTCGTCTCTGGGCTTTGACATTCACTCCCGTCATTGTTATGACTTTCGAGTTCTGTCAAAGAGGGGCAACTGTAGACACCCCATTTTTGACCGTCCTCAAGACTTGGACGTCATCGTTTGAACACTCGGTGATTATCCATGTTTGTGTTTGTTTGGAGTTCCCGGAGTTCTTGGCTACGCGCCTTGTCTCAGGATCTCCGAACTCGATTGTTTTGTGTCTGGTTTTGCACCAAACACTTGTGTTTTGCCTTAGAGGGGCGGGGAATGCCTTGTGAGGCATCCCCACACACCACCGGCACTAGCTAGGGGGCCACCGGCTGGTTTTTTTTGCCACCGGCAATATATATTGCCGGTCGGCACTTTTTGTTGCCGGTCGGCAGTCATTTTTGTCAAAATGACATTTTTGGATAGCCGACTACTGTTCATCTGCTTTTTGAGATATTTTAAGGCAGCTGTCCTGCATTGGCTTCCCCTCCATACATGTGTATGGAGGGATGGAACTCTTGTTAGCTTACTTGACAAGCTTTACAAGTTTGGCTCCTCTATAAGAGGAGCCCTTCCCCCTTGGCTTTAGGGTTGGCTTTTTGGAGAGGAAACAACTCAGAGAGACCTCTGGTTTTAGGTCTAGGATTGATACATATCATATCTCTATACCTCTCTTTCTTAAGGGTTCTAGGTGCATTTGTTCATATTATTGCACACAAGCACCTAGTCTTTCACCTTTTCTTGGTTTCTGAGGTTCCAAGAGGTTGTTCTTGAGGTTCTTGGCTAGATTTGAGCTCAAGGAAGCAACAACATCAACACTTGTGAAGAAGGTCAACAAGGGTGAGAAACTTGCCTTTTATTCCCCATTTTTGCATCCTATTTCTACCTATCTTAAAGCTTTTTTTGTGTTTAGTGTATAACATAAAAAAAGTTCTGTTTTTAGGCCCTCTTGATTGTTTATTAAGAGTGTTGTGTGCTTCGGGGAAGTTTGACCCCTCTTAGGCCTTGAAAGGCCTCATTTTGTGCCATTTTGTGCAAGTTTCGAGACTTTGGTGTTTGGGCCTCTTCACCACTGAAATCTTGAGGGATTTCAGTGGTGGAGATGGTGCCTTGAAGTCTCTAAAAGGGGAGGGCCACCCCCTCTCCTTGTTGTCCTTGAAAGGGACCATTTTTGGTCTCTTAAGGAGCCTTATGTTCAAGTGTGTGTTGATCATGTCTAGGCTGCATTTCATGCTCATTATGCCATAATATAATCATGTTGTGTGTTGGTTTTGGTGCTCCATGCATGTTTAGTGTAGTTGCCATGTAATGCCTTGTAATTCCCTTAACATGCCTTAGGTTGTTAGCCTTTGTTTGAGCACGATTTAGGCTTGGACTTGTGAATGTTTTGTGCTTATTTCACCATGCTTTAGGTCTGTCCATAGTCGTTTGGGTTGATTTTGGCATGCTTAGTATAGCTCCTTTGCATTTGTAGCTTGTTAGGCTTGTATGCCTCAAGTATGTGAATGTGTAGCATGTGTTGCTTGCATCATTTCGGTGGTTTGGAACCACCCAACATGTAATTTCAGTCCCTTTGGCATGCCCATATGCTTGCCTTAGTTGCCTCTTTATTGCTTTGAGAGCATGTGTTGTATGCCTTATGTTTTGACCATTGTGCATGCCTTTGAATTCAAACCATTTAGATGCCATCTAGGTGGTCCTTTGGGCTTGATTTTGTGTGCTAAAACTCTGATTTCAGTTACTTAAGTCTTGCCATGTTAGGTTTTGCCAAGTGTGGTTCAATGCCTCTTGGCTTGCCTCAAGTATTTGGGCCAAGTGCATGCTTTTGTTTGTCTTGTGTGAGTTGGTTTGGCACCTCTTATAACATGATTTCAGAGCTTAACTTGCATGCTAATTGTTCATATTTGTGCCCTCTTAAATGTGTTTGATAGTTGCCCCATTATGCTTAAAGTATTGGACCATGAGTGTTTGCATAAGTTTGTGCATTTTGGCCTTCATTTTTAGGCACTTTGGCTACTGATTTTGGGCCTATTTTGGAGTTGCCTAAGTCATGTTTAAGTCCCTCTTTTATTTGGTTTGCATGCTTGCTTGTATGTTTGTATAAGTGCCTTGCATTGTCCATATCACATGCTAGCCAACATGTCTAGGATTGCATCGCATTGCGCATACTTGGCCTCTTGAAGTGAGTGTGATAGAGGTTAGGATTCTTTGGTTTGTTGTTTGCTTTGCATTTCATTTGACATGAAAGTGCACACTTGATTCTTTGGGCCATCATGCATGGAAATGCGTGATTGGTGGCCCGAGAATCGAGGCACATCCTCCTTTGAGTCACAAACATGATAAGGAATGTGTTTGGTGCATACATTGCTTGAATTGAGCTGCCATGCAAGTTTTGCCCTCTACTGCTGTGAGTTGCAGGTTCTGCAGGAACTTATTGCCGGCCGGCAGTATTTAGTGCCGACCGGCAGTCAATCGATGGCCGGTGGACCTACTTTGTGCCGATGGTCACATCCTAGTGCCGGTGATCATTCTACTCAGCCGATGGTGATCTCTAATGTCCAGAGAGGCATTTCTGAGACTTTGGCAGTTTTCAGAGAAGCAAAGCAGGGAAAACAGAGGCAGGCTAGGCATGGCAGTGCGATTCCGAGCGGAATCCGAGCGCGCATGCATTGAGCCCTCGTCCCGAGGCGGTTTACTGTTTTAATTAGATTAATTAATTTGTTAATTAATTAGGCAATCTGTAATATTTAATTAGCTTGCGTAGTTAATTATTTGTATTATTCTTTTGGTCCCTCCGAGTGAGGGCGTATTTGTAATAAGCGTGTGTGAGTGATGTGGATGTCTTCCAACCCCCATTCTTTCTTCCCTTTTATTTACCTGCTTATGATGGTAGATTAAGGCACGTTTATTTTAGCATACCTTATGCAATGCATGCGTGCATCCATACATTTGTCTTACATGCACCGGGCTCGGTACATCATACAAACTGCATTGTATTTTTTTAATTCCAAATTAAATACGTGATAATTGTAGCATTTCACATGCCATTCTAGGGTTAGCCGAGCCTACTCTAAATTGCATCTTCGCATGTGTTGCATTAATCACTTAACATGAACTAGGACATGCATGATTGCTAACCAGTTTATTGTTTTTGGCACGGAGTACGATGTAAGTATTTATGCTTTAGCATATCGCATGCGTGTGAATGTTAACATGACAGTATGACTACCATGTGGCTAAATGCTTATATGAGATAAACTGTTTGAATGCCTATGGGTGGAGGTTGGATTGCTTGAGTTGGAAAAACTCGTTGAAATCCGTGTTTTAGCCTACTTGCGAGTAGCAAATTCCAAAGCGTTTTCAAAACAAACGGATATACAATGCTTGTTTCCAAATTAGGCAATCTAGTCTATACTTGTTTGCTGTGCGCATAACATAGTAATTCTAGGCTAATAATTGGAACAAGAACACGTAATGCTTTCAAAATCGGATATCACGGTTAGTAGAGGCCGGTCTTCGGACCGGGCGAAAGGGGGTGCTCATAGCTGACCTTTCCCGATCGTACCCAAGCTCCCGAGCCAAGACAACTTTGGTGATGACGGACACGTCGCCTTCGGCACCGAGTCAGGGTTTCCTAAATTTCCCATTTTTTAAAATATTTAGGTGGCGACTCTGTATCTGGCAAAGCAGTCCATGTTTGGCACTTCTTTTCAAAATCTGTTTTCTCAAACGATTTGCCAGATTTGGACTCTTTGGTTCAGATTAAGAACCGTGACATTTGAGTCCTTTGAACTGTAGTGACCCAATAACGAACCAGAACGGGGGGGGGGACTCGCACTCCTCGCCCGGGATGCGTTCGGGGACGTCTACACCGACCGGCAATAAACATTGCCGATGGCAACAAAATACCAGCCGGTGGCCTCTAGTCATGGCCGGTGATGTGTGGGGATGCCTCACAAGGCATTCCCTGCCCCTCCAAGGCAAAACACAAGTGCTTGGTGCAAAACCAGACACTAAACAGTCGAGTTCGGAGATCCTGAGGCAAGGCGCGTAGCCGAGACCTTCGGGAACTCCAAACGAACACAAACATGGATGATCACCGGGTGTTCAAACAGTGACGTCCAAGTCTTGAGGACGGTCAAAAATGGGGTGTCTACAGTTGCCCCTCTTTGACAGAACTCGAAAGTCATGACAATGACGTGAGTGAATGTCAAAGCCCAGAGACGACTCATTTTTGACAAGGCCGAAGACTTAGACAAACATGCAAGACAAATAAGGTATGCGCCCGAAGGCAGGGGCAAAATGCAAGACAATGCACGAAGCCGAGCATAACTTATGATCATGCAAAGAAAAGCTGTAATGAAGCACACATGCAACAGTTTTAAGCTAGCATACACCAAACTACACTACAATGCAGAAAGGATGTAAGAATTATACAATTCTCGAGACGTCTCACTCGGAGGATACAATACCTGTCCGGTTCGTCTGGTTCCACCAGTGGTAAATGAACCGTACATACAATATCGTGTCTACAAAGAAAACAACTTAACAGGTATGATATTGTTAGCAATATGCATGACAATGCAAGAATGAATGCAAAATGATATGCAATATATACAAAACAATGTATGAATAATGCAAATGAAAATGCAATGCAATTGAAACAATGCAAACTACATGCAAAGCAATTGAATCATGATCCAATCATGAGCGGTTCAAAACCACACAAATGTCAAATAGATGGATGGAGGTGACAAGTCCGTCTACCATAGAACGATCAACTGAACTATGAGTAATGTAGACGAACACAAGAACGAGTATTGGGGGAATGACATAAGTGGGGAAACAACCCGCTGAAGAAAGAATGATGATCCTAATGCCGGATGCAAAATTACACTACAATGTAATATATACAATGGATATGGCATGCGGCCAAACCAAATCTTGCCTAGGAAAGGCATGTACACAAACAAGCCACGTCTAACATAGAACGGTCTACTGAACTATGCTTTGACACGGGAAGTATGGGCACATACCAGACCAAGCTCAACATGGAAAGGCGCAAGCCATATATGGAAGATGATGCAATGAATGCATGCAATCTAAAATGCAATGGAATGGATACAATGGATATGGCACGCAAGCCAAACCAAATCTTGCCTAGGAAAGGCATGTACGCAAACAAGTCACATCTAACACAGAAAAGGTGCCGCAACCCTCAAACCAACATACCAGAGTGGAATAGGCGCGTACACATGCAGAACTGTGCTTTAACGTGAAAAGTAAGGGCACATACCAGACCAAGCTCAACATGGAAAGGCGCAAGCCATAGGTGGAAGGTGATGCAATGGATGCATGCAAACTACAATGCAATATCTACAAATATGCAATGGAATGGATATGGATACAATGGATATGGCACACGGGCCAAACCAAATCTTGCCTAGGAAAGGCATGTACGCATGCAAGCCGCGGCTAACATAGAACGGTCTACTGAACTATGCTTTGACATGAAAAGTATGGGCACATACCAGACCAAGCTCAACATGGAAAGGCGCAAGCCATAGATGGAAGATGATGCAATGGATGCATGCAATCTACAATGCAAATGCATGACAATGCAAATGCATGACAATGCATGTTTATTTTCTATAATGCATGACAATGCGGTATGATGCAATATGCGGGGGAAAATGCAATGGATGCGTGCAAGCTACAATGGAAATGCATGACAATGCAATATTTACCATGTATGCATGACAATGCACTACTTACAATGGATGCATGACAATGCACTGTGATGCAACGGCTATGTTTGCAGCTTTCCCTATCTTACCAACAGGGTGATATACTAGGTTGGTTCAGTATCCAGAACTGAGGCGCAAACATGCTGCCTCAACCTATGGGGCTTCCATACAGATTTCAAGCCGAGGATACACCCCTGGGTATTTAAACTAGACTTTAGTCTCGAAACTCCCGAACCTTTGCGTTCTAAGCATAAGCCGTTCGAACTCTAGTTTCCACCGTCCCAGTTGGTCTTCTAGGAACTCACCGCACACACAGGCAGGTGGCTTTACCAGACCACCGAAAGTCGTTTGGGCACGACAAACACCAAAGGAATTGCACCTTCAGAGGATTTAAGGTCTCCTAGACCGTGATGCAAAATGCATGCATGACAATGCATGTTTTTTTTTTTGTTGTTTCGGAATGCGAAGGATGCATGATGTTGGTGTACGCGACAACGCAAGTTTACTTGAAATGCATGACAATGCATGAAAATTTAATGCGCGGCGACGCGCGGCTTTAGATGCATGACAATGCAAATGAGCGGATTTATGGTCTTGCCGGACCGCGCGTGTTTTGGTCCCGCCGGACCATGGCGTGTTTTCGGTCCCGCCGGACCCACTCTGGGGCAATGCATGAATTTGAGATGCGGTGCACAAGACAGTGCGATGGAATGCATGCCAAATGCAATGAGATGCGCACAACAACGCGATGTGTTAGACAACGCGAGTGAAGGTCTTGCACCTCCCAAGGATTTTAGGTCTCCTAGACCGTGCGTGTTTAAGGTCTCGCCAGACCGTCGTGCGTGTTTAAGGTCTCGCCAGACCGGCGTGCGTGTTTAAGGTCTCGCCAGACCGCGCGAATAATGCAATTGAAATGCAATGCACAAGACAGTGCGATCGAAATGCGATGCACATGGGGCAACTGAAATGCGATGCACAAAGCAGTGCGATTGAAATGCGATGCACAAAACAGTGCGATTGAAATGTGATGCACAAAACAGTGCAATTGAAATGCGATGCACAAAACAGTGCAATTGAAATGCGATGCACATGGGGCAACTTTTGAGTCTTGTAAAAGCCAAAAAGGATACGAGAAGGATACACCTTGCACGAATTCGAGTGCAACGCACAGGAGACACGACCCAAGGCCAAAACGGAAGCCGGTTGAGCGTCGGAAATGCACTGTTTTGCACTGTTTAAGCAATGAAGACTCTGAAGCACTCATGTAACCCAAGAAAAGCTGTAGGAGGCTCAAAACCCACTGTAGGAGACCACCGGTTGTCCACCGGCCATCAGAATGCATCACCGGCCGTCCGTCGGCCATCAGACAATTCCATCAGCACAAAAAACTGCCGACCGGCAAAGAGTTTGGCCGACCGGCAAAGAATTCCTGTATCGGGGCAGTTTTGACATTTTGCTATGGGTCTTTTAAAATAGGGTTTGTAACCCTATTTTCTTCACTTGTGTATGCTCGAAAATCCTTTCTCTCTCTCTCTAGAGTGTTTTCGTCCTTTCATTTCCTCATTTTCTTGCGTTTTAACCTTGATTTCGCTGTTCGATTCGCGAATATCTTCGCATTTCGAGTGTTTTGAACCGAACGAAACTTCGTTTCGGTGTCCCGTCTTTGATTTCCACCACTCGGGGCTTGTTTCCCTCGAGTTTTTCTCGATATCCGTGCCTTTTCCTCACCTCGGCTTTTTCGGCCATTTCCGACCCTCTCGGGGTTGACTTTTTGTTGACTCTTCGTATTCTCTCCCATTTTTCCCTCTTCCGGCCATTTTCACATTCTCTTCGAGATGGCAGATGATCGTCCAGAGGGTGGGGCTCCTCCAGAGCTTGAGATGGACCCCGAGGCCGAGCCCTTGCCACTCCGGAGACCTACAGGCCCGCGGTTCAGATGATGCTCCCTGATGGGCTACGCCAGTTCCGGAGCTTCGAGAGGGGCGTGGCACCCGAGCTGCTACTTCGTGAGCCCGAGTCACACTTGTCGCACGGCGCCTCCGAGGTACATTCTTCCCCCGGTTTCAATTTTCCGCAATGTAGAATACTTAAACTGCTATTGTTGATTCTGTTCTTTAATTGCTTAGTTCAAATGCACTGATGCACTGTACACTGTAGTTGATTGTGAACACACTTGCAACTGATAACTGCTTGAATCTGACACGCGCACACACACTGCACTAGCCTTGAATTGCTCAAACACATTGACACAACACATACTGTAGTTCGCTGCTAGTACACCGGCACCCGGTATCTGCTTGATTTTTGAAAAACATGCACACATGCTATATCTGTACTGAACCACTCAAACACGCTGACACATCACACGTCGTACTTTACTGCTAGTACACCAGCACCCGATGTCTATTTGAATCTGAAAAACGTGCACACACGTCACGTCTGCACTGAATCGTTCAACACACTGACATATCATGTGCTGTAGTTCTCTGCTAGCACACTGACACCCAATGCCGGCTTTACATTTGAAACGTGCACACATACACTATATCTGTATGCTTCTCAAAACTGCATCTTGAATATTGCTTCGCAATTGCTGTTTTTGATTACAGGGGGACTCCCATACCATTCGTGGGTATGGGAATGTCGTTGCCCGAGACTGGTATGCAGAGTTGCCAAACGCGGTTCTCCAGATCGTCGACGAGGCGGGTTTCGGCATCTTCTGCAGGGGGCTTTCCCAGCTTACTACCTGCAGACCCTTGCTCGCTGCTTTAGTGGAGAGGTGGTGGGATACCACCAACTCCTTCCACTTCTCCGTCGCAGGGGACATGACGATGACCCCTTATGACTTCTCGATGTTCACCGGCATCGGGGTAGGGGGGGATCCGATTCCCTTCGATACTGACATGGGTGAGTGGGACGCCGCCCAGCTGTACCTGCTTGGCGCTCAGCCTTCCCTTGCTCGAGCAGGGTTTGTCAGATACTCGTGGTTCGAGAGTCAGTTCCGGACTCAGCGAGCCTTGGAGGAGGAGGCGCAGATGACCCCAGAGGAGGTAGATCAGTATGCGCGGGGCTTCATCATGTTTCTGCTTGGGACGACCCTATTCGCCGACCGGGCGAACACCGTGCCTCTATGTCTGTTGAGCGCACTGGTGGATGTCAGGCGGATCCGCGACTACGACTGGGGTGGCGCAGGCTTGGCCACTTTGTATGGTTACATGAGTTCTTCTTCCCGCCTCAGCGGACAGCTTCTTGGCGGATACTGGCGAGCTTGGGAGGTACATCTTCTTCCCCTTTTACATTTCTGCTTTCTGCTTTACATTTTATGTATTCTGTACATTGCACACACCACGATCTGCCTCTTACTGACTATATACTGCACACGCGGCACACACATATACTCTGCTTTACACTGACTGTACACTGCACACACTATACACTCTGCACAATATACTGCACAACACACGGCTCTGCCATTTTTGCTTTATCTGATAATCATACTGATATCTATTCTGCAGTTGTGGGTCTATGCCTACTTTCCCAGGCTTGCCCCAGTACCCGATGTGGAGATCCCGCTCGACATCCCCTTTTCTCATCCTTTTGACGTGCGGTGTGTGCGGAGACCCCGAGAGTCTTTTATCTTTTTCCGCTGCTACTTCGACACCATCACCGCCGCGGAGGTATGTTCAACTTTAGAGCTTGTTTAAGCTTCGCTTTAGCACTGTATTTTTGATAACAGGTAGATAACAAACTGCATTTATACCCGCAGATCACCTGGCAGCCTTGGGCCCCGTTGCCGGCTGTGGTGAGAGACCACTACGAGAGTGCTGAGGAGACTGCCCGTCTCCGGATTCTATTGGAGGGCTCGGTCTGTCGGGCTTGGTACCTGGGGGAGCGCTTCTTGCGTCAGACCCTGGGTTTACCGGAGCAGATAGTTCCGGGTCCGCCTCCTACACATATGAGGCATACGGAGAGGCTTTCTCTCGAGCACCTGAGAGAGTACACCATTGGCTGGGGCACGGAGCGTCACAGAGGCGAGGGTGATTATGCCGAGTATGTCCGGACCTACCTTATGCGACCCTTGGGCGGTGATCGCCGAGCTGGGAGGGAGAGGCCAGCGGCGCCGGCAGCTGGAGCGGGAGCGTTGAGGAAGGCTCGAGCCCGTGGTAGGGGCGGAGTTCATCGAGGGCGGGGGACCGGCTGGCCTGCTCTGCCCACTTCACTGTCATGCAGAGGGCAGGGTGGGGTGACCTACTAGATCCCCTTTGCTCCTGCTCCGGCTGATCACGAGTTGGTTGATGTCCCTGACTTGCCTCCGGTATGTATTACTTCATTTCGCATCTTGTACTGTTATTTCATTTCAGCTTATTTGATATTCTGCAGAATACTGATGCATCTGATACTTTTGCAGGCGTCCTCCGAGTACACCCGGCAGTCATTGGAGCTGAATGCCTCCATGATGGGGATGCTACAGCGGACCTTCGACCTCCTGGCCCTCTACAGTATCCCGGTATGTTCTTTCTGACCACAGTCTCAAACCATACGCAAACTGCTTTACATGATCTGATGCACGACACAACACCTGATAAACTGTTCATAGCATTCATACACTGTATTCACACACTGTACTTATACACTGCATTCTGCACTGATTCACTGCTCACACTGTACTCATACACTGTATTCTGCACTGATTCACTACTCACAGCATTCACACACTGTACTCATACATTGTATTCTGCATTGATATTCTGCTCACGGAGTACTAATGCATTTGCCTTTTATACTTTTCAACCTCTTTTCCAGATTCCGCCGGCGGGTGGTGTTCCAGCTGGACCCTCTATTCCTGTTCAAGGAGGGCGTGGAGACTCTGCACGTCCCCGCACCAGGGGAGGGCGTACTCATGTCGGGAGTAGCTCTCAGGCACCCATTCCTGATGACGAGGATGACGATGATGATGAGTCCGAGGCAGAGGCAGAGGCCGAGTCATCTGAGGAGGCTGGAGACGACTCAGACTCAGGCTCAGATGGCGATGCTGATGATGCTCCTGGACCTTCGTCCAGGAAGAGGACTAGGACAGACTGATGGCCCCGGAGCCATTTTTGACAGTCGACACAGATTTTTGCTGTTTGTTTTTGTTTGTTTTGTTCTTTTCTGCACTTTCCCCTTTTGTCAGTAGTTAGGGTACTTTGTACTGCCGCAGGCAGATTTTGTTTCCAAAACTTATGTACTTGAAAAGATTTGTGAAATGGAACAAACTTTTTGTCTAAAAAAGTGTTTACATTTGTATATCTTACGCATTGCATCGCGTTACACCTCAATGTAAATGAAACTGATTTATTGTCTGAAAATTTGAACACTTGCACTGTAATAATTAGATAACTAACCAACAAACAGCAAAACAACCCAAGCAACCCACTGCCTGATTCTGAACACACAGCCCTTACTCTACTGGGGATTAATCTGCATACAGCCCGTAACACAGTATTTGGTTCATTCTGCACACAGCAAATCCTGAACAAACACCCCCAATCTGACAAGACAGACTACGAAAGCTGAAACGGTTGCAGTTGAAACACACTCGGATGCCCCAAATTTTCCCTTTTCTTCTTTTGTTTCGCATACAATGTAGAGAATGGCACAGCACTCTGAGCATAAGCGATTTTAACTTTTGAAGAGGGGTTCTGCAACCGGGGTATCGAGCCTAAAACCGAACACAGCGGGAAAGACTCAAACAAAAGGTGAGCGACCTGGACACAACGAGGCACGCCCGGAAAAGACTCAAGACGAAAGTTGAGGTAAACAAAATAAAAGACGCGACACACGGACGTGTTTATAAGAAAAAAAAGACCTCAGATCTCGAGGAGCCAGTTCCTCTGGGTATATTCCCACCCTTTTCTGATTTGTGATTCTCACATCGCTCGGCCCTCAGGCTCGGTTTTTCTCTCAAAACCCTTTTGCTCACTTCTCTTTCCGCTTACACCTCTCTATTCTTTATTCTCTCATTTTTCATCCCTCCCCAGGGTGATTAATGAATGAATAGGGAATTACGGGTTCATGCCCAACACCGTTAGCCCATGACTATTTCTTCCGGCAGATAGAGTGCCCTTCTGGCAAGTATGTTGACGGCGGGGAAAAGACAGAAGACCTAACTCAATTGCGCCCCTAGTTCATCACTTTGACCATTTTTTCATTTTCTAAAATAGTTTTGACCAAAATGTGAGTCGGATTAACATACTTGTTCAATTTTTGATTTGAAAATCATACAAGTCAGGCTGTGAGCACTGAAAAATTTCCTTTTTGGGTCCAAGAAGATGGTCCAATTTTTGGGAAATGGAATAGTTTTCGAGAAAATAGTCAACTTCAATAAAAATTTTCAAAAACTATCTTTGTAAACAATCAACGCTCGACGAGCGCGGAACTTACCCTCGAGATGCGCAACCTCGGATCGGAGGCAATGGAAAATTGCCCCTTGCTTGAAGGGGGTACATGGCAACGAAAAGTTGCCCCTGGTTTGGATGGTAATTTGCGGCAACGGAAAGTTGCCCCTTGTCTGGATGCTGCCGCAGCATGCTGTAAACTGCTTTTATCAGTGACAACTGAACTCCGAAGACGATGGTTTGAACCAATATATGGACACAGTCACTGTAAGAGCAATGGTGGCTGGACTTCAAGATGAAGTTGCCTACGTATCCCAAACATGGGAATCAAGCCTCACGTAGTTCCGGTTGTTACAACCGGGTTGTCAGATGCAGAGGAAGCAAGGATGATCAAAACCATTACATGGACTGGGGCGCTGTGAAAACATCGGGGGCTGGACTTCAAGATGAAGTTGCCTACGTATCCCAAACATGGGAATCAAGCCTCACGTAGTTCCGGTTAAGGGTACACTCGGGTATTTTAACCTTCACTTTTTAGGCTCTAATTTTTGCCAAGGCGCCTGTTGCAAGTTTTCGACCTTGCGAGCTTCTTTTCTTCTTTTTTGCATTTTTTCATTTTTTCTTTTCTTTGATTTCTTCTTCTTCTTTTTTGCATTTTTTCATTTTTTTCTTTTCTTCTTCTTCTTCTTTTTTTTTAATTCTTTTTTTGTTTCTCGATTTTTCTTCTCTTTTTTTTTTGCATTTTTTCATTTTTTCTTTTCTCTCTTTTTCTTGCTCTAACTTTTGCCTGGGTCGCCCTTCCGGGTTTTCGGCCCAGCGAGCCTCTCAAAGGGTAAAAGTGTAGCATAGTCCATGCCAAATGGTTTTGAGATCCTGAAGTCATCTGAGCCCAGGAGAATGACTGTTGTACTGATTTGCGGAAGGATCCATCACGGTCGCTTCATGAGCCTCTGCTGGTGAGATCTAATCTTCTTGATCTGAATTTGATACCTCTTGCTTGAGGGTTGCTTCAAATCGGGCCTCACAGGCCTTTCATGGCAATTGGCTGTTGAACGTTTTGAACAGATTCCAGGTTCGCGACAGATTGGTTGAATCTCGAGGCTGAAAGCGATCCTTGGCTGCACAATCTCAAGAGCAATTCCACACAAGTCTTTACAGGACCGCGCAAAACAGTTTATTTTTGAAAGTTTTTAAGAAAGCGACAAATCGCTCGCGCAGAAGATAGTGTGAAACCGGTCTGGATCAAGCCAGGATCCTTCTCAGTACTCACGCTAACAAGCCTGATTTTATTCATAAAAAGGTTTAGCAGGCCTATCCTTCTCTCAAGTATGATCAAGTTTTGTGAAAACCTGAGGAATTCCTTCCTCTTCGTTTTTATCACCGCAGTGCTCAAAAAGGAGGTTTTGAAAAAAACTTAGGTTAATGCAATGAGTTTGGCGCGCAGGAGAGCAGGCGAGATGTACTGTCAGCCCATTCAAATCCTCTGGCATAACTGGTTCAAACAATAAGTAAGGGAACATGATAGCCGCAGCCGTTTCATTCAAAACTTCCAACTGCAACTGGCTCCTCAACAGAGACAGACTCAAATGGAAAACAAAAGGGGTAATTACAAAACGGTGCTCGAGGCGACAACCTCGAAATCACCCGGTATTCTATACAAAGGGGACTGACTCGCTACATCAAGACAGACCCTTAAGCAAAAAGACTGACTCAAGACAAAGAGACAGACTCAAAACAAAAGACTGACTCGATACCCAAGCCAGAATTTACAAAACTAGTGTTCGTAGATGCTCAAAAATGCGTGCCAGACGCCACATCAAAAATGCACCAGGCACCGCCCGCAGGCGATTCACCCTTCGATTACATACTCGCAGTATCAGTGTCCTCAAAATCCAATAACTGGGTAGTAACGGACTTGGCTAAGGTGGGTGGGAGGATAACCTCGTTGTCAATCAAATCCTGTACCTCATGACGGAGGCGGAAGCAATTATCGGTAGCATGACCAGTTTGTTGGTGGTACGCGCAGTACAAAGCAGCATCATGTGTAGCAGGGAGATCCTTCGGGAGGGGCCGAGGCTCCAAGGGTTTAAGGTGTCCTCTCTCAGCAAGGATCTGAAGTGCCTTGGACAATGGCATGTAGAGAGCATGGAAGACTCTACGCCCTCAGGGCAGGTACTTTGAAGTCTGAGCATTTTTGCTAGACGCACTAGCGAACGGATCGGCAGGCACTGCCTTAATTTTCTGGTCCTTCCCGGGTGCAGGGTTGGGAGCAGAAGGAACTATTCTGGCATGACGGGGCTCGCCCTGGTTCTCTGACTGGCTTGAACTACCCGCAGATGGAGTGGGGAAATCATCCTCCATAGCTTTTGTTGCAATTGCAGCTATCTGTTGCTTGTTCATCCCCCCGGCTTTCAAAGCCTCGACTGCCCACAACAGTTGTTCGATAGGGTCGGCATCTGCCTTCATTTTATCTTTACCTCTAGCCTCGGCCTGATCAAGGGTTTGGGTCGACGTTGACATGTCATTCTTATAGTTGGAGGCCACCTCCGGTTGGCTAAGTTCAATCACGATCCGTCCCAACAACGGGGGTTCCTGGGGTACAAAACCTCCGGCATATGGTGCGGCTGGTGGCGATGAAGACATTCCATAGGCGAGATCCGCCACGGACCTCTGGAGATCACCTATCATCCCTATCAGTTCAAATGTAGTAGGCTCGCGAGCCTAATATAGTTGAGGGGTCCAAACCGGATGTGCGGCGGGCGACCTGGGTGGATGCGGCATATCAATATTGGTCTCACTTTGTGGAGTGATTCCTTGACCCAACGCGGCTGTCATAACCACGATCTCTTCTGAATTCTGCGTCATCATAGGTCTTGCCTCGGCAAGGGGGAAACACTGACTATTCTGGAATTCTCTGAACTGAAAGGAAAAACAAGCAGCATTTCAGCCCAAACGGATCAAACACAGGTGCAGCCGAACAACTGTACTCTACCACTGATCACTGTTCCCCAGAAATCACTGTTTCATAAAACACTGAATCGAATATCCACAGACATAACTGATTCTCGCAAACTGATACTGGTGCCCTTAGGCCTGATACTCAAACTCGCAAACTGATATGTGCGTTCCCTGTAGAGATACACTCTAAAAGCACATGGCAAATAAATGAGAGCCAATACACCCCTATGTTGGGGTAGGGTTTCCCTGTCCTATTTTGTCAGGAGCTAGGGTTTCACTATGCACGCAGCGGCTTCAAACAACCTAACATCGGGTAAGCAACCTGTCCTAGTTTGGAATGGTCACTATGGATTCCAAATATGCACTAGGTCAAATGGTCGAAAAGGGTGCCCCGGTAAGACCGGGGTTTGTGTTCCCATACTGGCAGAGCCCGCAACCGGTCAGCCTTATGGCATGCTTTGACAAAGTCAAGCCTCCGGCAAACCGCTCAGGAATAGCAGATGGCCAACACGGTGTCCTAGGCGCACCGATGCACATGCAATGCAAAGAAGCACATAAATGTAGTCAAAACAGGATATCACGAGTTCGAGTCAAACTCTCTAAAATCCCCAGCAGAGTTGCCAGAAACTGTAACACGCCCGCGAGGGAACTCACGGGTTACTTACAGTTCGGACTCGATTTGTGTCACGGTTCGTAATCTGAACCAAAGAGTCCAAATCCGGCAAATCGTTTTGAGAAAACAAATTTTTGAAAAAGAAGTGCCAAACATGGACTGCTTTCCTAGATACAGAGTCACCACCTAAATATTTTTTAATGGGGAAATTTAGGAAACCCTGACTCGGTGCCAAAGGCCACGTGTCAGTCATCACCAAAGTTGCATCGGCTCGGGAGCTTGGGTACGATTGGGGAAGGTCAGCTATGAGCACCCCCTCTCGCCCGGTCCGAAGACCGGCCTCTACTAACCATGATATCCAATTTTGAAAATGTTATGTGTTCTTATTCCGGTTATTAACCTAGAATTACTATGTTATGCGCGCAGCAAACAAGTATAGACTAGATTGTCTAATTTGGAAATAAGCATTGCATATCCGTTTGTCTTGAAAAACACTTTGGAATTTGCTACTCGCAAGTAGGCTAAAACACGGATTTCAACGAGTTTTTCCAACTCAGACAATCCAACCTTCACCCACAGGCAATCAAACAGTTTATCTCACATAAGCATCTAGCCACATGGTAAGCATGCTGTCATGATAGCATTCACACACATGCGATATGCTAAAGCACAAAAATACTTACATCGTACTCCGTGCCAAAACAATAAAGTAGTTAACAAATATGCATGGTCCTAGTTCATGTTAAGTTTGACTAATGCAACACATACAGGATGCAATTAGAGTAGGCTTGGCTAACCTGAACATGACATGTGAAATGCAATCAATTGATGCACGTATTCAATTTGGAATTGAAGTACAAATGCAGTTAGCATGATGCGCCGAGCCCGGTGCATGCAAGACAAATGTATGGATGCACGCATGCATACCATGAGGTATGCTAAAATAAATATGCCCTAGTACTAACCATTGAAAGCAGGTAAGTAAAAGGGAAGAAAGAAGTGGGGGTTGGAAGACATGCACACACACGCACCCACACTTATTACAGATTTACCCTCGCCCGGAGGGACCAAAAGAATAATACAAATTAACTAACTACGAGCTAATTAATTATTACAAATTACCTAATTAGTTAACAAACTAACTAAGCTAGGAAAGACAGTAAACCGACTCAGGAAGAGTGTCCAATGCAATGCATGCTCGGGTCCTGCTCGGAAGCGCACTGCCATACATAGACTGCCTCTGTTTTCCCTGCTCTGTCCCTCTGAAGACTGCCAAAGTCTCTGAATTGCTTCCCTGGACATTGAGGAACACCACCGGCTGAGTAGAATTGCCACCTGCAGTGGGATGTGGTCATCGGCTGTTGATAAGTCCATCGGCCACTAATTGATTGCCGGTCGGCACTCTGTGCAGTCGATCGGCAATAAATTCCTGCAGAACCTGTTTGACAGCAGCAGAGGACAGAGCCTTGCATGGCAATGCAATTCAAGCCATATATGCACCAACCAAGCCCCTTATCATGTATATGACTCAAAGGGACATGGTCCTTAGTTCTCGGACCACCAATCGCGTATTTCCATGCGTGATGGCCCAAGGGACCAAGTGTGCACATTTTGATGTCAAATGCAATGCAAACCACATAATCACATAAGAGGGCCAACCTCTATCATACTCATTTCAAGAGGCCAAGCATGTACAATGCAATGCAATTTCTAAGCATGTGAGTATGCGAGCTAGCATGCAACATAGACAATGCAATGTAAGAATGCAAGTATGCAAACACACATACAAGACAAGCATGCAAACTAAGCAGAGGGGTGGACTTAAACATGACTTGGGCAGCCCTAAGTAGGCCCAAGACAGTGGCCAAAATGCAAAGGAAATGAGGCCAAACACACATACATACATGCACATGTTAAGGCCTAAATACTTAAGCATCAAAGGACATCTTTTAAGCACACTTAAAAGGGAACAATCATGGACACATGGCATGCATTAAGCTCTGAAAATCATGCAAGAACATGGTGCCAAACCAAGCAAACAAGATAGGCTAAACATGCAATAAATGGCCCAAGCATTCGAGGCAAGCCAATGAAGTATTGAACTACACTTAGCAAGACCTAACATGGCATGAATTTAATGGCCAAAAACAGAGTTTTAGCACATAAAACAAAGCCCAAAAGACCACTTAGATGGCATCTAGGTGGCTTGAATTCAAAAGCATGCACAAATGCACTTTCAAGGAGCATACAACACAAGCTCATGAGGCATCAAAGAGGCATCCAAGGCAAGCATACAAGCATGCTAAGGGGACTAAAATGATGCTATAGATGGTGCCAAACCATTAAAATAAAGCAAGCAATGCATGCTACACACTCACACACTTAAGGCCAACTAGCCAAAATGCAAAGGAGTTATGCAAAGCATGCTAAAGCCGACCCAAACAACTAAGGACAAACCTTAAACATGGCAAAATAAGCACAAAAGCTTCACAAGACCAAACCTAAAGCATGCTAGAACAATGGTTTACAACCTAAAACATGTTAAGGCCTAAACATGGTATTACAAGGTAGGTATGCTAAGCATGCATGGTGTACCAAAATCAACTTAAAACCATGTTATATTATGACAATATAAGCATGAAAAACAGCCAAGGCATGATCAACAAACCCTCAAACATGGTGCTCCCTCAAGAGGCCAAAAATGGTCCTTTTCAAGGACAACAAGGAGAGGGGGTGGCCCTCTCCTTCTTGGGACTTCAAGGCACCATCCTTACCATTGAAATCCCTCAAGATTTCAGTGGTGAGGAGGCCCAAACACCACAGTCCCGAAGTTCACTCAAAATAGCACAAAATGGAACCCCTCAAGGCTTAGGAGGGGTCAAACACCTCCAAACCACAAAACACTTTAAACAAACTATTTAGAGGGCCCAAAAACAGAACTTTTTTATGTTATACACTAAGCACAAAAATAGTTCTAAGATAGGCAAAAATAGAATGCAAGAAAGGGGTAAAAAGGGGTAAGATTGTTACCCTTGAAGAACCTCTTCAACAATGATGAACCAGCCCCTTCTTGAGCTCCAAATCAGCTTCAAAGCTCCAAAAACAGGCCTCAAGAACCTCAGTTCCAAGAGGATAGTGTGATGGTAGGTGTTTGTGTGTAATCCTAAGGCTAAAACACACACTAGAACACACAAGAGAGATATAGAGATAGGAAATATGTATAAACCCTAACCCTAATCCAAAGCTTCTCTCACAATGCTCTCTAACCAAAATCTCTAACCCTAAGGCCAAGAGAGAAGGGCTCCTCTTATAGAGGAGCCAATCTTGTAAAGCTTACCAAGGAAGCTAACAAGAAGGCTATCCCTCCATACACGTGTATGGAGGGAAACAAAATGCAGGACAGCTGTTTTAAAATATCTGCAAAAGCAGATGAACAGTAGTCGGCTGCTCAAAAATGCCATTTTGACAAAATGGACTGCCGACCGGCAACAAAGAATGCCGACTGGCAATAAACATTGCCGATGGCAACAAAATACCAGCCGGTGGCCTCTAGCCATGGCCGGTGATGTGTGGGGATGCCTCACAAGGCATTCCCTGCCCCTCCAAGGCAAAACACAAGTGCTTGGTGCAAAACCAGACACTAAACAGTCGAGTTCGGAGATCCTAAGGCAAGGCGCGTAGCCGGGACCTCCGGGAACTCCAAATGAACACAAACATGGATGATCACCGGGTGTTCAAACGGTGATGTCCAAGTCTTGAGGACGGTCAAAAATGGGGTGTCTACACCGGTCGGCACTGAATGTTGCTGGTCGGCGGAAACTTCCTGCAGAAGACAGTTTTGACGGCAACAGAGGACAGGCAGTATATGGCATGGGATTTCAGGCACATGTGAGCATGGTCATGTTCCCCATCATGTATTGAACTCAGGGAAGCATGGCCCTCGATCCTCGAGCCATCAATTGTGCATGATAGCCTAAGAGATCAAGCTTGCCATTTGATGTGAAAATGCATGCAACAAACAAATGAGGACCAAGACCCTATCATGTCGAAGTCAAGGGCCCCGGTGACCGGGAGTTAAGACGCGTTACATCACTTGTAGTATGAACACTCCTTAACCCTCACACTTGGTTTGACACCCCAAACCAAGTAATGCAATGCATGTTATGGAAACATGGCTCAAAGATACAACATGAGATTAAGATGCAAGGCATGCCAAATGCCATGCAATTATCATGGCAAGTACGGAATGCTAGGCATGCAAGATGCAAATGCAATGCAAACATGGACAATTTAAGCAATAGGATCATCATGTTACAACACCTAATGAAGCAATCATGCAACAAACATGAGGCAAACATGCAATGGTAAACTTAAACCATAAAGGGGCAGACCTCAATCCACCCCAAAACAGTGGCCAAAAGTGCCCAAAATGGTGAACAAACACTCATGCCAACATGCAAGTCAATGGGCCTAAAGCTAAGGCACAAAAGGGAGCACTTTACTTCCACTAACATGACCACTCATGGCATGAATTAGACAAGCAAAAACAGAATTCTAGCATGCAAAAATGGGCTCCAAAACCCACTGATATGGCAGCTTAAGTGGCTTCAATGAGATGCATGCACCAAGGCTCATTTCTAGGCATAAAAGGGCACATCCTCAAAGCATGAAAGAGGTCACATATGCAAACATACAAACATGATTTATGGACTGAAATACGATCCCAAACGATGCCAAATCATGAGGATGGTCTAAGGTAAGCATGCTAGAGGCCAATATACTCAAGGCTTACAAGCCAAAACAAAGAGATGGCACCAAACATGGCAAGCATGACTGAAACAGATGGCCAACAGGCCTTAAACATGGTGAAGTAATGCCAATACCTTCATGAAATTAGGCTAACACATGCAAGAATCATGGCCTAAACACAAGATGCATTTCTATGCCAAATAGAGGAATGCAAAGCAAGTATGTTAAGCATGCAAAAGGGCACAAATCCGACCAAAAACAGAGATAACATGTGACCTGAAGACACCCAAAAACCTCTTAAATAGGGCCAAAATCAGTCAAGCATGCATGTTGCCCTTTAAGCCAAAAGGCAAGGAAATAAGGCAATGAAGGGAGAGGGGTGTCCCTCCCCTATACAAGACTTCAAACCACCTTCCTTACCACTGAAAATTCACTGGTTTTCAGTGGTGAGAAGACTAAAACACTCAAGCAAACAAAGCCTCACAAAGGAAGTACCAAAAAGGCCAAAAATAAGGCCTAAGAGGGTGAGTTTGAACTCAAACCACAAAACACCCTTAATGAAAGTTCTTAAGCATGAAAATATAAGCTTTTTTTATGTTATGCACAAAGCCTAAATCAGCAAGCAAGACAGGTAAAAAACTAGTGCAAGTTTGGGGAAACTAAAGCAAAGTGATTACCCTTGAAGAACACCTCAAGAACAGTCAATGCAGCCCTCCTCTTTTGATCAAAATCAGTCCAAAAGCTCAAGAATCAACCCTCAAAGCCTCTCGATCTCGGAATAAGGTGTAATGGTGTGTGTATTAGTGCAAAAGTAAGGTAAAAATGCACTTTTGGGCTTCCAAACACACACTAAGGGAGGAGAGAGAGGGAAATATAGAGAGAGATGATATATCTAGCAGATATATATGTATATAAGCTCTGGTTCTTATGTTTAAAACTCCAACCTTTAACAATGGAGGAGGAGGGCTCTATATATAGACTAAGCAAATGGTTCTTGGCTTCTCCAAGAAGCCAAGTGAAAGGGGCAAAGGGTGCAAAGGAGTCTTGGCTTCTAAAGGAAGGTAAGACAGCTGGCCAAGCTTCTCCAAGAAGCTTGGCCAAGGGTTCATCCTTCTAGAAGGAACCAAGGGGGGTCAAGGGTGCAAAGGGTTCATCCCCGTGCATGGGGAGTGGTGATGGTGCATTCCAGCTGGCACAGCTGGCATGCACCATGCCTAAGGAGTGCAAAGGGTGCAGGTCGGCTGGCAAAAGAGGTCATCGGCCACAACAAAGTGCCGATCGGCAAAATATAGTGCCGACCGGCCATTGGTTTTAAGAAACCACTGCCGGTGGCACCCACAAACGGCCGGTGATGGGTGGGGGCAGTCGGTGGAGTGTGGGGATGGCCAACAAGCCATTCCCTGCCCTTCAAGGCAAAAACACAAGTGTTTGGTGCCAAAACCAAACACGGAACAGTCGAGTTCGGAGATTTTGAGGCAAGGCGCGTAGCCGAGACCTCCGGGAACTCCAAACGAACACAAACATGGATGATCACCGGGTGTTCAAACGGTGATGTCGAAGTCTTGAGGACGGTCAAAAATGGGGTGTCTACAGCATGCAAGATAACGAAGATATGTGCTCGAAGGCGGGGGCAAAACGCAAGAACAATGTGCCTATGCAGGTCCTAAAACTCATCAACAATGGCCTGAAACATGGCTTGGAAGCATGCAAATTAGGGTCCTTTGTAAGGCCAAAAATGGTGGACGTGTGTTACCCATGTAGGTTCAGCAAAACCAGCAACTTTTTGGACCAAAAACCAGCTCTTTGAGACCTCTCAAGACCCTCCAAGAGCCTTAGATCAATGGTGGAGGTGTGTGGCTATGAGGTGTGGTGTTAAAGGCCAAGAACAAACACCCTCTCTAAGCCTAGAATGTAGAGATATAGAGAGATATTTGTGCTTTTCCTTAGACAAATTTTTTTCAACCTCTCTAAAGGAGAGGGAGGCCCTCTCTTATAGAGAAACAAGAGGGTTCAAGCTTCTTGGAGAAGCTAGAGCAAAAGGTTCAAGCTTCTTGGAGAAGCTAGAGCAAAGGTTCAAAAGCTTCAAGCTTCTTGAAGAAGCTAGAGCAATGGTTGAAGCTTCTTGGAGAAGCTAGAGCAAAGGGTTCAAGCTTCTCGGAGAAGCTAGAGCAAAGGTTCAAAAGGTTCAAGCTTCGTCAAGAAGCTAAAGCGAAGGTTCAGAAGGTTCAAGCTTCCTCAAGAAGCAAAAATGAAGGTTCAGAAGGTTCAAGGTTCCTCAAGAAGCCAAAAACAAGGGTTCAAAAGTTTCAAGCTCCCTCAAGAAGCTAAAACGAAGGTTCAAAAGTTTCAAGCTCCCTCAGGGAGCTAAAACAAAGGTTCAGAAGGTTCAATTTCCTCAAGAAGCTAAAACCAGGGTTCAACGGGTTCAACCTTCCCCAAGAAGCTAAAACGAAGGTTCAAAAGGTTCAAGCTTCCTAAAGAAGATAAAACGAAGGTTCAAAAGGTTCAAGCTCCCTTAAGAAGCTAAAACGAAGTTTCAAAAGGTTCAAGCTATCCAAAAACCGTGCCAAACGGAGAAAGTTAAGTGGTCCCAAACAAGGCACACGGCCGACGGCTCTGAATATCGGAAACTGGTCTCCAAACGGGAACAGTGGTCTACGACCACGAAAAGTAGCCTACGACCACTGAGAGATGGTCTACGAGACCTCTCCCTCCCTTCAGGAAGAGAAAACGGAACCTGGTTCGCAAATCGAGGCAAAGCACAAAAGAGTCCAAAGGTCCGGAGGTAAGGCTCTCAGCCGAAACTCTGTAACCTCAGAACAAGCATAACATGCGCAATCACCGAGTGCTCAATCAATGACGTCTAAGTCTTAAGGTCGGTCAAAAATGGGGTGTCTACAGTTGCCCCTTTTTGACAAAACTCGAAAGTCATAAGTGACGGGAGTGAATGTCAAAGCCCGGAGACGACCCATTTTTGACAAGGCCGAAGACCTAGACAAAAGCATGCAAGATAACGAAGATACGTGCTCGAAGGCGGGGGCAAAATGCAACAACAATGAGCCTATGCAGGTCCTAAAACTCATCAAAAATGGCCTGAAACATGGCTCGGAAGCATGCAAATTACGGTCCTTTGTAAGGCCAAAAATGCTAGAAAACAAAACAAGGAGAGAGAGGGACACCCCTCTCTGATTTTGGCACTCAAAACAGCATGCTAGCCACTGAAAATCCACTGGATTTCAGAGGCTAAAAGGCCAAACAAAGGCCAACACAAATGCTCTAAGGCATGGCTCAAAACAAGGTAAAATGAAGCATGCAAGGGGGTAGATGACCCCCAACAGAAAAATGATCTTAAACAAACATATTAAGCACCTCAAAATAAGACTTTTTTCAGTTTACACTGAAGCTCAAATATGCCTGCAAGTAAGGCTAAGAGATGGATCAAAATAGTGCTAAAAAGAGGGAATAGTGTGTTACCCTTGTAGGTTCAGCAAAACCAGCAACTTTTTGGGCCAAAAACTAGCTCTTTGAGACCTCTCAAGACCCTCCAAGAGCCTTAGATCAATGGTGGAGGTGTGGGCTATGAGGTGTGGTGTTAAAGGCCAAGAACAAACACCCTCTCTAAGCCTAGAATGTAGAGATATAGAGAGATATTTGTGCTTTTCCTTAGACAAATTTTTTCAACCTCTCTAAAGGAGAGAGAGGCCCTCTCTTATAGAGAAACAAGAGGGTTCAAGCTTCTTGGAGAAGCTAGAGCAAAGGTTCAAAAGCTTCAAGCTTCTTGGAGAAGCTAGAGCAACGGTTGAAGTTTCTTGGAGAAGCTGGTGCAAAGGGTTCAAGCTTCTCGGAGAAGCTTGAGCAAAGGTTCAAAAGGTTCAAGCTTCGTCAAGAAGCTAAAATGAAGGTTCAGAAGGTTCAAGCTTCCTTAAGAAGCAAAAACGAAGGTTCAGAAGGTTCAACGTTCCTCAAGAAGCCAAAACAAGGGTTCAAAAGTTTCAAGCTCCCTCAAGAAGCTAAAACGAAGGTTCAAAAGGTTCAAGCTCCCTCAAGAAGCTAAAACGAAGGTTCAAAAGGTTCAAGCTCCCTGAGGAAGCTAAAACGAATGTTCAGAAGGTTCAATTTCCTCAAGAAGCTAAAACCAGGGTTCAAAGGGTTCAAGCTTCCCCAAGAAGCTAAAACGAAGGTTCAGAAGGTTCAAGCTTCCTGAAGAAGCTAAAACGAAGGTTCAAAAGGTTCAAGCTCCCTCAAGAAGCTAACATGAAGGTTCAAAAGGTTCAAGCTATCCAAAGACCGTGCCAAACGGAGAAAGTTAAGCGGTCCCGAACCGAGGCGCACGGCCGACGGCTCCGAATATCGGAAACTGGTCTCCAAACGGGAACAGTGGTCTACGACCCCGAAAAGTAGCCTACGGCCACTGAGAGATGTTCTACGAGACCTCTCCCTCCCTTCAGGAAGAGAAAACAGAACCTGGTTCGCAAATCGAGGCAAAACACAAAAGAGTCTCGAGGTCCGGAGGTAAGGCTCTCAGCCGAAACTCTGTAACCTCAGAACGAGCACAACATGCGCAATCACCAAGCGCTCAATCGATGACGTCTGAGTCTTAAGGTCGGTCAAAAATGGGGTGTCTACAGTTGCCCCTCTCTGACAGAACTCTAAAGTCATAAGTGACGGGAGTGAATGTCAAAGCCCGGAGATGACCCATTTTTGACAAGGCCGAAGACTTAGACCAAAGCATGCAAGATAACGAAGATATGTGCTCGAAGATGGGGGCAAAATGCAAGAACAATGAGCCTATGCAGGTCCTAAAACTCATCAAAAATGGCCTGAAACATGGCTAGGAAGCATGCAAATTAGGGCTCCGTTGTGAGCCTAAAAATGCTAGAAAACAAAACGCGGAGAGAGAGGGTCACCCCTCTCTGATTTTGGCACTCAAAACAGCATGCTAGCCACTGAAAATCCACTGGATTTCAGTGGCTAAAAGGCCAAACAAAGGTCAACACAAATGCGTTAAGGCATGGCTCAAAACAAGGTAAAATGAAGCATGCAAGGGGGTAGATAAACCCCAACAGAAAAATGATCTGAAACAAACATGTTAAGGGCCTCAAAATAAGACTTTTTTCAGTTTACACCGAAGCTCAAATATGCTTGCACATAAGGCTAAGAGATGGATCAAAATAATGCTAAAAAGAGGGAATAGTGTGTTACCCTTGTAGCTTCGGCAAAACCAGCAGCTTCTTGGACCAAAAACCAGCTCTTTGAGAGCTCTCAAGACCCTCCAACAACCTTAGATCAATGGTGGAGGTGTGTGGCAATGAGGTGTGGTGTTAAAGGCCAACAACAAACACTCTCTCTAAGCCTAGAATGTAGAGATATAGAGAGATATATGTGCTTTTCCTTAGACAAATTTTTTTCAACCTCTCTAAAGGAGAGGGAGGCCCTCTCTTGTTGAGAAACAAGTGGGTTCAAGCTTCTTGGAGAAGCTAGAGCAAAGGGTTCAAACTTCTTGGAGAAGCTAGAGCAAAAGTTCAAAATGTTTAAGCTTCGTCAAGAAGCTAAAACGAAGGTTCAAAAGGTTCAAGCTTCCTCAAGAAGCTAAAACGAAGGTTCAAAACGTTCAAGCTCCCCCAAGAAGCTGAAGTGAAGGTTCAAGAGGTTCAAGCTCCCTCAAGAAGCTGAAACGAAGGTTCAAAAGGTTCAAGCTCCCTCAAGAAGCTAAAACGAAGTTTCAGAAGGTTCAACTTCCTCAGGAAGATAAAACAGGGGTTCAAATGGTTCAAGCTCCCTCAAGAAGCTAAAACGAAGGTTCAAAAGGTTCAAGCTCCCTCAAGAAGCTAAAACGAAGGTTCAATAGGTTCAAGCTCTCTCAAGAAGCAAAAATGAAGGTTCAGAAGGTTCAACTTCCTCAAGAAGCTAAAATAAGGGTTCAAAAGGTTCAAGCTTCCTCAAGAAGCTAAAACAAAGGCTCAAAATGTTCAAGCTCCCTCAAGAAGCTAAAATGAAGGTTGAAAAGGTTCAAGCTGTCCAAAAACCGTGCCAAACAGAGAAAGTTAAGTGGTCCCGAACCGAGGCGCACGACCGACGGCTCCGAAAATCAGAAACAGGTCTCCAAACGGGAACAGTGGTCTACGACCATGAAAAGTAGCCTACGGCCACTGAGTGATGGTTTACGAGACCTCTCCCTCCCTTTGGGAAGAGAAAACAGAACCTGGTTCGCAAATCCAGGCAAAACACAAAAGAGTCCCGAGGTCCGGAGGTAAGGCTCTCAGCCGAAACTCCGTAACAACAGAATGAGCACAACAGGCGCAATCACCGAGTGCTCAATCGATGACGTCTGAGTCTTATGGTCGGTCAAACATGGGGTGTCTACAGTTACACCTCTTTGACAGAACTCGAAAATCATAAGTGACGTGAGTGAATGTCAAAGCCCGGAAAGGACCCATTTTTGACAAGGCCGAAGACTTAGACAAAAGCATGCAAGTTAACGAAGATATGTGCTCGAAGGCGGGGGCAAAATGCAAGAACAATGAGCCGATGCAAGTCCTAAAACTCATCAAAAATGGCCTGAAACATGGCTTGGAAGCATGCAAATAAGGGCTCCTTTGTAAGGCCAAAAATGCTAGAAAACAAAACAAGGAGGGAAAGGGTCACCCCTCTCTGATTTTGGCACTCAAAACAGCATGCTAGCCACGGAAAATCCACTGGATTTCAGTGGCTAAAAGGGCAAACAAAGGCGAACACAAATGCTCTAAGGCATGGCTCAAAACAAGGTAAAATGAAGCATGCAAGGGGGTAGATAAACCCCAACAGAAAAATGATCTGAAACAAACATGTTAAGGGCCTCAAAATAAGACTTTTTTCAGTTTACACCAAAGCTCAAATATGCTTACAAGTAAGGCTAAGAGATGGATCAAAATAATAATAAAAAGAGGGAATAGTGTGTTACCCTTGTAGGTTCAGCAAAACCAGCAGCTTCTTGGAGCAAAAACCAGCTCTTTGAGACCTCTCAAGACCCTCCAAGAACCTTAGATCAATGGTGGAGGTGTGTGGCAATGAGGTGTGGTGTTAAAGGCCAACAACAAACACCTTCTCTAAGCCTAGAATGTGGAGATATAGAGAGATATATATGTTTTTCCTTAGAAAATGTTTTTTCAACCTCTCTAAAGCAGAGGGAGGCCTTCTCTTATAGAGAAACAAGAGGGTTCAACCTTCTTGGAGAAGCTAGAGCAAAGGTTCAAAAGGTTGAAGCTTCTTGGAGAAGCTAGAGCAAAGGGTTCAAGCTTCTTGGAGAAGCTAGAGCAAAGGTTGAAAAGGTTCAAGCTTCGTCAAGAAGCTAAAACGAAGGTTCAAAAGGTTCAAGCTTCCTCAAGAAGCTAAAACGAAGGTTCAGATGGTTCAAGCTTCCTCAAGAAGCTAAAACAAAGCTTCAAAAGGTTCAAGCTCCCTCAAGAAGCTGAAACGAAGGTTCAAAAGGTTCAAGCTCCCTCAAGAAGCTCAAACGAAGGTTCAAAAGGTTCAAGCTCCCTCAAGAAGCTAAAACAAAGGTTCAGAAGGTTCAACTTCCTCAGGAAGATAAAACAGGGGTTCAAAAGGTTCAAGCTCCCTCAAGAAGCTAAAACGAAGGTTCAAAAGGTTCAAGCTCCCTCAAGAAGCTAAAACGAAGGTTCAAAAGGCGCAAGCTCCCTCAAGAAGCTAAAACGAAGGTTCAAAACGTTCAAGCTCCCTCAAGAAGCTAAAACGAAGGTTCAAAAGGTGCAAGCTCCCTCAAGGAGCTAAAACGAAGGTTCAGAAGGTTCAGCTTCCTCAAGAAGCTAAAATAAGGGTTCAAAAGGTTCAACCTTCCTCAAGAAGCTACAACGAAGGTTCAAAAGGTTCAAGCTCCCTCAAGAAGCTAAAACGAAGGTTCAAAAGGTTCAAGCTGTCCAAAAACCGTGCCAAACAGAGAAAGTTAAGTGCTCCCGAACCGAGGCGCACGATCGACAGCTCCGAAAATCAGAAACTGGTCTCCAAATGGGAACAGTGGTCTACAACCACGAAAAGTAGCCTACGACCACTGATTGATGGTCTACGAGACCTCTCCCTCCCTTTGGGAAGATAAAACAAAACCTGGTTCGCAAATCTAGGCAAAGCACAAAAGAGTCCCGAGGTCCGGAGGTAAGGCTCTCAGCCGAAACCCCGTAACCTCAGAACGAGCACAACATGCGCAATCACCGAGCGCTCAATCGATGACGTCTGAGTCTTAAGGTCGGTCAAAAATGGGGTGTCTACAGTTGCCCCTCTTTCACAGAACTCGAAAGTCATAAGTGACGGGAGTGAATGTCAAAGCCCGGAGACGACCCATTTTTGACAAGGCCGAAGACTTAGACAAAAGCATGCAAGATAACGAAGATATGTGCTCGAAGGAGGGGGCAAAATCAAAGAACAATGAGCCTATGCAGGTCCTAAAACTCATCAAAAATGACCTGAAACATGGCTTGGAAGCATGCAAATAAGGGCTCATTTGTAAGGCTAAAAATGCTAGAAAACAAAACAAGGAGAGAGAGGGTTACCCCTCTCTGATTTTGGAACCCAAAACAGCATGCTAGCGACTGAAAATCCACTGGATTTCAGTGGCTAAAAGTCCAAACAAAGGCCAACACAAATGCTCTGAGGCATGGCTCAAAACAAGGTGAAATGAAGCATGCAAGGGGGTAGATGTCCCCCAACAGAAAAATGATCTTAAACAAACATTTTATGGGCCTCAAAATAAGACTTTTTTCAGTTTACACCGAAGCTCAAATATGCTTGCAATTAAGGCTCAGAGCTGGATCAAAATAACGCTAAAAAGAGGGAATAGTGTGTTGCCCTTGTAGGTTCAGCAAAACCAGCAACTTCTTGGACCAAAAACCAGCACTTTGAGACCTCTCAAGACCCTCCAAGAACCTTAGATCAATGGTAGAGGTGTATGGATATGAGGTGTGGTGTTAAAGGCTAAGACCAAGCACCCTCTCTAAGCCTAGAATGTAGAGATATAGAGCGATATATGTGCTTTTCCTTAGACAAATTTTTTTCAACCACTCTAAAGGAGAGGGAGGCCCTCTCTTATAGAGAAACAAGAGGGTTAAAGTTTCTCGGAGAAGCTAGAGCAAAGGTTCAAGCTTCTTGGAGAAGCTAGAGCAGAGGTTCAAAAGGTTCAAGCTTCTTGGAGAAGCTGGAGCAAAGGGTTCAAGCTTCTTGGAGAAGCTAGAGCCAAGGTTCAAAAGGTTCAAGCTTCCTCAAGAAGCTAAAATGAAGGTTCAAAAGGTTCAAGCTTCCTCAAGAAGCTAAAACGAAGGTTCAGAAGGTTCAAGCTCCCTCAAGAAGCCAAAACAAGGGTTCAAAAGGTTCAAGCTCCCTCAAGAAGCTAAAACAAAGGTTCAGAAGGTTCAAGCTTCCTCAACAAGGAGAGAGAGGGTCACCCCTCTCTGATTTTGGCACTCAAAATAGCATGCTAGCCACTAAAAATCCACTGGATTTCACTGGCTAATAGGCCAAACAAAGGCCAACACAAATGCTCTAAGGCATGGCTCAAAACAAGGTAAAATGAAGCATGCAAGGGGGTAGATGACCCCCAACAGAAAAATAATCTTAAACAAACATGTTAAGGGCCTCAAAATAAGACTTTTTTCAGTTTACACCGAAGCTCAAATAAGCATGCAAGTAAGGTTAAGAGATGGATCAAAATAATGCTAAAAAGAGGGAATAGTGTGTTACCCATGTAGGTTCAGCAAAACCAGCAGCTTCTTGGACCAAAAACCAGCTCTTTGAGACCTTTCAAGACCCTCCAAAACCTTAGATCAGTGGTGGAGGTGTGTGGCTATGAGGTGTGGTGTTAAAGGCCAAGAACAAGCACAATCTCTAAGCCTAGAATGTAGAGATATACAGGGATATACGTGCTTTTCCTTAGACAAATTTTTTTCAACCTCTCTAAAGGAGGTGGAGGCCATCTCTTATAGAGAAACAAGAGGGTTCAAGCTTCTTGGAGAAGCTAGAGCAAGGGTTCAGGCTTCTTGGAGAAGCTAGAGCAAAGGTTCAAAAGGTTCAAGCTTCTTGGAGAAGTTAGAGCAAAGGTTCAAGTTTCTTGAAGACGCTAGAGCAAAGTGTTCAAGCTTCTCGGAGAAGCTAGAGCAAAGGTTCAAAAGGTTCAAGCTTCCTCAAGAAGCTAAAATGAAGGTTTAAAAGGTTCAAGCTCCCTCAAGAAGCTAAAACGAAGGTTCAAAAGGTTCAAGCTGTCCGAAAATCGTGCCAAACGGAGAAAGTTAAGCGGTCCCGAACCAAGGCGCACGGCCGACGGCTACGAAAATCGGAAACTGGTCTCCAAACGGGAACAGTGGTCTATGACCACGAAAAGTAGCCCACGGCCACTGAGAGATGGTCTATGAGACCTCACCCTCCCTTCGGGAAAAGAAAACAGAATCTGGTTCGCAAATCGAGGCAAAGCACAAAAGAGTCCCGAGGTCCGGTGGTAAGGCTCTCAGCCGAAACTCCGTACCTCAGAACGAGTACAACATGCGCAATCACCGAGCGCTCAATCGATGACGTCTGAGTCTTAAGGTCGGTCAAAAATGGGATGTCTACAGTTGCCCCTCTTTGACAGAACTCGAAAGTCATAAGTGACGAGAGTGAATGTCAAAACCCGGAGACGACCCATTTTTGACAAGGCCGAAGACTTAGACAAAAGCATGCAAGTTAACGAAGATATGTGCTCGAAGGCGAGGGAAAAATGCAAGAACAATGAGCCTATGCAAGTCCTAAAACTTATCAAAAATGGCTTGAAACATGGCTTGGAAGCATGCAAATAAGGGCTCCTTTGTAAGGCCAAAAATGCTAGCAAACAAAACAAGGAGAGAGGGGGTCACCCCTCTCTGATTTTGCCACTCAAAACAACATGCTAGCCACTGAAAATCCACTGGATTTCAGTGGCTAATAGGCCAAACAAAGGCCAACACAAATGCTCTAAGGCTTGGCTCAAAATAGGGTAAAATGAAGCTTGCAAGGGGGTAGATGACCCCCAATAGAAAAATGATCTGAAACGAACCTGTTAGGGGCCTCAAAATAAGTCTTTTTTCAGTTTACACCGAAGCTCCAATATTCTTGCAAGTAAGGCTAAGAGATGGATCAAAATAATGCTAAAAAGAGGGAATAGTGTGTTACCCTTGTAGGTTCAGCAAAACCAGCAGCTTCTTGGACCAAAAACTAGCTCTTTGAGACCTCTCAAGACCCTCCAAGACCCTTAGATCAATGTTGGAGGTGTGTGGCTATGAGGTGTGGTGTTAAAAGCCAAGAACAAACACCGTCTCTGAGCCTAGAATGTAGAGATATAGAGAGATATATGTGCTTCTCCTTAGACAAATTTTTTTCAACCTCTCTAAAGGAGAGGGAGGCCCTCTCTTATAGAGAAACAAGAGGGTTCATGCTTCTTGGAGAAGCTAGAGCAAACGGTTCCAGCTTCTTGGAGAAGCTAGAGCAAAGGATTAAGCTTCTTGGAGAAACTAGAGCAAAGGTTCAAAAGGTTCAAGCTTCTTAGAGAAGATAGTGGAAAGGGTTCAAGCTTCTCGGAGAAGCTAGAGCAAAGGTTCAAAAGGTTCAGGCTTCCTCAAGAAACTAAAACGAAGGTTCAAAAGGTTCAAGCTTCCTCACGAAGCTAAAACGAAGGTTCAGAAGGTTCAAGCTCCCTCAAGAAGCCAAACAAGGGTTCAAAAGGTTCAAGCTCCCTCAAGAAGCTAAAACGAAGGTTCAGAAGGTTCAAGCTTCCACAAGAAGCTAAAACCGGGGTTCAAAAGGTTCAAGCTTCCTCAAGAAGCTAAAACGAAGGTTCAAAAGGTTCAAGCTTCCTCAAGAATCTAAAAGGAAGGTTCAAAAGGTTCAAGCTCCCTCAAGAAGCTAAAACGAAGGTTCAAAAGGTTCAAGCTGTCCATAAACCGTGCCAAACGGAGAAAGTTAAGCGGTTCCGAACCTAGGCGCACGACCGACGGCTCCGAAAACCGAAAACTGGGCCAAAAACGAGAACAGTGGTCTACGACCACGAAAAGTAGCCTACGGGCACTGAGAGATGGTCTACGAGACCTCTCCCTCCCTTCGTGAAGAGAAAACAGAACCTAGTTCGCAAATCGAGGCAAAGCACAAAAGAGTCCCGAGGTCCAGTGGTAAGGCTCACAACCGAAACTCCGTAACCTCAGAACGAGCACAACATGCGCAATCACCGAGCACTCAATTGATGACGTCTGATTCTTAAGGTCGGTTAAAAATGAGGTGTCTACAGTTGCCCCTCTTTGACAGAACTCGAAAGTCATAAGTGACGGGAGTGAATGTCAAAGCCCGGAGACGACCCATTTTTGACAAGGCCGAAGACTTAGACAAAAGCATGCAAGATAACGAAGATATGTGCTCGAAGGCGGGGGCAAAATCAAAGAACAATGAGCCTATGCAGGTCCTAAAACTCATCAATAATGGCCTGAAACATGGCTTGGAAGCATGCAAATAAGGGCTCCTTTGTAAGGCCAAAAATGTTGGAAAACAAATCAAGGAGAGAGAGGGTCACCCCTCTCTGATTTTGGCACTCAAAATAGCATGCTAGCCACTGAAAATCCATTGAATTTCAGTGGCTAAAAGGCCAAACAAAGGCCAACACAAATGCTCTAAGGCATGACTCAAAACAAGGTAAAATGAAGCATGCAAGGGGGTAGATGACCCCCAACAGAAAAATGATCTTAAACAGACATGTTAAGGGCCTGAAAATAAGACTTTTTTCAGTTTACACCGAAGCTCAAATATGTTTGCAAGTAAGGCTAAGAGATGGATCAAAATAATGCTAAAAAGAGGGAATAGTGTGTTACCCTTGTAGGTTCAGCAAAACCAGCAGCTTCTTGGACCAAAAACCAGCACTTTGAGACCTCTCAAGATCCTCCAAGAACCTTACATGAATGGTGGAGGTGTGTGGCTATGAGGTGTGGTGTTAAAGGCCAAGAACAAACACCCTCTTTGAGCCTAGAATGTAGAGATATAGAGATATATATGTGCTTTTCCTTAGACAAATTTTTTTCAACATCTCTAAAGGAGAGGGAGGCCCTCTCTTCTAGAGAAACAAGACGGTTCAAGCTTCTTGGAGAAGCTAGAGCAAAGGTTCAAGCTTCTTGGAGAAACTAGAGCAACGGTTCAAAAGGTTCAAGCTTCTTGGAGAAGCTAGAGCAAAGGTTCAAGCTTCTCGGAGAAGCTAGAGCAAAGGTTCAAAAGGTTCAAGCTTCCTCAAGAAGCTAAAACGAAGGTTCAAAAGGTTCAAGCTTCCTCAAGAAACTAAAACGAAGGTTCAGAAGGTTCAAGCTCCCTCAAGAAGCGAAAACAAGGGTTCAAAAGGTTCAAACTCCCTTAAGTAGCTAAAACGAAGGTTCAGAAGGTTCAAGCTTCCTCAAGAAGCTAAAACCAGGTTTCAAAAGGTTCAAGTTTCCTCAAGAAGCTAAAACGAACGTTCAGAAGGTTCAAGCTCCCTCAAGAAGCTAAAACGAAGGTTCAAAAGGTTCAAGCTCCATCAAGAAGCTAAAACGAAGGTTCAAAAGGTTCAAGCTCTCCAAACGGGAACAGTGGTCTACGACCATGAAAAGTAGCCTACGGCCACTGAGAGATGGTCTACGAGTCCTCTCCCTCCCTTCGGGAAGAGAAAACAGAACCTGGTTCGCAAATCGAGGCAAAGCACAAAAGAGTCCCTAGGTCCGGTGGTAAGGCTCTCAGCCGAAACTCCGTAACCTCAGAACGAGCATATCATGCGCAATCACCGAGCACTCAATCGATGACGTCTGAGTCTTAAGGTCGGTCAAAAATGGGGTGTCTACAGTTGCCCCTCTTTGACAGAACTCGAAAGTCATAAGTGACGGGAGTGAATGTCAAAGCACGGAGATGACCCATTTTTTACAAGGCCGAAGACTTAGACAAAAGCATGCAAGATAACGAAGATATGTGCTCGAAGGCGAGGGCAAAATTCAAGAACAATGAGCCTATGCAGGTCCTAAAACTCATCAAAAATGGCTTGAAACATGGCTTGGAAGCATGCAAATAAGGGCTCTTTTGTAAGGCCAAAAATGCTAGAAAACAAAACAAAGAGAGAGAGGGTCACCCCTCTCTGATTTTGGCACTTAAAACAGCATGCTAGCCACTAAAAATCCGCTAGATTTCAGTGGCTAATAGGCCAAACAAAGGCCAACACAAATGCTCTAAGGCATGGCTCAAAAGAAGGTAAAATGAAGCATGCAAGGGGGTAGATGACCCCCAATAGAAAAATGATCTTAAACAAACATGTTAAGGTCCTCAAAATAAGACTTTTTTCAGTTCACACAGAAGCTCAAATATGCTTTCAAGTAAGGCTAAGAGATGGATCAAAATAATGCTAAAAAGAGGGAATAGTGTGTTACCCTTGTAGGTTCAGCAAAACCAGTAGCTTCTTGGACCAAAAACCAACCCTTTGAGACCTCTCAAGACCCTCCAAGAACCTTAGATCAATGGTGGAGGTGTGTGGCTATGAGGTGTGGTGTTAAAGGCCAAGAACAAACACCCTCTCTAAGCCTAGAATGTAGAGATATAGAGAGATATATGTGCTTTTCCTTAGACAAATTTTTTCCAACCTCTCTAAAGGAAAGGGAGGCCCTCTCTTATAGAGAAACAAGAGGGTTCAAGCTTCTTGGAGAAGCTAGAGCAAACGGTTGAAGCTTCTTGGAGAAGCTAGAGCAAAGGTTCAAAAGGTTCAAGCTTCTTGGAGAAGTTAGAGCAAAGGTTTCTAGCTACTCGGAGAAGCTAGAGCAAAGCTTCAAAAGGTGTAAGCTTCCTCAAGAAGCTAAAACGAAGGTTCAGAAGGTTCAAGCTTCCACAAGAAGCTAAAACGAAGGTTTAGAATGTTCAAGCTCTTTTAAGAAGCCAAAACAAGGGTTCAAAAGGTTCGAGCTCCCTCAAGAAGCTAAAATGAAGGTTCAAGCTTCCTCAAGAAGCTAAAACCAGGGTTCAAAAGGTTCAAGCATCCTCAAGAAGCTAAAACGAAGGTTCAAAAGGTTTAAGCTCCCTCAAGAAGCTAAAATGAAGGATAAAAGGTTCAAGCTGTCCAAAAACCATGCCAAACGGAGAAAGTTAAACGGTCCAGAACCGAGGCACACGGCCGACGGCACGAATGTCGGAAACTGGTCTGCAAACGGGAACACTGCTCTACGACCACGAAAAGTAGCCTACGGCCACTGAGAGATGGTCTACGAGACCTCTCCCTCCCTTCGGGAAGAGAAAACAGAACCTGGTTCGCAAATCGAGGCAAAGCACAAAAGAGTCCCGAGCTCCGGTGGTAAGGCTCTCAACCGAAATGGGGTGTCTACAGTTGCCCCTCTTTGACAGAACTCGAAAGTCATAAGTGACGGGAGTGAATGTCAAAGCACGGAGATGACCCATTTTTTACAAGGCCGAAGACTTAGACAAAAGCATGCAAGATAACGAAGATATGTGCTCGAAGGCGAGGGCAAAATTCAAGAACAATGAGCCTATGCAGGTCCTAAAACTCATCAAAAATGGCTTGAAACATGGCTTGGAAGCATGCAAATAAGGGCTCTTTTGTAAGGCCAAAAATGCTAGAAAACAAAACAAAGAGAGAGAGGGTCACCCCTCTCTGATTTTGGCACTTAAAACAGCATGCTAGCCACTAAAAATCCGCTAGATTTCAGTGGCTAATAGGCCAAACAAAGGCCAACACAAATGCTCTAAGGCATGGCTCAAAAGAAGGTAAAATGAAGCATGCAAGGGGGTAGATGACCCCCAATAGAAAAATGATCTTAAACAAACATGTTAAGGTCCTCAAAATAAGACTTTTTTCAGTTCACACAGAAGCTCAAATATGCTTGCAAGTAAGGCTAAGAGATGGATCAAAATAATGCTAAAAAGAGGGAATAGTGTGTTACCCTTGTAGGTTCAGCAAAACCAGTAGCTTCTTGGACCAAAAACCAACTCTTTGAGACCTCTCAAGACCCTCCAAGAACCTTAGATCAATGGTGGAGGTGTGTGGCTATGAGGTGTGGTGTTAAAGGCCAAGAACAAACACCCTCTCTAAGCCTAGAATGTAGAGATATAGAGAGATATATGTGCTTTTCCTTAGACAAATTTTTTCCAACCTCTCTAAAGGAAAGGGAGGCCCTCTCTTATAGAGAAACAAGAGGGTTCAAGCTTCTTGGAGAAGCTAGAGCAAACGGTTGAAGCTTCTTGGAGAAGCTAGAGCAAAGGTTCAAAAGGTTCAAGCTTCTTGGAGAAGTTAGAGCAAAGGTTTCTAGCTACTCGGAGAAGCTAGAGCAAAGCTTCAAAAGGTGTAAGCTTCCTCAAGAAGCTAAAACGAAGGTTCAAAAGGTTCAAGCTTCCTCAAGAAGCTAAAACGAAGGTTTAGAAGGTTCAAGCTCCCTCAAGAAGCCAAAACAAGGGTTCAAAAGGTTCGAGCTCCCTCAAGAAGCTAAAATGAAGGTTGAGAAGGTTCAAGCTTCCTCAAGACGCTAAAACCAGGGTTCAAAAGGTTCAAGCATCCTCAAGAAGCTAAAACGAAGGTTCAAAAGGTTTAAGCTCCCTCAAGAAGCTAAAATGAAGGATAAAAGGTTCAAGCTGTCCAAAAACCATGCCAAACGGAGAAAGTTAAACGGTCCAGAACCGAGGCACACGGCCGACGGCACCGAATGTCGAAAACTGGTCTGCAAACGGGAACACTGCTCTACGACCACGAAAAGTAGCCTACGGCCACTAAGAGATGGTCTACGAGACCTCTCCCTCCCTTCGGGAAGAGAAAACAGAACCTGGTTCGCAAATCGAGGCAAAGCACAAAAGAGTCCCGAGCTCCGGTGGTAAGGCTCTCAACCGAAACTCCGTAATCTCAGAACGAGCACAACATGCGCAATCACCGAGCCCTCAATCGATGACGTCTAAGTCTTAAGGTCGGTCAAAAATGGGGTGTCTATATATCTATATATATTTATTTAATATATATTTATATATTAGCGGGGCTCTTTCGGCTCACGGTTTTGGGTTAAAAACCAGCACTTGGTTTTTGGTTGATGATTTGGACTGAAGGTGGGGCCACCCAATTTTGACTTTTTCATTTTGGGTTTGTATATTGGTTTGTTTAGAGATGGGGCCCGCCACTCATTTAGTGGCCAATTTTTTGTGTTCAGCCATGGTTTTGAGCTGAAATTGGTTAATAATTAGTTAATTAAGTTGTTTATTTGCCTGTATATCATTCCTAAGTTTCCACCTATTCATTTTATGGTAGGGGTTACTTGGGATTAAAAAATGATATATGGGCAAATTTTGAATTTATTTTTTGTAATCTTGTTGGGTAATGTTGTAGTGTTATTATAATTAGTTTTTTAATTTGTTTTAGTCCCTCCCACTTTTTGGGGGGCGTGAGGTTTATTGTATTACCTGGGGAATGCCCCTTGTAAATGTGTAAGTTTTTTGTCTTTAATTTATGACTTACCCACCCAAAAAAAAAAAAATGGGGTGTCTACAGTTGCCCCCTTTTGATAGAACTCGAAAGTCATAAGTGACGGGAGTGAATGTCAAAGCCTGGAGATGACCCATTTTTGACAAGGCCGAAGACTTAGACAAAAGCATGCAAGATAATGAAGATATGTGCTCGAAGGCGGGGCCAAAATGCAAGAACAATGAGCCTATGCAGGTCCTAAAACTCGTCAATAATGGCCTGAGCTTGGAAGCATGCAAATAAGGGCTCCTTTGTAAGGCCAAAAATGCTAGAAAACAAAACAAGGAGGGAGAGGGTCACCCCTCTCTGATTTTGGCACTCAAAACAGCATGCTAGCCACTGAAAGTCCACTGGATTTCAGTGGCTAAAAGGCCAAACAAAGGCGAACAAAAATGCTCTAAGGCATGGCTCAAAACAAGGTAAAATGAAGCATGCAAGGGGGTAGATGACCCCCAACAGAAAAATGATCTTAAACAAACATGTTAAGGGCCTCAAAATAAGACTTTTTTCAGTTTACACCGAAGCTCAAATATGCTTGCAAGTAAGGCTAAGAGATGGATCAAAATAATAATAAAAAGAGGGAATAGTGTGTTACCCTTGTAGGTTCAGCAAAACCAGCAGCTTCTTGGACCAAAAACTAGCACTTTGAGACCTCTCAAGACCCTCCAAGAACCTTAGATCAATGGTGGAGGTGTGTGGCTGTGAGGTGTGGTGTTAAAGGCAAAGAATAAACACCCTCTTTAAGCCTAGAATGTAGAGATATAGAGAGATATATGTGCTTTTCCTTACACAAATTTTTTTCAACATCTCTAAAGGAGAGGGAGGCCCTCTCTTATAGAGAAACAAGAGTGTTCAAGCTTCTTGGAGAAGCTGGAGCAAAGGTTCAAGCTTCTTGGAGAAGCTAGAGCAATGGGTTCAAGCTTCTCGGAGAAGCTAGGTCAAAGGTTCTAAAGGTTCAACCTTCCTCAAGAAGCTAAAACGAATGTGCAAAAGGTTCAAGCTTCCTCAAGAAGCTAAAACGAAGGTTCAAACTCCCTCAAGAAGCCAAAACAAGGGTTCAAAAGGTTCAAGCTCCCTGAAGATGCTAAAATGAAGGTTCAGAAGGTTCAAGCTTCCTCAAGAATCTAAAACGAAGGTTCAAAAGGTTCAAGCTCCCTTAAGAAGCTAAACGAAGGTTCAAAAGGTTCAAGCTCAGTCAAGAAGCTAAAATGAAGGTTCAAAAGGTTCAAGCTGTCCAAAAACCGTGCCAAACGGAGAAAGTTAAGTGGTCCCGAACCAAGGCGCGTGACCGACGGCTCCGAAAATCAAAAACTGGTCTCCAAACGGGAACTGTGGTCTACGACCACGAAAAGTAGCCTACGGCCACTGAGTGATGGTCTAAGAGACCTCTCCCTCCCTTTGGGAAGTGAAAACAGAACCTAGTTCGCAAATTTAGGCAAAGCACATAAGAGTCCCGAGGTCCGGAGGTAAGGCTCTCCGCCGAAACTCCGTAACCTCAGAACGAGCAGAACATGCGCAATCACCGAGCACTCAATCGATGACGTTTGAGTCTTAAGGTTGGTCAAAAATGGGGTGTCTACAGTTGCCCCTCTTTGACAGAACTCGAAAGTCATAAGTGACGGGAGTGAATGTCAAAGCCCGGAGACGACCCATTTTTGACAAGGCCGAAGACTTAGACAAAAGCATGCAAGATAACGAAGATATGTGCTCGAAGGCAGGGGCAAAATTCAAGAACAATGAGCCTATGTAGGTCCTAAAACTCATCAAAAATGGCCTGAAACATGGCTTGGAAGCATGCAAATAAGGGCTCCTTTGTAAGGCCAAAAATGCTAGAAAACAAAACAAGGAGGGAGAGGGTCACCCCTCTCTGATTTTGGCACTCAAAACAGCATGCTAGCCACTGAAAGTCCACTGGATTTCAGTGGCTAAAAGGCCAAACAAAGGCGAACAAAAATGCTCTAAGGCATGGCTCAAAACAAGGTAAAATGAAGCATGCAAGGGGGTAGATAACCCCCAACAGAAAAATGATCTTAAACAAACATGTTAAGGGCCTCAAAATAAGACTTTTTTCAGTTTACACCGAAGCTCAAATATGCTTGCAAGTAAGGCTAAGAGATGGATCAAAATAATGCTAAAAAGAGGGAATAGTGTGTTACCCTTGTAGGTTCAGCAAAACCAGCAGCTTCTTGGACCAAAAACTAGCACTTTGAGACCTCTCAAGACCCTCCAAGAACCTTAGATCAATGGTGGAGGTGTGTGGCTGTGAGGTGTGGTGTTAAAGGCCAAGAACAAACACCCTCTCTAAGCCTAGAATGTAGAGATATAGAGAGATATATGTGCTTTTCTTTAGACAAATTTTTTTCAACCTCCCTAAAGGAGAGGGAGGCCCTCTCTTATAGAGAAACAAGAGGGTTCAAGCTTCTTGGAGAAGCTTGAGCAAACGGTTCAACCGTCTTGGAGAAGCTAGGGCAAAGGTTCAAAAGGTTGAAGCTTCTTGGAGAAGCTAGACCAAAGGCTCAAGCTTCTCGGAGAAGCTAGAGCAAAGGTTCAAAAGGTTCAAGCTTCCTCAAGAAGCTAAAACGAAGGTTCAAAAGGTTCAAGCTTTCTCAAGAAGTTAAAACGAAGGTCAGAAGGTTCAAGCTCCTCAAGAAGCCAAAACAAGGGTTCAAAAGGTTTGAGCTCCCTCAAGAAGCTAAAACGAAGGTTCAGAAGGTTGAAGCTTCCTCAAGAAGCTAAAACCAGGGTTCAAAAGGTTCAAGTTTCCTCAAGAAGTTTAAACGATGGTTCAAAAGGTTCAAGATCCCTCAAGAAGCTAAAACGAAGGTTCAAAAGGTTCAAGCTGTCCAAAAACCGTGCCAAACGGAGAAAGTTAAGCGGTCCCAAACCGAGGCGCACGGCTGACGGCTCCGAAAATCAGAAACTGCTCTCCAAACGGGAACAGTGGTCTACGGCCATGAAAAGTAGCCTACAGCCACTAAGAGATGGTCAACGAGACCTCTCCCTCCCTTCGGGAAGCTCCCTCAAGAAGCTAAAATGAAGATTCAAAAGGTTCAAGCTCCCTCAGGAAGCTAAAACGAAGGTTCAGATGGTTCAACTTCCTCAAGAAGCTAAAACCAGGGTTCAAAGGGTTCAACCTTCCTCAAGAAGCTAAAACGAAGGTTCAAAAGGTTCAAGCCTCCTCAAGAAGCTAAAATGAAGGTTCAAAAGGTTCAAGCTCCCTCAAGCAGCTAAAACGAAGGTTCAAAAGGTTCAAGCTGTCCAAAAACCGTGCCAAACGGAGAAAGTTAAGCGGTCCCGAACCGACGCACACGACCGACGGCTCCGAATATTGGAAACTGGTCTCCAAACGGGAACAGTGGTCTACAACCACGAAAAGTAGCCTATGGCCACTAGAGATGGTCTACGAGACCTCTCCCTCCCTTCGAGAAGAGAGAACAGAACCTAGTTCGCAAATCGATGCAAAGCACAAAAGAGTCCCGAGGTCCGGAGGTAAGGCTTTCAGCCGAAACTCTGTAACCTCAGAACGAGCAAACATGCGCAATCACCGAGCGCTCAATCAATGACGTCTGAGTCTGAAGATCAGTCAAAAATGGGGTGTCTACAGTTGCCCCACTTTGACAGAACTTGAAAGTCATAAGTGACGGGAGTGAGTGAATGTCAAAGCCCGGAGAGGACATTTTGACAAGGCCGAAGACTTAGACAAAAGCATGGAAGATTACGAAGATATGTGCTCGAAGGCGGGGGTGAAATGCAACAACAATGTGCCTATCCAGGTCCTAAAACTCATCAAAAATGGCCTGAAACATGGCTTGGAAGCATGCAAATTAGGGTCCTTTGTAAGGCCAAAAATGGTGGAGGTGTGTTACCCTTGTAGGTTCAGCAAAACCAGCAACTTTTTGGACCAAAAACCAGCTCTTTGAGACCTCTCAAGACCCTCCAAGAGCCTTAGATCAATGGTGGAGGTGTGTGGCTATGAGGTGTGGTGTTAAAGGCCAAGAACAAACACCCTCTCTAAGCCTATAATGTAGAGATATAGAGAGATATTTGTGCTTTTCCTTAGACAAATTTTTTTCAACCTCTCTAAAGGAGAGGGAGGCCCTCTCTTATAGAGAAACAAGAGGGTTCAAGCCTCTTGGAGAAGCTCGAGCAAAGGTTCAAAAGTTTCAAGCTTCTTGGAGAAGCTAGAGCAACGGTTGAAGCTTCTTGGAGAAGCTAGAGCAAAGGGTTCAAGCTTCTCGGAGAAGCTAGAGCAAAGGTTCAAAAGGTTCAAGCTTCGTCAAGAAGCTAAAACGAAGGTTCAGAAGGTTCAAGCTTCCTCAAGAAGCAAAAACGAAGGTTCAGAAGGTTCAAGGTTCCTCAAGAAGCCAAAACAAGGGTTCAAAAGTTTCAAGCTCCCTCAAGAAGCTAAAACGAAGGTTCAAAAGGTTCAAGCTCCCTCAAGAAGCTAAAACGAAGGTTCAAAAGGTTCAAGCTCCCCCAAGAACAAAAACGAAGGTTCAGAAGGTTCAACTTCCTCAAGAAGCTAAAACGAAGGTTCAAAAGGTTCAAGCTTCCTGAAGAAGCTAAAACGAAGGTTCAAAAGGTTTAAGCTCCCTCAAGAAGGTAAAACGAAGGTTCAAAAGGTTCATGCTATCTAAAGACCGTGCCAAACGGAGAAAGTTAAGCGGTCGAGAACCGAGGCGCACGGTCGACGGCTCCGAATATCGAAAACTGATCTCCAAACGGGAACAGTGGTCTACGACCACGGAAAGTAGCCTACGGCCACTGAGAGATGGTTACGAGACCTCTCCCTCCCTTCGGGAAGAAAAAACAGAACCTGGTTCGCAAATCAAGGCAAAGCACAAAAGTGTCCCGAGGTCCGGAGGTAAGGCTCTCAATCGAAACTCTGTAACCTCAGAACGAGCACAACATGCACAATCACCGAGCGCTCAATCAATGACATCTGAGTCTTAAGGTCGGTCAAAAATGGGGTGTCTACAGTTGCCCCTCTTTGACAAAACTCGAAAGTCATAAGTGACGGGAGTGAATGTCAAAGCCCGGAGATGACCCATTTTTGACAAGGCCGAAGACCTAGACAAAAGCATGCAAGATAACGAAGATACGTGCTCGAAGGCGGGGGCAAAATTCAAGAACAATAAGCCTATGCAGGTCCTAAAACTCATCAAAAATGGCCTGAAACATGGCTTGGAAGCATGCAAATTACAGTCCTTTGTAAGGCCAAAAATGCTAAAAGACAAAACAAGGAGAGAGAGGGTCACCCCTCTCTAATTTTGGCACTCAAAACAGCATGCTAGCCACTGAAAATCCATTGGATTTCAGTGGCTAAAAGGCATAACAAAGTCCAACAAAAATGCTCTAAGGCATGGTTCAAAACAAGGTAAAATGAAGCATGCAAGGGGGTAGATGACCCCCAACAGAAAAATGATCTTAAACAAACATGTTAAGGGTCTCAAAATAAGACTTTTTTTAGTTTACACCGAAGCTCAAATATGCTTGCAAATAAGGCTAAGAGATGGATCAAAATAGTGCTAAAAAGAGGGAATAGTGTGTTACCCTTGTAGGTTCAGCAAAACCAGCAACTTTTTGGACCAAAAACCAGCTCTTTGAGACCTCTCAAGACCCTCCAAGAGCCTTAGATCAATGGTGGAGGTGTGTGGCTGTGAGGTGTGGTGTTAAAGGCCAACAACAAACACCCTCTCTAAGCCCAGAATGTAGAGATATAGAGAGATATTTGTGCTTTTCCTCAGACAAATTTTTTTCAACCTCTCTAAAGGAGAGGGAGGCCCTCTCTTATAGAGAAACAAGAGGGTTCAAGCTTCTTGGAGAAGCTAGAGCAAAGGTTCAAAAGCTTCAAGCTTCTTGGAGAATGTAGAGCAACGGTTGAAGCTTCTTGGAGAAGCTAGAGCAACGGGTTAAAGCTTCTCGGAGAAGCTAGAGCAAAGGTTCAAAAGGTTCAAGCTTCGTCAAGAAGCTAAAACGAAGGTTCAGAAGTTTCAAGCTTCCTCAAGAAGGAAAAACGATGGTTCAGAGGGTTCAAGCTTCCTCAAGAAGCCAAAACAAGGGTTCCAAAGTTTCAAGCTCCCTCAAGAAGCTAAAACGAAGGTTCAAAAGGTTCAAGATCCCCCAAGAAACTAAAACGAAGTTCAAAAGGTTCAAGCTCCCTCAGGAAGCTAAAACGAAGGTTCAGAAGGTTCAATTTCCTCAAGAATCTAAAAACAGGGTTTAAAGGGTTCAACCTTCCTGAAGAAGCTAAAACGAAGGTTCAAAAGGTTCAACCTTCCTGAAGAAGCTAAAACGAAGGTTCAAAAGGTTCAAGCTCCCTGAAGAAGCTAAAACGAAGGTTCAAAAGGTTCAAGCTATAAAAAACCATGCCAAACGGAGAAAGTTAAGCGGTCCCGAACCAAGGCGCATGGCCGACGGCTCCAAATATCGGAAACTGGTCTCCAAATGGGAACAGTGGTCTATGACCCCGAAAAGTAGCCTACGGCCACTGAGAGATGGTCTACGAGACCTCTCCCTCCCTTCGGGAAGAGAAAACAGAACCCGATTCGCAAATCGAGGCAAAGCACAAAAGAGTCCCGAGGTCCGGAGGTAAGGCTCTCAGCCGAAACTCTGTAACCTCCGAACGAGCACAACATGCGCAATCACCAAGCGCTCAATCGATGACGTCTGCGTCTTAAGGTCGGTCAAAAATGGGGTGTCTACAGTTGCCCCTTTTTCACAGAACTCGAAAGTCATAAGTGACGGGAGTGAATGTCAAAGCCCGGAGATGACCCATTTTTGACAAGGCCGAAGACTTAGACAAAAGCATGCAAGATAACGAAGATATGTGCTCAAAGGGGGGGGGCAAAATGCAAGAACAATGAGCCTATGCAGGTCCTAAAACTCATCAAAAATGGCCTGAAACATGGCTTGGAAGCATGCAAATTAGGGCTCCGTTGTGAGGCCAAAAATGCTAAAAAACAAAATGAGGAGAGAGAGGGTCACCCCTCTCTGATTTTGGCACTCAGAACAACATGCTAGCCACTGAAAATCCACTGGATTTCAGTGGCTAAAAGGCCAAACAAAGGCCAACACAAATGCTCTAAGGCATGGCTCAAAACAAGGTAAAATGAAACATGCAAGGGGGTTGATGACCCCCAATAGAAAAATGATCTTAAACAAACATGTTAAGGGCCTCAAAATAAGACTTTTTTCAATTTACACCGAAGCTCAAATATGATTGCAAGTAAGGCTAAGTGATGGTTCAAAATAATGCTAAAAAGAGGGAATAGTGTGTTACCCTTGTAGCTTCAGCAAAACCAGCAGCTTCTTGGACCAAAAACCAGCTCTTTGAGAGCTCTAAAGACCCTCCAACAACCTTAGATCAATGGTGGAAGTGTGTGGCAATGAGGTGTGGTGTTAGAGGCCAACAACAAACACTCTCTCTAAGCCTAGAATGTAGAGATATAGAGAGATATATGTGTTTTTCCTTAGACAAATTTTTTTCAACCTCTCTAAAGGAGAGGGAGGCCCTCTCTTACAGAGAAACAAGTGGGTTCAAGCTTCTTGAAGAAGCTAGAGCACAGGTTCAAAAGGTTCAAGCTTCTTCGAGAAGCTAGAGCAAAGGGTTCAAGCTTCTTCGAGAAGCTAGAGCAAAGGTTCAAAAGGTTTAAGGTTCGTCAAGAAGCTAAATCGAAGGTTCAAAAGGTTCAAGCTCCCTCAAGAAGCTGAAACGAAGGTTCAAGAGGTTCAAGCACCCTCAAGAAGCTAAAACGAAGGTTCAAAAGGTTCAATCTCCCTCAAGAAGCTAAAACGAAGGTTCAAAAGGCTCAAGCTCCCTCAAGAACAAAAACGAAAGTTCAGAAGGTTCAACTTCCTCAAGAAGCTAAAATAAGGGTTCAAAAGGTTCAAGCTTCCTCAAGAAGCTAAAACGAAGGTTCAAACGGTTCAAGCTCCCTCAAGAAGCTAAAATGAAGGTTCAAAAGGTTCAAGCTGTCCAAAAACCGTGCCAAACGGAGAAAGTTAAGTGGTCCCGAACCGAGGCGCATGACCGACGGCTCAGAAAATCAGAAACTGGTCTCCAAACGGAAACAGTGGTCTACAACCACGAAAAGTAGCCTACGGCCACTGAGTGATGGTCTACGAGACCTCTCCCACCCTTTGGGAAGAGAAAACAGTACCTGGTTCGCAAATCCAGGCAAAGCACAAAAGAGTCCCGAGGTCTGGAGGTAAGGCTCTCCGCCAAAACTCCGTAACCACAGAACGAGCACAACAGGCGCAATCACCGAGTGCTCAATCGATGACGTCTGAGTCTTAAGGTCAGTCAAACATTGGGTGTCTACAGTTGCCCCTCTTTAACAGAACTCGAAAGTCATAAGTGACGGGAGTGAATGTCAAAGCCCGGAGACGACTCATTTTTGACAAGGCCAAAGACTTAGACAAAAGCATGCAAGTTAACGAAGATATGTGCTCGAAGGCGGGGGCAAAATGCAAGAACAATGAGCCTATGCAAGTCCTAAAACTCATCAAAAATGGCCTGAAACATGGCTTGGAAGCATGCAAATAAGGGCTCCTTTGTAAAGCCAAAAATGCTAGCAAACAAAACAAGGAGAGAGAGGGTCACCCCTCTCTAATTTTGGCACTCAAAACAGCATGCTAGCCACTGAAAATCCACTGGATTTCAGTGGCTAATAGGCCAAACAAAGGCCAACACAAATGCTCTAAGGCTTGGCTCAAAACAGGGTAAAATGAAGCTTGCAAGGGGGTAGATGACCCCCAATAGAAAAATGATCTGAAACGAACATGTTAGGGGCCTCAAAATAAGTCTTTTTCTGTTTACACCGAAGCTCAAATATTCTTGCAAGTAAGGCTAAGAGATGGATCAAAATAATGCTAAAAAGAGGGAGTAGTGTGTTACCCTTGTAGCTTCAGCAAAACCAGCAGCTTCTTGGACCAAAAACCAACTCTTTGAGACCTCTCAAGACCCTCCAAGACCCTTAGATCAATGTTGGAGGTGTGTGGCTATGACGTGTGGAGTTAAAAGCCAAGAACAAACACCCTCTCTGAGCCTAGAATGTAGAGATATAGAGAGATATATGTGCTTTTCCTGAGACAAATTTTTTTTAACCTCTCTAAAGGAGAGGGAGGCCCTCTCTTATAGGGAAACAAGAGGGTTCAAGCTTCTTGGAGAAGCTAGAGCAAACGGTTCAAGCTTCTTAGAGAAGCTAGAGCAAAGGATCAAGCTTCTCGGAGAAACTAGAGCAAAGGTTTAAAAGGTTCAAGCTTCTTGGAGAAGATAGTGGAAAGGGTTCAAGCTTCTCGGAGACGCTAGAGCAAAGGTTCAAAAGGTTCAGGCTTCCTCAAGAAACTAAAACGAAGGTTCAAAAGGTTCAAGCTTCCTCAAGAAGCTAAAACGAAGGTTCAGAAGGTTCAAGCTCCCTCAAGAAGCCAAAACAAGGGTTCAAAAGGTTCAAGCTCCCTCAAGAAGCTAGAACGAAGGTTCAGAAGGTTCAAGCTTCCTCAAGAAGCTAAAACCGGGGTTCAAAAGGTTTAAGCTTCCTGAAGAAGCTAAAATGAAGGTTCAAAAGGTTCAAGCTTCCTCAAGAATCTAAAACGAAGGTTCAAAAGGTTCAAGCTCCCTCAAGAAGCTAAAACGAAGGTTCAAAAGGTTCAAGCTGTCCATAAACCGTGCCAAACGGAGAAAGTTAAGCAGTTCCGAACCGAGGCGCACGACCGACGGCTCCGAAAATCGGAAACTGGGTTAAAAACGGGAACAGTGGTCTACGACCACGAAAAGTAGCCTACGGGCACTGAGAGATGGTCTACGAGACCTCTCCCTCCCTTCGGGAAGAGAAAACAAAACCTAGTTCGCAAATCGAGGCAAAGCACAAAAGAGTCCCGAGGTCCGGTGGTAAGGCTCACAACCGAAACTCCGTAACCTCAGAACGAGCACAACATGCGTAATCACCGAGCACTCAATCGATGACGTCTGATTCTTAAGGTCGGTCAAAAATGAGGTCTCTACAGTTGCCCCTCTTTGACAGAACGCGAAAGTCATAAGTGACGGGAGTGAATGTCAAAGCCCGGAGACGACCCATTTTTGACAAGGCCGAAGACTTAGACAAAAGCATGCAAGATAACGAAGATATGTGCTCGAAGGCGGGGGCAAAATGCAAGAACAATGAGCCTATGCAGGTCCTAAAACTCATCAAAAATGGCCAGAAACATGGCTTGGAAGCATGCAAATAAGGGCTCCTTTGTAAGGCCAAAAATGTTGGAAAACAAATCAAGGAGAGAGAGGGTCACCCCTCTCTGATTTTGGCACTCAAAATAGCATGGTAGCCACAGAAAATCCATTGAATTTCAGTGGCTAAAAGGCCAAACAAAGGCCAACACAAATGCTCTAAGGCATGACTAAAAACAAGGTAAAATGAAGCTTGCAAGGGGGTAGATGACCCCCAATAGAAAAATGATCTGGAACGAACATGTTAAGGGCCTCAAAATAAGACTTTTTTCAGTTTACACCGAAGCTCAAATATGCTTGCAAGTAAGGCTAAGTGATGGTTCAAAATAATGCTAAAAAGAGGGAATAGTGTGTTACCCTTGTAGGTTCAGCAAAACCAGTAGCTTCTTGGACCAAAAACCAGCTCTTTGAGACCTCTCAAGACCCTCCAAGAACCTTAGATCAATGGTGGAGGTGTGTGGCTATGAGGTGTGGTGTTAAAGGCCAATAACAAACACCCCTCGTACTCACCCAAAAAAAAAAAAAAAAACAAACACCCTCTCTAAGCCTAGAATGTAGAGATATAGAGAGATATATGTGTTTTTCCTTAGGTAAATTTTTTTCAACCTCTCTAAAGGAGAGGGAGGCCCTCTCTTATGGAGAAACAAGAGGGTTCAACCTTCATGGAGAAGCCAGAGCAAAGGTTCAAAAGGTTGAAGCTTCTTGGAGAAGCTAGAGCACAGGTTCAAAAGGTTCAAGCTTCGTCAAGAAGCTAAAACGAAGGTTCAAAAGGTTCAAGCTTCCTCAAGAAGCTAAAACGAAGGTTCAGAGGGTTCAAGCTTCCTCAAGAAGCTAAAACAAAGGTTCAAAAGGTTCAAGCTCCCTCAAGAAGCTGAAATGAAGGTTCAGAAGGTTCAAGCTCCCACAAGAAGCTCAAACGAAGGTTCAAAAGGTTCAAGCTCCCCCAAGAAGCTAAAACAAAGGTTCAGAAGGTTCAACTTCCTCAGGAAGATAAAACAGGGGTTCAAAAGGTTCAAGTTCCCTCAAGAAGCTAAAACGAAGGTTCAAAAGGTTCAAGCTCCCTCAAGAAGCTAAAACGAAGGTTCAAAAGGTGCAAGCTCTCTCAAGAAGCTAAAACGAAGGTTCAGAAGGTTCAACTTCCTCAAGAAGCTAAAATAAGGGTTCAAAAGGTTCAAGCTTCCTCCAGAAGCTAAAACGAAGGTTCAAAAGGTTCAAGCTCCCTCAAGAAGCCAAAACAAAGGTTCAAGAGGTTCAAGCTGTCCAAAAACCGTGCCAAATGGAGAAAGTTAAGTGGTCCCGAATCGAGGCGCACGACCGACGGCTCCGAAAATCGGAAACTGGTCTCCAAACGGGAACAGTGGTCTACGACCACGAAAAGTAGCCGACGGCCACTGAGTGATGGTCTACGAGACCTCTCCCTCCCTTTGGGAAGAGAAAACAAAAACTGGTTCGCAAATCTAGGCAAAGCACAGAAGAGTCCCGAGGTTCGGAGGTAAGGCTCTCAGTCGAAACTCCGTAACCTCAGAACGAGCACAACATGCGCAATCACCGAGCACTCAATCGATGACGTCTGAGTCCTAAGGTCGGTCAAAAATGGGGTGTCTACAGTTGCCCCTCTCTGACAGAACTCGAAAGTCATAAGTGACGGGAGTGAAAGTCAAAGGCCGGAGACGACCCAATTTTGACAAGGACGAAGACTTAGACAAAAGCATGCAAGATAACGAAGATATGTGCTCGAAGGCGGGGGCGAAATCAAAGAACAATCTGTAACAAAAAAAATATCAAAGAACAATGAGCCTATGCAGGTCCGAAACTCATCAAAAATGGCCTGAAACATGGCTTGGAAGCCTGCAAATAAGGGCCCCTTTGTAAGGCCATAAATGCTAGAAAACAAAACAAGGAGAGAGAGGGTCACCCCTCTCTGATTTTGGAACTCAAAACAGCATGCTAGCCACTAAAAATCCACTGGATTTCAGTGGGTAAAAGGCCAAACAAAGGCCAACACAAATGCTCTAAGGCATGGCTCAAAACAAGGTAAAATGAAGCATGCAAGGGGGTAGATGACCCCCAACAGAAAAATGATCTTCAACAAACATGTTAAGGGCCTTAAAATAAGACTTTTTCAGTTTACACCGAAGCTCAAATATGCTTACAAGTAAGGCTAAGAGATGGATCAAAATAATGCTAAAAAGAGGGAATAGTGTGTTACCCTTGTAGGTTCATCAAAACCAGCAGCTTCTTAGACCAAAAACCAGCTCTTTGAGAGCTCTCAAGACCCTCCAAGAACCTTAGATCAATGGTGGAGGTGTGTGGCAATGAGGTGTGGTGTTAAAGACCAAGAACAAACACCCTCTCTAAGCCTAGAATGTGGACATATAGAGAGATATATGTGCTTTTTCTTAGACAAATCTTTTTCAACCTCTCTAAAGGAGAGGGAGGCCCTCTCTTATAGAGAAACAAGAGGGTTCAAGCTTCTTGGAGAAGCTAGAGCAAAGGTTCAAGCTTCTTCGAGAAGCTAGAGCAAAGGTTCAAAAGGTTCAAGCTACTTGGAGAAGCTAGAGCAAAGGGTTCAAGCTTCTTGGAGAAGCTAGAGCAAAGGGTTCAAGCTTCTCGGAAAAGCTAGAGCAAAGGTTCAAAAGGTTCAAGCTTCGTCAAGAAGCTAAAACGAAGGTTCAAAAGGTTCAAGCTTCCTCAAGAAGCTAAAACGAAGGTTCAGAACGTTCAAGCTCCCTCAAGAAGCCAAAACAAGGGTTCAAAAGGTTCAAGCTCCCTCAAGGAGCTAAAACGAAGGTTTAGAAGGTTCAAGTTTCCTCAAGAAGCTAAAACCAGGGTTCAAAAGGTTCAAGCTTCCTCAAGAAGCTAAAACGAAGGTTCCAAAGGTTCAAGCTCCCTCAAGAAGCTAAAACGAAGGTTCACAAGGTTCAAGCTGTCCAAAAATTGTGCCAAACGGAGAAAGTTAAGCAGTCTCGAACCGAGGTGCACGGCCAACGGCTCCAAAAACCATTGCGGTTAGCGTCATTACATATACCATTATCTTTTTTTTTTTGGGTGGATAAGTCATAAAATAAAAGACAAAAAACTTACACCACGACAAGGGGCATACCCCAGGCCCTAACCAAAGCACTATACAAGGACACAAAAGAAACACAAACAAAAACCAAACCAGGGAAACCTAATCTGGCTGCCAAACCACACCAAATGAACAAAATAAAAACAAGCAGCCAAACGCTAAGCTAAATAACCATACATCATAGACCAAAAAAAGTGTTCATGTGCCGCATAACAAAGAAATGAGGACCATGAACACACCCATAATTAAGTAGCAAAAGACGCCAAAACCGCACACACAGAAAAATAAACACCTGTGTACATCCCACACGGGAAGGAAAAATCAAAAAAAAAAAATATCAACATACACTAAGTAACCACCATAACAGAAAAACAGATCTTCACACACGAGGCGCATATCGCAGCCATCAACACGAAACAAAGCCAGCTTCAAAGCTTCAAGTCACCCGAACTGATGTACCAAACCAGGCAGCACCCTCCAAACTGCGGATTTGCTGCCACACCATGAAACCCGAGTAGGTTCTACATATTATAGTAGACCCTGTAATGCAGCAAGAACCAATCAGAGTTAAGTAAACATCAACATGATTCTTTGCAAGGCTGAAAAACATGAAACATATAACACCACATTTATAATTTCTCACTACACTCAACCCACAAATATCTATTCTCACATCCCTCGGAAAACAAAGCTCCATACACCTGCAAAAGAAAAGGATACAGAGAATATATAAATAATGTTAGTCCCTCTCAATATGGCTGGTGCATTTGGGTTAGGAATTTGTATATCTCTCACACTATACTCAACCCACAAAAAGAGAGGCAAACACTCAAGCTTCCCCTTCCCTGTGATTGGCATACCTATAACAAGAACAAACATTAGAAACCCCACAATATATCTGCTAACCATCACTCAACCCACATTTTGTGAACTCACATCCCTCTCAACAGAACTAGCATCCTTCATAATGGTGTGAGGAAGCCTCCATACGGTCATGTACCAGCTATCAGTATGATGAGAAGTCAAGTTGGTAATATGCATTACCCTGAATCTAACCATATCCACAATACTCCTAATAACCACCACTTCAGGGACCACATCCTTGCTAAAGACCCTATTATTCCTAGCAATCCATAACTGGTACACAGTACAAGTAAATGCAAGCTTGGTAATAATAGTCCCTAAGGATTTCCCTCTCACAGAGTTAGCAATAAGCTGGACCAAATCATGCCAAGGAAGAGATGGCCAGCCAACATTAATCTTACCCTTTATGCAGGTCCAAATTCTGTCAGAAAAGGGACAATCAAAGAATAAATGATTATGATCTTCACAGGGGTGATGGCAGAAAATACACTCTGAAGAAGGGGTCACACCGAAAAGTTTTAATCTGTCACCAGTATTCAATCTGCCATGGATAGCCATCCACACCACAAAACTCACTTTAGGGATGTTATGTGGCCCCCAAATAACTTTAGACCAGTTCACATGATCAAAACGTTGCCTTAAGGAGTGCCAAGTAGACTGGATAGTAAACTTACCATTGGAAGCAGGCTGCCAACTAACATCGTCAGACCCACCAGTGGGGAGAAAGGTAGAGGGGGTGCTAGAAATGAGGTCCATAATCTCCCAGGAGGAAGGAAAAGGCCACTTCCAACAACTACCCTCCACAATCTCACAAACCTTTGCATCCAGACTCAAAGCAGAGTCATAAACAATTCTAGCCCCATATTTGTCCCAGATAGAACCCATAGGATGCCAATTATCAAACCAAAGAGAGACTCTAGACCCGTCCCCCACCCTATATTTAATTAAAGGGTAAATGATAGGTCTAAGTGATAGGATTTTCCTCCAAACCCAGGAAGGGTCACTAGGCAAACGAACTCTCCAAAAACTTCTACCTTTAAGAATATACAATTTAATCCACAAACACCACATAGATTGCTCACCCCCAGAGAGAAGAAACCAGATATGCTTAGCAATAGCAGCCTGGTTCCACACACTAAGAGACTTGAAACCCAAACCCCCTTCACTTTTAGGGGAACACAGTCTCTCCCAAGCCACCTTAGCCCCACTCTTCCTCATCTCACTACCAGACCAAAGAAAAGCTCTAAAAAGACTCTCTATGGAACGGATGACCTTCTTTGGGAGAATAAACAAAGAGGACCAATACACTTGCATAGAGAACAAAACAGTTTGAATAAGTTGAGCTCTACCCGCGTAGGTGAGACACTTATTAGTCCAGCTTTTGATCCTCTTAGATATTCTCTCCACCAGTTGATCACAATCTGCAGCTTTAAGTTTAGTAGATACTAAAGGGACTCCTAAGTACCTCACAGGCAGGGTGCCTTCACTGAAGTTACAAACCCTAAGAATCTCATCTCTTAACATCTATCAATTCCTTTCATATGCACTAAGGATGTCATGCATGATGCCTAAGTCTTTTCTAGACATACTAAAGCTCAATGAATCCGTGTGTGAGATAGCAACTCGTGCTCTGATACCACCTGTCACGTCCCAAAACCCGCCCCTAAAGGTTTCGGGCATGACCTATTCAGAAACGGACACTTAACTTGTTATACGTAATATATGGGGCCTTGGCGGAAGCACTAAAATTTAACATAATAACAAACTCCATTGAGCTACCTCTAATATGCCAGGATCACATGCATCATATACATTATAATAACTAGTCACAGGCCAAAATTATACTGTGAGCATCAGTCATATAGATATACATATACAGCCCCAGCTCTCAGATTGGGCATAAACAAAAACATTGAAGTCATGTACATTTAACCTTAAATGAGTAATCAAAAAAAAGAACAAGACAATGTTTAACAAAGATTCACAAAACTGAGTGATCTCGCTTAGTGCCTGGACTCATAACAAAAAGGAACGAACGTCCTGGGTTAGGACTGACCTCCTGGTTGGTTACCTACAGGAACAGACATACAGAGGGTGAGCCAAGCTCAGTGAATAGTAACACATAAATAAAATAATGCTTAACTTGAAACATTGTATAATAGAAATACACATGGATTTGTAACTTCTCAATATTTATTGAACCATAAATTGTGTCTAACATGCTTTGGAAGTAAGTGAGGATAGACATACGAACTAAATGCAACTTTTCAAATGTTCCTGAACATGGGTCTCCGCTCGAGCAGACCATGCAATTTCTGAAATTCTACAATGCCAAGTAAAGTTCCAACTTGGTATTCAAAGCTTCAAACATGTACTTTCGTATACTAATGCAGCATTCACAATACGAGTCTAAATCTGTTCTTATTCATTATAGACTTAGATCTTATCATGAAACATATTGGCTTGAATATAATGTTTTGGATTAAAATCCTGGTATAATGTGGCACAAACCCTTAATCATGGTGGCATGAAGCCCATTAACATAGTGGCGCAAGGCCCTTGGATACTTACCAAGCTTCAAAACATATACTTACTAAGCTTCAAAACATATACTTACTAAGCTTCAAAACATATACCTATCAATCTTTAAAACATATGCTTACCAAACTTTAAAACATATACTTATCAATCTTTAAAACATATGCTTATCAAACTTTAAAACATATACTTATCAATCTTTAAAACATATACTTAAGCATACAATGCAAAGTCCACATGATTTGTCTGAGTCTGTTTCACTTTATAGGCCCTTTCTTTTAACATATCAGCTTGAACATAATGGTTGGCTTAAAGCCCTTGAATGGTGCGACATAAGCCCTTAAACATTGCCATAATGCCCTTGAAAGGTGGCATAAAGCCCTTGAAAGGTGGCATAAAGCCCTTAAACATTGGCATAAAGCCCTTGAAAGTTGACATTAAGTCCTTGCAAATTGGCATTAAGAATGCCCTTGTAAATTGGCGTTAAGCCCTTGTAAATTGGCATTAAGAATGCCCTTGTAAATTGGCGTTAAGCCCTTGTAAATTCTTGTATGAACTCAAGAGGTGTCTCACACGGGTTCTAGCGGTGACTCACAATGTAGCACTTAGTCCCGTGTAGCACTTTGTTTCATAACGTAGTTACTTATATCGTATGGCCAAAGGCCCATAATCTTAAAGAATGAAAACACTTCATTTTTCCTCCTTTCTTTATATACACATATCAAAACATAACGTAATTACATATCGTGTATAAACAAGGTGTTAATGACAATCATTAGCTATTATATGAAGCAGATAATGGTACTACTACTCACAGTGCTATAACGGAGTGCTTGTCCTTCTCGGGTTATGCCCTACACATGTACACAACTTATACATTAAGGGCATCAAACACAAATTCCAGAAATACCAGAGGGTTAAGCACGTAAAACAGAGCAAACAATATTTTGCAGCATGAAGTTTCAAACCTACTTCTCCAACTCAATATATATATATATAAGATTACTAGTCTTACAAAACACATTATGGAATTTACACCCATTCATCTTCTATTCAAAGAAAGAAAGGATTTTTATGAACATTTCCATGTTCCCCAAAACTCCTTAAATTTCTAGTGTTTTCACCAAAAACCAAACATTTCCCCATCCCCATAAGAAATCCTACTAAATCATTCTCTTGATTTAATAACTAAGCAAGCCACAAATATTTAGTAAAATGATTTGGGATTAAACCCATTCTTGAAAACTTCACATTTTAGGTCACAAAAATTAATATCAACATAGTCAATACCATCCCACATAATCATCACAATTCAACATATCTCAAAAGGAATTCTTAAATTCCATTTCAACATTCCATAATCGAATTTATATCATCCACATTATCAACAAATCTTTTTCCCCCAATTTCCCTTTTATTAAGACATAATTTACAATGCATTTAACAAAGTTCAATCGCAAAGTTTAAACATAATTTTCAAACATAACCAAATTCCAATTAAACTTGAACACATCTAATTCAACCTACCACTTTCATGATTCAACTATCAATTTGGGCCAAATCATTGATTATCATCAAAAATCAACCTAGGGTTTCTAAGAAATCTACAAATTTCAAATAAAATTTTAAATCTTCTTAACCCATTACTTTTTATTTCAAATCTTCCCATTTATTAGGCACCCTAGGTCCATAATCCATAAACCATAATCTAAACCCCATAAACCATACTCTAAACCCCATAATAGAACCCCAACATACCTCAAAAATTTCGAAATTCCATTCGGTAGAAAGTGGTGATCTCCTCTTATTCTCCATCCTTGATGCAAGATCCATGGTTGATTTGTTGAGAAAAGTGGAGGAAATCAAGGTTTTGGGAGCTAGGGTTTCGGACATGGAAGAGGGGAGAAGAAGAGAGGAAAAGAAAATTAAGAAATGACTCAAAAATCACGTTTTTGAGCTGCTGCCCCGCACATCGCCGCACGTGCGCCGCATTTCCCGCACGTGCGGTCCTGCTTCCAGCACAGATATGAAAACTTCAAACAGGCGTAACTCTCTCATCCGGACTCCGTTTTAGGTCATTCTTGTGTCCAAATTGTAGCCCCGAAAATAAGCTTTCCAATGGTTCTAACCTCACATCCAAATTCTAAATGTGGAAAAAGAAAAGGGCAAAAGAGTAACAGCTGATCGTGGGCGATTTGGTCGAATTAAAGTTTTTGGTCCAATCTTACCTTACCATCATATTACCACCACAATCAATACCCCAAAATAAAATAGGGAGGTTCCAAATACACTAATAAAAATGCCACAGATATAAATCACTTTTCACAGAAAGCAAGTAAATGCACAGAATAACAGATCGAAAATATACCAGAAACAGATATGAGGGTCGGGTTATTACACTCTCCCCCCCTTAAATAAGTTTGGTCCTCCAAACTTGTTTTACCATATGATAAAGTAGAAATCTCAGTCTCACATTATTGTTCAATTCTTTCATAAATATTTATATACTTTGGTTCGAACAATTCACAGGGTAATCCCACACTTATTGCGATAAGGAAGATAAGATTACACGAGTCCATTACAGAATATGTAAGACATAAAATCCTCAGTAGGTAAGGTCTATCATTACAATATTTCCCTATCAATAAGTTCCACAGTGTTAATGCCCAAATACAGAACATACAATTCTTAAATACAGAAGTATAGTAGATTTCGTTTTCCCTAGGCACAGAATTCATACATTCCACAGTATGCATTAATTTCAATCACCATATGTTCTTTACTATGTTCATATGCAAATCCCATTACTTGATAAGTCCCAAATTATAAGTCACTTAGGGATAAGCTGGTAACCCAAACTGTCTATCATCGTCACAAAAATCAATTATGTAATTAGATTCATAGATACCAACGCCATCCACAAGGTTCCGTCCATTTAACAAGGTATGCATCATTCCAACAGGCATAATAAGTTGCGTAAGCATATAGTCACTAGCTTCACATTTGTTCTTAGTATTCTCTATTTCCGTAAACATATCAAATTCATAATGTTATATGGACTCAAAACCACACATACGAATTTGGGCAAAGTCAGAATAATGGAAAGAAATACCGTAACGCAAGGAGAACCATAGTCTAAATCCAACAGTTACAATAATATCATAACTTAGCATCATACACTTTTACAATTTCCTGTAAGTACGCCATGAGAGACACTTAATCAGAATATCCTAAGTTTGGATATGAGCAATAAAAACATATAAGGTAACTATCTTTTCAAGCGTAGGGAGCCATCCGAAAATAAAACAGAATCAAATTCAAAATCACGGTCAGTTAATCAGTCATAACTTTAAGGCGTAACGTCTTCTCTTAGAAACATTCTTCTTAATTTGGCCTCTCCTTTAATCATTTCAATATTCCACATACGTAAGTCTTGTTAAGTCCATTTATAGGGTCATAATTCCAGTAAATATACCATAATCACATCCATTTGGGTACCATAATATTTAGAAATTCAACAGTATAACGATAAAGTGCTTTAATCATGTAGTGCGTATTGTACAAATTTGTATAACATGCAAGAGGAAGTGGATACCCCGTACGTATCGCTAGCCCGTCATCATTATGGATTATCCCCCCATAACTATTTGTTTCTGTCGAAATGCCCAGTGTCATACAGAATAATTTACATTATGGTCTTCCAATAGGTAATAAAGGATCAAATTGCAATATCCAACCTTTACATATCTTCACAGAAATATATTACAGAGATGATTTCTCAATCATTAATACCCATAGGTAGGGTTTTCGTTCTTGCAGCAAATTATCAGATCCCACTCATTTAATTTGGTTTCACGGTAGTCCTTAACTACCCCTTTATAGGTGTTATATACGCAAACATATAAGATAGGTGGGGCTCTTCATGTTCTTCGGCCATTTCTTATAAAAATCCCGATTACAGATTACAGACGTAACGTAAACAAAACAGATTACAAATTTCAGATTTCAGGTTTCAGATTACCGATTACAGAGGGCAGAGTACAGACAGAATTATGGTTACAGATTCCCATAATCAAATTCCAGTTACACACAAACACTACTCCTTCCTTAATTCACGAAATCATATTACTTACATACTCTTTCAAGATCATTAACTAACTCGTCAATATAACTTATTTAGTTAAATCATTAGCAAGAAGCAAGGTCACAATTACTTGATCCTTTTCACAACTTTAGGGGGTCACTACATGCCTGACTTTTTCTTAGAATCGGTCGTACTTAACACAATTTCAATCCTTACACAAAACACATCTTATGAAAATATTCAAACACAATAAATTCTTAAAATCACGAATCTCGACATGGTTATGGCAAGAAAAACATAACTAAGAGTATCATACATATAGCATTTCCTTTGATCTTAGGAATATTCTGTACTTAGAATTTAATCAAGTCACTTAAGCAGATGCTAAAAGCCCATTCATATTATCATTATTCCCATGATAACTTACATTTCATCTAATCATTTGCATATAAATTGTCTTACCGACTAGCTCGAATCCTCACCACGCTTCCGCTGCGCAACTTGCTTGATTTAATCCCATCTGCAGGTCTTACCATGTTCTGCAGAGCAATCAATCACAATATATACAAGAAATGTATAACAGACATGAATAATAACCATTGCGGTTAGCGTCATTACATATACCATTATCGTTGCTATCAATTCCTTTCATATGCACTAAGGATGTCATGCATGATGCCTAATTCTTTTCTAGACATCCTAAAGCTCAATGGATCCGTGTGTGAGATAGCAACTCGTGCTCTGATACCACCTGTCACGTCCCAAAACCCGCCCCTAAAGGTTTCGGGCATGACCTATTCAGAAATGGACACTTAACCTGTTATACGTAATATATGGGGCCTTGGCGGAAGCACTAAAATTTAACATAATAACAAACTCCATTGAGCTACCTCTAATATGCCAGGATCACATGCATCATATACATTATAATAACCAGTCACAGGCCAAAATTATACTGTGAGCATCAGTCATATAGATATACATATACAGCCCCAGCTCTAAGATTGGGCATAAACAAAAACATTGAAGTCATGTACATTTAACCTTAAATGAGTAATCAAAAAAAAAAACAAGACAATGTTTAACAAAGCTTCACAAAACTGAGTGATCTCGCTTAGTGCCTGGACTCATAAAGGTTGACAAAAGGGAACGAACGTCCTGGGTTAGGACTGACCTCCTGGTTGGTTACCTACAGGAACAGACATACAGAGGGTGAGCCAAGCTCAGTGAATAGTAATACATAAATAAAATAATGCTTAACTTGAAACATTGTATAATAGAAATACACATGATTTGTAACTTCTCAATATTTATTGAACCATAAATTGTGTCTAACATGCTTTGGAAATAAGTGAGGATAGACATACGAACTAAATGCAACTTTTCAAATGTTCTGAACATGGGTCTCCGCTCGAGCGGACCATGCAATTTCTGAAATTCTACAATGCCAAGTAAAGTTCCAACCTGGTATTCAAAGCTTCAAACATGTACTTTCGTATACTAATGCAGCATTCACAATACGAGTCTGAATCTGTTCTTATTCATTATAGACTTAGATCTTATCATGAAACATATTGGCTTGAATATAATGTTTTGGATTAAAATCCTGGTATAATGTGGCACAAACCCTTAATCATGGTGGCATGAAGCCCATTAACATAGTGGCGCAAGGCCCTTGGATACTTACCAAGCTTCAAAACATATACTTACTAAGCTTCAAAACATATACCTATCAATCTTTAAAACATATGCTTACCAAACTTTAAAACATATACTTATCAATCTTTAAAACATATGCTTATCAAACTTTAAAACATATACTTATCAATCTTTAAAACATATACTTAAGCATACAATGCAAAGTCCACATGATTTGTCTGAGTCTGTTTCACTTTATAGGCCCTTTCTTGAAACATATCAGCTTGAACATAATGGTTGGCTTAAAGCCCTTGAATGGTGCGGCATAAGCCCTTAAACATTGGCATAATGCCCTTGAAAGGTGGCATAAAGCCCTTAAATATTGGCATAAAGCCCTTGAAAGTTGACATTAAGTCCTTGCAAATTGGCATTAAGAATGCCCTTGTAAATTGGCGTTAAGCCCTTGTAAATTGGCATTAAGAATGCCCTTGTAAATTGGCGTTAAGCCCTTGTAAATTCTTGTATGAACTCAAGAGGTGTCTCACACGGGTTCTAGCGGTGACTCACAATGTAGCACTTAGTCCCGTGTAGCACTTTGTTTCATAACGTAGTTACTTATATCGTATGGCCAAAGGCCCATAATCTTAAAGAATGAAAACACTTCATTTTTCCTCCTTCTTTATATACACATATCAAAACATAACGTAATTACATATCGTATATAAACAAGGTGTTAATGACAATCATTAGCTATATATATGAAGCAGATAATGGTACTACTACTCACAGTGCTATAACGGAGTGCTTGTCCTTCTCGGGTTATGCCCTACACATGTACACAACTTATACATTAAGGGCATCAAACACAAATTCAAAATACCAGAGGGTTAAGCACGTAAAACAGAGCAAACAATATTTTGCAGCATGAAGTTTCAAACCTACTTCTCCAATCAATATATATATAAAAGATTACTAGTCTTACAAAACACATTATGGAATTTACACCCATTCATCTTCTATTCAAAGAAAGAAAGGATTTTTATGAACATTTCCATGTTCCCCAAAACTCCTTAAATTTCTAGTGTTTTCACCAAAAACCAAACATTTCCCCATCCCTATAAGAAATCCTATTAAATCATTCTCTTGATTTAATAACTAAGCAAGCCCACAAATATTTAGTAAAATGATTTGGGATTAAACCCATTCTTGAAAACTTCACATTTTAGGTCACAAAAATTAATATCAACATAGTCAATACCATCCCACATAATCATCACAATTCAACATATCTCAAAAGGAATTCTTAAATTCCATTTCAACATTCCATAATCGAATTTATATCATCCACATATCAACAAATCTTTTCCCCCAATTTCCCTTTTATTAAAACATAATTTACAATGCATTTAACAAAGTTCAATCGCAAAGTTTAAACATAATTTTCAAACATAACCAAATTCCAATTAAACTTGAACACATCTAATTCACCTACCACTTTCATGATTCAACTATCAATTTGGGCCAAATCATTGATTATCATCAAAAATCAACCTAGGGTTTCTAAGAAATCTACAAATTTCAAATAAAATTTTAAATCTTCTTAACCCATTACTTTTTATTTCAAATCTTCCCATTTATTAGGCACCCTAGGTCCATAATCCATAAACCATAATCTAAACCCCATAAACCATACTCTAAACCCCATAATAGAACCCCAACATACCTCAAAAATTTCGAAATTCCATTCGGAGAAAGTGGTGATCTCCTCTTATTCTCCATCCTTGATGCAAGATCCATGGTTGATTTGTTGAGAAAAGTGGAGGAAATCAAGGTTTTGGGAGCTAGGGTTTCGGACATGGAAGAGGGGAGAAGAAGAGAGGAAAAGAAAATCTAAGAAATGACTCAAACATCACGTTTTTGACCTGCTGCCCTGCACATCGCCGCACATGCGCCGCATTTACCGCACGTGCGGTCCTGCTTCCAGCACAGATATGAAAACTTCAAACAGGCGTAACTCTCTATCCGGACTCCGTTTTAGGTCATTCTTGTGTCCAAATTGTAGCCCCGAAAATAAGCTTTCCAATGGTTCTAACCTCACATCCAAATTCTAAATGTGGAAAAAGAAAAGGGCAAAAGTGTAACAGCTGATCGTGGGCGATTTGGTCGAATTAAAGTTTTTGGACCGATCTTACCTTACCATCATATTACCACCACAATCAATACCCCAAAATAAAATAGGGAGGTTCCAAATACACTTATAAAAATGCCACAGATATAAATCACTTTTCACAGAAAGCAAGTAAATGCACAGAATAATAGATCGAAAATATACCAGAAACAGATATAAGGGTCGGGTTATTACACTTCAAAAGGTTCAAAAGGTTCAAGCTCCCTCAAGGGGCTAAAACGAAGGTTCAAAAGGTTCAAGCTCCCTCAAGAAGCTAAAACGATGGTTCCAAAGGTTCAAGCTCAATGAAGAAGCTAAAACGAAGGTTCAAAGGGTTCAAGCTTCCTCAAGAAGCTAAAACGACGGTTCAGAAGGTTCAACTTCCTCAAGAACCTAAAACTAGGGTTCAAAAGGTTCAAGCTTCCTCAAGAAGATAAAACGAAGGTCAAAAGGCTCAAGCTCCCTCAAGAAGCTAAAACGAAGGTTCAAAAGGTTCAAGCTGTCCAAAAACTGTGCCAAACGGAGAAAGTTAAGCGGCCCCGAACCGAGGCGCACGGCCGACGGCTCCGAAAATTGAAAACTGGTCTGCAAACGGGAACAGTCGTCTACGACCACGAAAAGTAGCCTACGGCCACTGAGAGATGGTCTACGAGACCTCTCCCTCCCTTTGGGAAGAGAAAACAGAACCTGGTTCGCAAATCGAGGCAAAGCACAAATGAGTCCCGAGGTCCGGAGGTAAGGCTTTCAGCCGAAACTCCGTAACCTCAGAACGAGCACAACATGCGCAATCACCGAGCGCTCAATCGATGACGTCTGAGCCTTAAGGTCGGTCAAAAATTGGGTGTCTACAGTTGCCCCACTTTGACAGAAATCGAAAGTCATAAGTGACGGGAGTGAATGTCGAAGCCTGGAGACGACCCATTTTTGACAAGGCCGAAGACTTGGACAAAAGCGTGCAAGTTAACGAAGATATGTGCTCGAAGGCGGGGGCAAAATGCAAGAACAATGAGCCTATGCAGGTCCTAAAACTCATCAAAAATGGCCCGAAACATGGCTTGGAAGCATGCAAATTAGGGCTCCTTTGTAACGCCAAAAATGCTAGAAAACAAAACAAGGAGAGAGAGGGTCACCCCTCTCTGATTTTGGCACTCAAAAAAGCATGCTAGCCACTGAAAGTCCGTTGGATTTCAATGGCTAAAAGGCCAAACAAAGGCCAACACAAATGCTCTAAGGCATGGCTCAAAACAAGGTAAAATGAAGCATGCAAGGGGGTAGATGACCCCCAACAGAAAAATGATCTGAAACAAACATGTTAAGCGCCTCAAAATAAGACTTTTTCCAGTTTACATCAAAGCTCAAATATGCTTGCAAGTAAGGCTAAGAGATGGATCAAAATAATTCTAAAAAGAGGGAATAGTGTGTTACCCTTGTAGCTTCAGCAAAACCAGTAGCTTCTTGGACCAAAAACCAGCTCTTTGAGACCTCTGAAGACCCTCCAAGAACCTTAGATGAATGGTGGAGGTGTGTGGCAATGAGGTGTGGTGTTAAAGGCCAAGAACAAACACTCTCTCTAAGCCTAGAATGTAGAGATATAGAGAGATATATGTGCTTTTCCTTAGACAAATTTTTTTCAACCTCTCTAAAGGAGAGGGAGGCCCTCTCTTATAGAGAAACAAGAGGGTTCAAGCTTCCTGGAGTAGCTAGAGCAAAGGTTCAAGCTTCTTGCAGAAGCTAGACCAAAGGTTCAAAAGGTTCATGCTTCCTCAAGAAGCTAAAATGAAGGTTCAAAAGGTTCAAGCTTCCACAAGAAGCTAAAACGATGGTTCAGAGGGTTCAAGGTTCCTGAAGAAACCAAAACAAGGGTTCAAAAGGTTCAAGCTTCCTCAAGAAGCTAAAACGGTGGTTTAAAAGGTTCAAGCTCCCTCAAGAAGCCAAAACGAAGGTTCAAAAGGTCCAAGCTTCCTTAAGAAGCTAAAACGAAGGTTCAAAAGGTTCAAGCTCCCTCAAGAAGCTAAAACGATGGTTCAAAAGGTTCTAGCTCCCTCAAGTAGCTAAAACGAAGGTTCAAAAGGTTCAAGCTCTCTCAAGAAGCGAAAACGAAGGTTCAGAAAGTTAAACTTCCTCAAGAAGCTAAAACAAGGGTTCAAAAGTTTCAAGCTTCCTCAAGAAGATAAAACAAAGGTTCAAAAGGTTCAACCTCCCTCAAGAAGCTAAAACGAAGGTTCAAAAGGTTCAAGCTGTCCAAAAACCATGCCAAACCAAGGCGCACGGCCGAGGGCTCCGAAAATCGGAAACTGGTCTCCAAATGGGAACAGTGGTCTACGACCACGAAAAGTAGCCTACGGCCACTGAGAGATGGTCTATGAGACCTCTTCCCTCCTTCGGGAAGAGAAAATAGAACCTGGTTCGTAAATCGAGGCAAAGCACAAAAGTGCCCCGTGGTCCGGAGGTAAGGCTCTCAGCCGAAACTCCGTAACCTCAGAACGAGCACAACATGCACAATCGCCGAGCGCTCAATCGATGAAGTCTGAGTCTTAAGGTCGGTCAAAAATGGGGTGTCTACAGGTACCCCTCTTTGACAGAACACGAAAGTCATAAGTCACGGGAGTGAATGTCAAAGCTCGAAGACGACCCATTTTTGACAAGGCCGAAGACTTAGACAAAAGCATGCAAGATAACGAAGATATGTGCTCGAAGGCGGGGGAAAAATGCAAGAACAATGAGCCTATGCAGGTTCTAAAACTCATCAAAAATGGCCTGAAACATGGCTTGGAACCATGCAAATAATGGTTCCTTTATAAGGCCAAAAATGCTAGAAAACAAAACAAGGAGAGAGAGAGGGTCACCCCTCTCTGATTTTGGCACTCAAAACAACATGCTAGCCGCCGAAAATCCACTAAATGCATGCTAGCCACTGAAAATCCACTGGATTTCAGTGGCTAAAAGGCCAAACAAAGGCCAACACAAATGCTCTAAGGCATGGCTCAAAAGAAGGTAAAATGAAGCATGCAAGGGGGTAGATGACCCCCAACAGAAAAATGATCTTAAACAAACCTATTAAGGGCCTCAAAATAAGACTTTTTTCAGTTTACACCGAAGCTCAAATATGCTTGCAAGTAAGGCTAAGAGATGGATCAATATCATGCTAAAAAGAGGGAATAGTGTGTTAACCTTGTAGCTTCAGCAAAGCCTGCAGCTTCTTGGACCAAAAACCAGCTCTTTGAGACCTCTCAAGACCCTCCAAGAACCTTAGATCAATGGTGGAGGTGTGTGGCTATGAGGTGTGGTGTTAAAGGCCAATAACAAACACCCACTCTAAGCCTAGAATGTAGAGATATAGAGAGATATATGTGCTTTTCCTTAGACAAATTTTTTTCAACCTCTCTAAAGGAGAGGGAGGCCCTCTCTTACAGAGAAACAAGAGGGTTCAAGCTTCTTGGAGAAGCTAGAGCAAAAGGTTCAAGCTTCTTGGAGAAGCTAGAGCAAAGGTTCAAAAGGTTGAAGCTTCTTGGAGAAGGTAGAGCAAAGGGTTCAAGCTTCTTGGAGAAGCTCAAGCAAAGGTTCAAAAGGTTCAAGCTTCCACAAGAAGCTAAAACGAAGGTTCAAATGGTTCAGGCTTCCTCAAGAAGCTAAAATGAAGGTTTAGAAGGTTCAAGCTTCCTCAAGAGGCGAAAACAAGGGTTCAAAAAGTTCAAGCTCCCTCAAGAAGCTAAAACGAAGGTTCAAAAGGTTCAAGCTCCCTCAAGAGGCTAAAACGAAGGTTCAGAAGGTTCAACTTCCCCAAGAAGCTAAAACAAGGGCTTAAAAGGTTCAAGCTTCCTCAAGAAGGTAAAACGAAGGTTCAAAAGGTTCAAGCTTCCTCAAGAAGCTAAAATGAAGGTTCAAAAGGTTCAAGCTCCCTCAAGAAGCTAAAACGAAGGTTCAAAAGGTTCAAGCTGTCCAAAAACCATGCCAAACGGAAAAAGTTAAGCGGTCCCGAACCGAGGCGCACGACCGACGGCTTCGAAAATCGGAAACTGGTCTCCAAACGGAAACAGTGGTCTACAACCACGAAAAGTAGCCTACGATCACTGAGAGATGGTCTACGAGACCTCTCCCTCCCTTGGGAAGAGAAAATAGAACCTTGTTCGTAAATCGAGGCAAACCACAAATGAGTCCCGAGGTCCGGAGGTAAGGCTCTCAGCCAAAACTCCGTAACCTTAGAACGAGCACAACATGCGCAATCAGCAAGCGCTCAATCGATGACGTCTGAGTCTTAAGGTCGGTCAAAAGAGGTGTCTACAATTGCCCCTCTTTGACAGAACTCGAAAGTCATAAGTGACGGGAGTGAATGTGAAAGCCCGGAGACGACCCATTTTTGACAAGGCCGAAGACTTAGACAAAAGCATGCAAGTTAACGAAGATATGTGCTCGAAGGCGGGGGAAAAATGCAAGAACAATGAGCCTATGCTGGTCCTAAAACTCATCAAAAATGGCCTGAAACATGGCTTGGAAGCATGTTAAAGGCCAAGAACAAGCACCCCCTCTAAGCCTAGAATGTAGAGATATAGAGAGATATGTGCTCTTTTCCTTAGAAAATTTTTTTTCAACCTCTCTAAAGGAGAGGTAGGCCCCCTCTTATAGAGAAACAAGAGGGTTCGAGATTCTTGGAGAAGCTAGAGCAAAGGTTCAAAAGGTTCAAGCTTCTTGGAGAAGCTAGAGCAAAGGGTTCAAGCTTCTTGGAGAAGCTAGAGCAATGGTTCAAAAGGTTCAAGCTTCCTCAAGAACATAAAACGAAGGTTCAAAAGGTTCAGGCTTCCTCAAGAAGCTAAAACGAAGGTTCAGAGGGTTCAAGCTTCCTCAAGAAGCGAAAACAAGGGTTCAAAAGGTTCAAGCTTTCTCAAGAAGCTAAAATGAAGGTTCAAAAGGTTCAAGCTCCCTCAAGAAGCTGAAACGAAGGTTCAGAAGGTTCAAGCTCCCTCAAGAAGCTAAAATGAAGGTTCAAAAGGTTCAAGCTCTCCCAAGAAGCTAAAACGAAGGTTCAGAAGGTTCTACTTCCTCAAGAAGTGAAAACAAGGGTTCAAAAGGTTCAAGCTTCCTCAAGAAGCTACTACGAAAGTTCAAAAGGTTCAAGCTCCCTCAAGAACCTAAAACGAAGGTTCAAAAGGTTCAAGCTTCTTCAAGAACCTAAAACCAAGGTTCAAAAGGTTCAAGCTCCCTCAAGAAGCTAAAACGAAGGTTCAGAAGGTTTAACTTCCTCAAGAAGCTAAAATAAGGGTTCAAATGGTTCAAGCTTCCTGATGAAGCTAAAACGAAGGTTCAAAAGGTTCAAGCTCCCTCAAGAAGCTAAAACGAAGGTTCAAAAGGTTCAAGCTGTCTAAAAACCGTGCCAAACGGAGAAAGTTAAGCGGTCCCGAACCGAGGCGCACGACCGACGGCTCCGAAAATCAGAAACTGGTCTCCAAACGGGAACAGTGGTCTACGACCACGAAAAGTAGCCTACGGCCACAGAGGAATGGTCTACGAGACCTCTCTCTCCCTTCGGGAAGAGAAAACAGAACCTGATTCGTAAATCGAGGCAAAGCACAAAAGAGTCCCGAGGTCCAGAGATAAGGCTCTCAGCCGAAACTCTGTAACCTCAGAACGAGCACAACATGCGCAATCACCGAGTGATCAATTGATGACGTCTGAGTCTTAAGGTCGGTCGAAAATGGGGTGTCTACAGTTGCCCGTCTTTGACAGAACTCGAAAGTCATAAGTGACGAGAGTGAATGTCAAAGCCCGGAGACGACCCATTTTTGACAAGGCCGAAGACTTAAACAAAAGCATGCAAGATAATGAAGATATGTGCTCGAAGGAGGGGGCAAAATGCAAGAACAATGAGCCTATGCAGATCCTGAAACTCATCAAAAACGGCCTGAAACATGGCTTGGAAGCATGCAAATAAGGGCTCATTTGTAAGGCCAAAAATGCTAGAAAACAAAACAAGGAGAGAGAGGGTCACCCCTCTCTAATTTTGGCACTCAAAACAGCATGCTAGCCACTGAAAATCCACTGGATTTCAGTGGCTAAAAGGCCAAACAAAGGCCAACACAAATGCTCTAAGGCATGGCTCAAAACAAGGTAAAATGAAGCATGCAAGGGGGTAGATGACCCCAAACAGAAAAATGATCTGAAACAAACATGTTAAGGGCCACAAAATAAGACTTTTTTCAGTTTACACAGAAGCTCAAATATGCTTGCAAGTAAGGCTAAGAGATGGATCAAAATAATGCTAAAAAGAGGAATAGTGTGTTACCCTTGTAGGTTCAGCAAAACCAGCAACTTCTTGGACCAAAAACCCGCTCTTTGAGACCTCTCAAGACCCTCCAAGAACCTTAGATCAATGGTGGAGGTGTGTGGCTATGAGGTGCGGTGTTAAAGGCCAAGAACAAACACCCTCTCTAAGCCTAGAATGTAGAGATGTAGAGAGATATATGTGCTTTTCCTTAGACAAATTTTTTTCAACCACTCTAAAGGAGTGGGAGGCCCACTCTTATAGAGAAACAAGAGGGTTCAACCTTTTTGGAGAAGCTAAAGCAAAAGGTTCAAGCTTCTTGGAGAGGCTAGAGCAATGGTTCAAGCTTCTTGGAGAAACTAGAGCAAAGGGTTCAAGCTTCTCGGAGAAGCTAGAGCAAAGGTTCAAAAGGTTTAAGCTTCCACAAGAAGCTAAAACGAAGGTTCAAAAGGTTCAAGCTTCTTTCAAAAGCTAAAACGAAGATTCAGAAGGTTCAAGCTTTCTCAAGAAGCCAAAACAAGGGTTCAAAAGGTTCAAGTTCCATCAAGAAGCTAAAACGAAGGTTCAAAAGGTTCAATCTCCCTCAAGAGGCTAAAACGAAGGTTCAAAAGGCTCAAGCTCCTCGAGAAGCTAAAACGAAGGTTCAGAAGGTTCAACTTCCTCTAGAAGCTTAAACCAGGGTTCAAAAGGTTCAAGCTTCTTAAGAAGCTAAAAGGAAGTTCAAAAGGTTCAAACTTCCTCAAGAAGCTAAAATGAAGGCTCAAAAGGTTCAAGCTCCCTCCAGAAGCTAAAACAAAGGTTCAAAAGGTTCAAGCTGTCCAAAAACCGTGCCAAACGGAGAAAGTTAAGCGGTCCCGAACCAAGGCGCATAGCCGACGGCTCCGAAAACCGGAAACTGGTCTCCAAACGGAACAGTGGTCTACGACCACGAAAAGTAGCCTACGGCCACTAAGAGATGGTCTACGAGACCTCTCCCTCCCTTGGGAAGAGAAAACAAAACTTGTTTCGCAAATCGAGGCAAAGCACAAATGAGTCCCGAGGTCCGGAGGTAAGGCTCTCGGCCGAAACTCCGTAACCTCAGCACGAGCACAACATGCGCAATCCCTGAGCGCTCAATCGATGATGTCTAAGTCTTAAGGTCGGTCAAAATGGGGTGTCTACAGTTGCCCTACTTTGACAGAACTCGAAAGTCATAAGTGACGGGAGTGTGAATGGAAAAGCCGGAGATGACCCTTTTTGACAAGGCCGAAGACTTAGACAAAAGCATGCAAGATAACAAGATAGTGCTCGAAGGCGGGGGCAAAACGCAAGAACAATGAGCCTATACAGGTCCTAAAAGTCACCAAAAATGGCCTGAAACATGGCTTGGAAGCATCCAAACAGGGGCTCATTTGTTAGGCCAAAAATGCTAGAAAACAAAACAAGGAGAGAAAGGGTCACCCCTCTCTAATTTTGGCACTCAAAATAGCATGATAGACACTGATAATCCACTGCATTTCAGTGGCTAAAAGGCCAAGCAAAGGCCAACACAAATGCTCTAAGGCATGGCTCAAAACAAGGTAAAATGAAGCATGCAAGGGGGTAGATTACCCAAAAAAAAATGATCTTAAACAAACATGTTAAGGGCCTCAAAATAAGACTTTTTTCAGTTTACACTGAAGCTCAAATATGCTTGCAAGTAAGGCTAAGAGATGGATCAATATCATGCTAAAAAGAGGGAATAATGTGTTAACCTTGTAGCTTCAGCAAAGCCTGCAGCTTCTTGGACCAAAAACCAGCTCTTTGAGACCTCTCAAGACCCTCCAAGAATCTTAGATCAATGGTGCAGGTGTGTGGCTATGAGGTGTGGTGTTAAAGGCCAAGAACAAACACCCTCTTTAAGCCTAGAATGTAGAGATATAGAGAGATATATGTGCTTTTCCTTTGACAAATTTTTTTCAACCTCTCTAAAGGAGAGGGAGGCCCTCTCTTATAGAGAAACAAGAGGGTTCAAGCTTCTTGAAGAAGCTAGAGCAAATGGTTCAAGCTTCTTATAGAAGCTAGAGCAAAGGTTCAAAAGGTTCAAGCTTCTTGGAGAAGCTTGAGCAAAGGTTCAAAAGGTTCAAGCTTCGTCAAGAATCTAAAACGAAGGTCCAAAAGGTTCAAGCTTCCTCAACAAGCTAAAACGAAGGTTCAGAAGGTTCAAGTTTCCTCAAGAAGCCAAAAGAAGGGTTCAAAAGGTTCAAGCACCCTCAAGATGCTAAAACGAAGGTTAAAAAGGTTCAAGCTCCCTCAAGAAGCTAAAACGAAGGTTCAAAAGGTTCAAGCTCCCTCAGGAAGCTAAAACGAAGGTTCAGAACGTTCAACTTCCTCAAGAAACTAAAACCAGGGTTCAAAAGGTTCAAGCTTCCTCAAGAAGCTAAAAGGAAGGTTCAAAAGGTTCAAACTTCCTCAAGAAGCTAAAACGAAGGCTCAAAAGATTCAAGCTCCCTCAAGAAGCTAAAGCGAAGGTTCAAAAGATTCAAGCTCCCTCAAGAAGCTAAAACGAAGGTTCAGAAGGTTCAACTTCCTCAAGAAGCTAAAACTGGGGTTCACAAGGTTCAAGCTTCCTTAAGAAGCTAAAACGAAGGTTCAAAAGGTTCAAGCTCCCTCAAGAAGCTAAAACGAACGTTCAAAAGGTTCAAGCTCCCTCAAGAAGTTAAAACAAAGGTTCAAAAGGTTCAAGCTGTGCAAAAACCGTGCCAAACGGAGAAAGTTAAGCGGTCCCGAACCGAGGGGCACGACCGACGGCTCCGAAAATTGAAAACTAGTCTCCAAACAGGAACAGTGGTCTACGACCTCGAAAAGTATCCTACGGCCACTAAGAGATGGTCTACGAGACCTCTCCCTCCCTTCGGGAAGAGAAAACAGAACCTGGTTTGCAAATTGAGGCAAAGCACAAAAGGGTCCCGAGGTCAGGATGTAAGGCTCTCAGTCGAAACTCCGTAACCTCAAAACGAGCTCAACATGTGCAATCACCGAGTGCTCAATCACTGACGTCTGAGTCTTAAGGTCGGTCAAAAATGAGGTGTCTACAGTTGCCCCACTTTGACAGAACTCGAAAGTCATAAGTGACGGGAGTCAATGTCAATGCCCGGAGAAGACCCATTTTTGACAATGCCGAAGACTTAGACAAAAGCATGCAAGACAACGAAGATATGTGCTCGAAGGCGAGGGCAAAATGCAAGAACAATGAGCCTATGTAGGTCCTAAAACTCATCCAAAATGGCCTGAAACATGGCTTGGAAGCATCCAAATAAGGGCTCCTTTGTAAGGCCAAAAATGCTAGAAAATAAAACAAGAAGACAGAGGGTCACCCCTCTCTAATTTTGGCACTCAAAACAGCATGCTAGCCACTGAAAATCCACTGGATTTCAGTGGCTAAAAGGCCAAACAAAGGCCAACACAAATGCTCTAAGGCATGGTTCAAAACAGGATAAAATGAAGCATGCAAGGGGGTAGATGACCCCCAACAGAAAAATGATCTTAAACAAACATGTTAAGGGCCTCAAAATTAGACTTTTTTCAGTTTACACCGAAGCTCAAATATGCTTTCAAGTAAGGCTAAGAGATGGATCAAAATAATGCTAAAAAGAGGGATTAGTGTGTTACCCTTGTAGGTTCAGCAACACCAACAACTTCTTGGGCCAAAAACCATCTCTTTTAGACCCCTCAAGACCCTCCAAGAACCTTAGATCAATGGTGGAGGTGTGTGGCTATGAGGTGTGGTGTTAAAGTCCAAGAACAAACACCCTCTGTAAGCCTAGAATGTAGAGATATAGAGAGATATATGTGTTTTTCCTTAGACAAATTTTTTTCAACCTCTCTAAAGGAGAGGGAGGCCCTCTCTTATAGAGAAACAAAAGGCTTCAAGCTTCTTGGAGAAGCTAGAGCAAAAGGTTTAAGCTTCTTAGAGAAGCTAGAGCAAAGGTTCAAAAGGTTCAAGCTTCTTGGAGAAGCTAGAGCAAAGGGTTCAAGCTTCTCGGAGAAGCTAGAGCAAAGGTTCAAAATGTTCAAGCTTCCTCAAGAAGCTAAAACGAAGGTTCAAAAGGTTCAGGCTCCCTCAAGAAACTAAAACGAAGGTTCAGAAGGTTCAAGCTTCCTCAAGAAGCCAAAACAAGGGTTCAAAAGGTTCAAGCACCCTCAAGATGCTAAAATGAAGGTTAAAAAGGTTCAAGCTCCCTCAAGAAGCTAAAACGAAGGTTCAAAAGGTTCAAGCTCCCTCAGGAAGCTAAAACGAAGGTTCAGAAGGTTCAACTTCCTCAAGAAGCTAAAACCAGGGTTCAAAAGGTTCAAGCTTCCTCAAGAAGCTAAAAGGAAGGTTCAAAAGGTTCAAACTTCCTCAAGAAGCTAAAACGAAGGTTCAAAAGGTTCAAGCTCCCTCAAGAAGCTAAAACGAAGGTTCAAAAGGTTCAAGCTCCCTCAAGAAGCTAAAACGAAGGTTCAAAAGGTTCAAGCTCCCTCAAGAAGCTAAAACGAAGGTTCAGATGGTTCAACTTCCTCAAGAAGCTAAAACCAAGGTTCAAAAGGTTCAAGCTTCCTCAAGAAGCTAAAACGAAGGTTCGAAAGGTTCGAGCTCCCTCAAGAAGCTAAAACGAAGGTTCAAAAGGTTCAAGCTCCCTCAAGAAGCTAAAACGAAGGTTCAAAAGGTTCAAGCTGTGCAAAAACCGTGCCAAACGGAGAAAGTTAAGCGATCCCGAACCGAGGGGCACGACCGACGGCTCCGAAAATCGGAAACTGGTCTCCAAACGGGAACAGTGGTCTACGACCTCGAAAAGTAGCCTACGGCCACTGGGAGATGGTCTACGAGACCTCTCCCTTCCTTTGGGAAGAGAAAATAGAACCCGGTTCGCAAATCGAGGCAAAGCACAAAAGGGTCCCGAGGTCCGGAGGTAAGGCTCTCAGTCGAAACTCCGTAACCTCAGAACGAGCTCAACATGCGCAATCACCGAGCGCTCAATCAATGACGTCTGAGTCTTAAGGTCGGTCAAAAATGGGGTGTCTGCAGTTGCCCCACTTTGATAGAACTCGAAAGTCATAAGTGACGGGAGTGAATGTCAAAGCCCGGAGACGACCCATTTTTGACATGGCCGAAGACTTAGACAAAAGCATGCAAGATAACGAAGATATGTGCTCGAAGGCAGGGGCAAAATGCAAGAACAATGAGCCTATGCAGGTCCTAAAACTCATCCAAAATGGCCTGAAACATGGCTTGGAAGCATCCAAATAAGGGCTCATTTGTAAGGCCAAAAATGCTAGAAAATAAAACAAGAAGAAAGAGGGTCACCCCTCTCTAATTTTGGCACTCAAAACAGCATGCTAGCCACTGAAAATCCACTGGATTTCAGTGGCTAAAAGGCCAAACAAAGGCCAACACAAATGCTCTAAGGCATGGTTCAAAACAAGGTAAAATGAAGCATGCAAGGGGGTAGATGACCCCCAACAGAAAAATGATCTTAAACAAACATGTTAAGGGTCTCAAAATTATACTTTTTTCAGTTTACACCGAAGCTCAAATATGCTTTCAAGTAAGGCTAAGAGATGGATCAAAATAATGCTAAAAGAGGGATTAGTGTGTTACCCTTGTAGGTTCAGCAAAACCAGCAACTTCTTGGGCCAAAAACCAGCTCTTTGAGACGCCTCAAGACCCTCCAAGAACCTTAGATCAATGGTGGAGGTGTGTGGCTATGAGGTGTGGTGTTAAAGGCCAAGAACAAGCACCCTTTCTAAGCCTAGAATGGAGAGATATAGAGAGATATATGTGCTTTTCCTTAGACAAATTTTTTTCAACCTCTCTAAAGGAGAGGAAGGCCCTCTCTTATAGAGAAACAAGAGGGTTCAAGCTTCTTGGAGAAGTAGAGCAAAAGGTTCAAGCTTCTAAGACGCTTGAGCAAAGGTTCAAGCTTCTTGGAGAAGCTAGAGCAAAGGTTCAAAAGGTTCAAGCTTCTTGGAGAAGCTATAGCAAAGGTCCAAGCTTCTTGAAGAAGCTAGAGCAAAGGGTTCAAGCTTCTCGAAGAAGCTAGAGCAATGGTTCAAAAGGTTCAAGCTTCCTCAAGACGCGAAAACGAAGGTTCAGAAGGTTCAGACTTCCTCAAGAAGCCAAAACAAGGGTTCAAGAGGTTCAAGCTCCCTCAAGAAGCTAAAATGAAGGTTTAAAAGGTTCAAGCTCCCCCAAGAAGCTAAAATGAACGTTCAAAAGGTTCAAGCTCCCTCAGGAAGCTAAAACGAAGGTTCAGAAGGTTCAAGATTTCTCAAAAAGCTAAAAGCAGGATTCAAAAGGTTCAAGCTTCCTCAAGAAGCTAAAACAAAGGTTCAAAAGGTTCAAGCTCCCTCAAGAAGCTAAAACGAAGGTTCAAAAGGTTCAAGCTGTACAAAAACCGTGCCAAACGGAGAAAGTTAAGCGGTCCCGAACTGAGGAACTCTCTTATAGATAAACAAGAGGGTTCAAGCTTCTTGGAGAAGCTAGAGCAAAGGTTCAAAAGGTTCAAGCTTGGCTTGGCTCAAAACAAGGTAAAATGAAGCATGCAAGGGGGTAGATGACCCCCAACAGAAAAAAGATCTTTAACAAACTTGTTATGGGCCTCAAAATAAGACTTTTTTCAGTTTACATCGAAGCTCAAATATGCTGGCAAGTAAGGCTAAGAGATGGATCAAAATAATGCTAAAAAGAGGGAATAGTGTGTTACCCATGTAGCTTCAGCAAAACCAGCAGCTTCTTGGACCAAAAACCAGCCCTTTGAGACCTCTCAAGACCCTCCAAGAACCTTAGATCAATGGTGGAGGTGTGTGGCTATGAGGTGTGGTGTTAAAGGCCAAGAACAAACACCCTCTCTAAACCTAGAATGTAGGGATATAGAGAGATATATGTGTTTTCCCTTAGACAAATTTTTTTCAACCTCTCTAAAGGAGAGGGAGGCCCTCTCTTATAGAGAAACAAGAGGGTTCAAGCTTCTTGGAGAAGCTAGAGCAAAGGTTAAGTGACGGGAGTGAATGTCATAGTCCGGAGACGACCCATTTTTGACAAGGCCGAAGACCTAGGCAAAAGCATGCAAGTTAACGAAGATATGTGCTCGAAGGCGGAGGCAAAATGCAAAAACAATGAGCCTATGTAGGTCCAAAAACTCATAAAAAATGGCCTAAAACATGGCTTGAAGCATGCAAATAAGGGCTCCTTTGTAAGGCCAAAAGTGCTAGAAAACAAAACAAGGAGAACAAGGGTCACCCATCTCTGATTTTGGCACTCAAAACAACATGCTAGCCACTAAAAATCCACTGGATTTCAGTGGCTAAAAGGCCAAACAAAGGCCAACACAAATGATGTAAGGCATGGCTCCGAACAAGGTAAAATGGAGCATGCAAGGGGGTAGATGACCCCCAACAAAAAAATGATCTGAAACAAACATGTTAAGCATCTCAAAATAAGACTTTTTTCAGTTTACACCGAAGCTCAAATATGCTTGCAAGTAAGGCTAATAGATGGATCAAAATAATGCTAAAAAGAGGGAATAGTGTGTTACCCTTGTAGCTTTAGCAAAACCAGCAGATTCTTGGACCAAAAACCAGCTCTTTGAGACCTCTCAAGACCCTCCAAGAACCTTAGATCAATGGTGGAGGTGTGTGGCAATGAGGTGTGGTGTTAAAGGCCAAGAACAAATACCCTCTCTAAGCCTAGAATGTACAGATATAGAGAGATATATGTACTTTTCCTTAGACAAATTTTTTTCAAACTCCCTAAAGGAGGGGGAGGCCCTCTCTTAGAGGGAAACAAGAGGGTTCACGCTTCTTGGAGAAGCTAGAGCAACGGTTCAAGCTTCTTGGAGAAGCTAGAGCAGAGGTTCAAAAGGTTCAAGCTTCTTAGAGAAGCTAGAGCAATGGGTTCAAGCTTCTTGGAGAAGCTAGAGCAAAGGTTCAAAAGGTTCAAGCTTCCTCAAGAAGCTAAAAGGTAGGTTCAGAGGGTTCAAGGTTCCTGAAGAAGCCAAAACAAGGGTTCAAAAGGTTCAAGCTCCCTCAAGAAGCTAAAACGAAGGTTCAAAAGGTTCAGGCTCCCTTAAGAAGCTAAAACGAAAGTTCAAAAGGTTCAAGCTCCTGTAGACACCCCATTTTTGACCGTCCTCAAGACTTGGACGTCACCGTTTGAACACCCGGTGATCATCCATGTTTGTGTTCGTTTGGAGTTCCCGGAGGTCTCGGCTACGCGCCTTGCCTCAGGATCTCCAAACTCGACTGTTTAGTGTCTGGTTTTGCACCAAGCACTTGTGTTTTGCCTTGGAGGGGCAGGGAATGCCTTGTGAGGCATCCCCACACATCACCGGCCATGGCTAGAGGCCACCGGCTGGTATTTTGTTGCCAACGGCAATGTTTATTACCGGTCGGCATTCTTTGTTGCCGATCGGTAGTCCATTTTGTCAAAATGGCATTTTTGAGCAGCCGACTACTGTTCATCTGCTTTTGCAGATATTTTAAAACAGCTATCCTGCATTTTGTTCCCCTCCATACACGTGTATGGAGGGATAGCCTTCTTGTTAGCTTCCTTGGTAAGCTTTACAAGATTGGCTCCTCTATAAGAGGAGCCCTTCTCTCTTGGCCTTAGGGTTAGAGATTTTGGTTAGAGAGCATTGTGAGAGAAGCTTTGGATTAGGGTTAGGGTTTATATATATTTCCTATCTCTATATCTCTCTTGTGTGTTCTAGTGTGTGTTTTAGCCTTAGGATTGCACACAAACACCTACCATCACACTATCCTCTTGGAACTGAGGTTCTTGAGGCCTGTTTTTGGAGCTTTGAAGCTGATTTGGAGCTCAAGAAGGGGCTGGTTCATCATTGTTGAAGAGGTTCTTCAAGGGTAACAATCTTACCCCTTTTTACCCCTTTCTTGCATTCTATTTTTTCCTATCTTAGAACTATTTTTGTGCTTAGTGTATAACATAAAAAAGTTCTATTTTTGGGCCCTCTAAATAGTTTGTTTAAAGTGTTTTGTGGTTTGGAGGTGTTTGACCCCTCCTAAGCCTTGAGGGGTTCCATTTTGTGCTATTTTGAGTGAACTTCGGGACTGTGGTGTTTGGGCCTCCTCACCACTGAAATCTTGAGGGATTTCAGTGGTAAGGATGGTGCCTTGAAGTCCCAAGAAGGAGAGGGCCACCCCCTCTCCTTGTTGTCCTTGAAAAGGACCATTTTTGGCCTCTTGAGGAAGCACCATGTTTGAGGGTTTGTTGATCATGCCTTGGCTATTTTTCATGCTTATATTGTCATAATATAACATGGTTTTAAGTTGGTTTTGGTACACCATGCATGCTTAGCATACCTACCTTGTAATATCATGTTTAGGCCTTAACATGTTTTAGGTTGTAAACCATTGTTCTAGCATGCTTTAGGTTTGGTCTTGTGAAACTTTTGTGCTTATTTTGCCATGTTTAAGGTCTGTCCTTAGTTGTTTGGGTCGGCTTTAGCATGCTTTGCATAGCTCCTTTGCATTTTGGCTAGTTGGCCTTAAGTGTGTGAGTGTGTAGCATGCATTGCTTGCTTTATTTTAATGGTTTGGCACCATCTATAGCATCATTTCAATCCCCTTAGCATGCTTGTATGCTTGCCTTGGATGCCTCTTTGATGCCTCATGAGCTTGTGTTGTATGCTCCTTGAAAGTGCATTTGTGCATGCTTTTGAATTCAAGCCACCTAGATGCCATCTAAGTGGTCTTTTGGGCTTTGTTTTATGTACTAAAACTCTGTTTTTGGCCATTAAATTCATGCCATGTTAGGTCTTGCTAAGTGTAGTTCAATACTTCATTGGCTTGCCTCGAATGCTTGGGCATTTATTGCATGTTTAGCCTATCTTGTTTGCTTGGTTTGGCACCATGTTCTTGCATGATTTTCAGAGCTTAATGCATGCCATGTGTCCATGATTGTTCCCTTTTAAGTGTGCTTAAAAGATGTCCTTTGATGCTTAAGTATTTAGGCCTTAACATGTGCATGTATGTATGTGTGTTTGGCCTCATTTCCTTTGCATTTTGGCCACTGTCTTGGGCCTACTTAGGGCTGCCCAAGTCATGTTTAAGTCCACCCCTTTGCTTAGTTTGCATGCTTGTCTTGCATGTGTGTTTGCATACTTGCATTCTTACATTGCATTGTCTATGTTGCATGCTAGCTCGCATACTCACATGCTTAGAAATTGCATTGCATTGTACATGCTTGGCCTCTTGAAATGAGTATGATAGAGGTTGGCCCTCTTATGTGATTATGTGGTTTGCATTGCATTTGACATCAAAATGTGCACACTTGGTCCCTTGGGCCATCACGCATGGAAATGCGCGATTGGTGGTCCGAGAACTGAGGGCCATGTCCCTTTGAGTCATATACATGATAAGGGGCTTGGTTGGTGCATATATGGCTTGAATTGCATTGCCATGCAAGGCTCTGTCCTCTGCTGCTGTCAAACAGGTTCTGCAGAAATTTCTTGCCGATCGACTGCACAAAGTGCCGACCGGCAATCAATTGGTGGCCGATGGACTCATCAACAGCCGATGACCACATCCCACTGCCGGTGGCAATTCTACTCAGCCGGTAGTGTTCCTCAATGTCCAGGGAAGCAATTCAGAGACTTTGGCAGTCTTCAGAGGGGCAGAGCAGGGAAAACAGAGGCAGTCTATGTATGGCAGTGCGCTTCCGAGCAGGACCCGAGCATGCATTGCATTGGACACTCTTCCCGAGTCGGTTTACTCTCTTTCCTAGCTTAGTTAGTTTGTTAACTAATTAGGTAATTTGTAATAATTAATTAGCTCGTAGTTAGTTAATTTGTATTATTCTTTTGGTCCCTCCGAGCGAGGGTAAATCTGTAATAAGTGTGGGTGCGTGTGTGTGCATGTCTTCCAACCCCCACTTCTTTCTTCCCTTTTACTTACCTGCTTTCAATGGTTAGTACTAGGGCATATTTATTTTAGCATACCTCATGCTATGCATGCGTGCATCCATACATTTGTCTTGCATGCACCGGGCTCGGCGCATCATGCTAACTGCATTTGTACTTCAATTCCAAATTGAATACGTGCATCAATTGATTGCATTTCACAAGTCATGTTTAGGTTAGCCGAGCCTACTCTAATTGCATCCTGTATGTGTTGCATTAGTCAAACTTAACATGAACTAGGACCATGCATATTTGCTAACTAGTTTATTGTTTTGGCACGGAGTACGATGTAAGTATTTTTGTGCTTTAGCATATCGCATGTGTGTGAATGCTATCATGACAGCATGCTTACCATGTGGCTAGATGCTTATGTGAGATAAACTGTTTGATTACCTGTGGGTGAAGGTTGGATTGTCTGAGTTGGAAAAACTCGTTGAAATCCGTGTTTTAGCCTACTTGCGAGTAGCAAATTCCAAAGTGTTTTTCAAGATAAACGGATATGCAATGTTTATTTCCAAATTAGACAATCTAGTCTATACTTGTTTGCTATGCGCATAACATAGTAATTCTAGGTTAATAACCGAAATAAGAACACATAGCGTTTTCAAAATTGGATATCATGGTTAGTAGAGGCCGGTCTTCGGATCGGGCGAGAGGGGGTGCTCATAGCTGACCTTCCCCAATCGTACCCAAGCTCCCGAGCCGAGGCAACTTTGGTGATGACGGACACGTGGCCTTTGGCACCCAGTCAGGGTTTCCTAAATTTTCCCATTAAAAAATATTTAGGTGGCGACTCTGTATCTGGCAAAGCAGTCCATGTTTGGCACATCTTTTTCAAAAATCTGTTTTCTCAAAACGATTTGCCGGATTTGGACTCTTTGGTTCAGATTACGAACCGTGACACAAATCGAGTCCAAACTGTAACTAGCGCAAGGTCCCCCGCGGGCGTGTTACAGCTCCCTCAAGAAGCTAAAACGAAGGTTCAGAAGGCTCAACTTCCTCAAGAAGCTAAAATAAGGGTTCAAAAGGTTCAAGCTTCCTCAAGAAGCTAAAACGAAGGTTCAAAAGGTTCAAGCTCCCTCAAAAAGCTAAAACGAAGGTTCAAAAGATTCAAGCTCCCTCAAGAAGCTAAAACGAAGGATCAAAAGGTTCAAGCTGTCCAAAAACCGTGCCAAACGGAGAGAGTTAAGCGGTCCCGAACCGAGGCGCACGGCCGACGGCTCCGAAAACCGAAAACTGGTCTCCAAACGGGAAAAGTGGTCTACGGCCACGAAAAGTAGCCTACGGCCACTGGGAGATGGTCTGTGAGACCTCTCCCTCCCTTCGGAAAGAGAAAACAGAACCTGGTTCACAAATCGAGGCAAAGCACAAAAGAGTCCCGAGGTCCGAAGGTAAGGCTCTCAGCCGAAACTCCGTAACCTCAGAACGAGCACAACATGCGCAATCACCGAGCGCTCAATCGATGACGTCTGAGTCTTAAGGTCGATCAAAAATGGGGTGTGTACAGTTACCCCTCTTTGACCGAACTCCAAAGTCATAAGTGACGGGAGTGAATGTCCAAGCCCGGAGACGACCCATTTTTGACAAGGCCGAAGACTTAGACAAAAGCATGCAAGATAACGAAGATATGTGCTCGAAGGCGAGGGCAAAATGCAAGAGCAATGAGCCTATGCAGTTCCTAAAACTCATCAAAAGTGGCCTGAAACATGGCTTGGAAGCATGCAAATAAGGGCTCCTTTGTAAGGCCAAAAACGCTAGAAAACAAAACAAGGAGAACGAGGGTCACCCCTCTTTGATTTTGGCACTCAAAATAGGATGCTAGCCACTGAAAATCCACTGGATTTCAGTGGGTAAAAGGTCAAACAAAGGCCAACACATATGCTCTAAGGCATGGCTCAAAACAAGGTAAAATGAAGCATGCAAGGGGGTAGATGACCCCCAACAGAAAAATGATCTTTAACAAACATGTTAGGGGCTTCAAAATATGACTTTTTTTCAGTTTACACACGAAGCTCAAATTTGCTTGCAAGTAAGGCTAAGAGATGGATCAAAAATATGCTAAAAAGAGGGAATAGTGTGTTTTACCCTTGTAGGTTCAGCAAAACCAGCAGCTTCTTGGACCAAAAACCAGCTCTTTGAGACCTCTCATGACCCTCGAAGAACCTTAGATCAATGGTGGAGGTGTGTGGCTATGAGGTGTGGTGTTAAAGGCCGAGAACAAACACCCTCTCTAAGCCTAGAATGTAGAGATATAGAGAGATATATGTGCTTTTCCTTAGACAAATTTTTTTCAACCTCTCTCAAGGAGAGGGAGGCCCACTCTCATAGAGAAACAAGAGGGTTCAAGCTTCTTGGAGAAGCTAGAGCCAAGGGTTCAAGCTTCTTGGAGAAGCTAGAGCAAAGGTTCAAAAGGTTCAAGCTTCCACAAGAAGCTAAAACGAAGGTCCAAAAGGTTCACGCTTCCTCAAGAAGCTAAAACGAAGGTTCAGAAGGTTCAAGCTTCCTCAAGAGGTCAAAACAAGGGTTCAAAAGGTTCAAGCTCCCTCAAGGAGCTAAAACGAAGGTTCAAAGGTTCAAGCTCTCTCAAGAACTAAAATGAAGGTTCAGAAGGTCAACTTGCTCAAGAAGCTAAAACACGGGTTTAAAAGGTTCAGCTTCCTCAAGAAGGTAAACGAAGGTTCAAAAGGTTCAAGCTTCCTCAAGAAGCTAAAATGATGGTTGAAAAGGTTCAAGCTCCCACAAGAAGCTAAAACGAAGGTTCAAAAGGTTCAAGCTGTCCAAAAACCATGACAAACGGAGAAAGCTAAGCGGTCCCGAACTGAGGCGCACGGCCGACGGCTCCGAAAATCGAAAACTGGTCTCCAAACGAGAACAGTGGTCTACGACCACAAAAAGTAGCCTACGGCTACTGAGAGATGGTCTACGAGACCTTTCCCTCCCTTCGGGAAGAGAAAACAAAATCTTGTTCGCAAATCAAGGCAACGCACAAAAGAGTCCCGAGGTCCGAAGGTAAGGCTCTCAGCCGAAACTCCGTAACCTCAGAACGAGCACAACATGCACAATCACCGAGTGCTCAATCGATGACATTTCTGTCTTAAGGTCGGTAAAAAAGGGGGTGTCTACGGTTGCCCCTCTTTGAAAGAACTCGAAAGTCATAAGTGACGGGAGTGAATGTCAAAGCCCGGAGACGACCCATTTTTGACAAGGCCGGAGAATTAGACAAAAGCATGCAAGTTAACGAAGATATGTGCTCGAAGGTAGGGGCAAAATGCAAGAATAATGAGCCTATGCAGGTCCTAAAACTCATCAAAAATGGCCTGAAACATGGCTTGGAAGCATGCAATAAGGGCTCCTTTGTAAGGCCAAAAATGCTAGAAAACAAAACAATGAGAGAGAGGGTCACCCCTCTCTGATTTTGGCACTCAAACAGCATGCTAGCCACTGAAAATCCACTGGATTTCAGTGGCTAAAAGCCAACACCAAGGCCAACACAAATGCTCTAAGGCATGGCTCAAAACAAGGTAAAATGAAGCATGCAAGCGGGTAGATGACCCCCAACAGAAAAATGATCTTAAACAAACAAGTTAATGGCCTTAAAATAAGACTTTTTTCAGTTTACATCGAAGCTCAAATATGCTTGCAAGTAAGCTAAGAGACGGATCAAAATAATGCTAAAAAGAGGGAATAGTGTGTTACCCTTGTAGGTTCACTCAAACCAGCAACTTCTTGGACCAAACCCGCTCTTTGAGACCTCTCAAGACCCTCCAAGAACCTTAGATCAATGGTGGAGGTGTGTGGCTATGAGGTGAGGTGTTAAAGGCCAAGAACAAACACCCTCTCTAACCTAGAATGTGAGATATATAGAGATATATGAGCTTTTCCTTAGCCAAATTTTTTCAACCTGGGGAGGCCTCTCTTATAGAGAAACAAGAGGTTCAAGCTTTTTGGAGAAGCTAGAGCAAAAGGTTCAAGCTTCTTGGAGATACTAGAGCAAAGGTTCAAGCTTCTTAGAGAAGCTACAGCAAAGGGTTCAAGCTTCTTGGAGAAGCTAGAGCAAAGGTTCAAAATGTTCAAGCTTCCTCAAGAACCTAAAACGAAGGTTCAAAAGGTTCAAGCTTCCTCAAGAAGCTAAAACGAAGGTTTAGAGGGTTCAAGCATCCTCAAGAAGCCAAAACAAGGGTTCAAAAGGTTCAAGCTTCCTCAAGAAGCTAAAACGAAGGTTCAAAGGGTTCAAACTCCCTCAAGAAGCTAAAACAAAGGTTCAGAAGGTTTAACTTCATCAAGAAGCTAAAACAAGGGTTCAAAAGGTTTGAAACTTTGAACCTTTGCTCTAGCTTCTCTAAGAAACTTGACCTTTTGCTCTAGCTTCTCCAAGAAGCTTGAACCCTCTTGTTTCTCTATAAGAGAGGGCCTCCCTCTCTTTAGAGAGGTTGAAAAAATTTGTCTAAGGAAAGCACATTTATCTCTCTATATCTCTACATTCTAGGCTTAGAGAGGGTGTTTTTCTTGGCCTTTAACACCACCGGTGATTGCGCATGTTGTGCTCGTTCTGAGGTTACGGAGTTTCGGCTGAGAGCCTTACCTCCGGACCTCGGCACTCTTTTGTGCTTTGCCTCGATTTGCGAACCAGGTTCTGTTTTCTCTCCCCGAAGGGAGGGAAGTTCGTAGACCATCTCTCAGTGGCCGTACGCTACTTTTCGGGTCGTGGTCGTGACCACTGTTCCCGTTTGGAGACCATTTTTCGGTTTTCAGAGCCGTCGGTTCGTGCACCTCGGTTCGGGACCGCTTAACTTTCTCCGTTTGGCACGGTTTTTGGACAGCTTGAACCTTTTGAACCTTCGTTATAGCTTCTTGAGGAAGCTTGAACCTTTTGAACCCTTATTTAGCTTCTTGAGGAAGTTAAACTTCTGAACCTTCGTTTTAGCTTCTTGAGGGAGCTTGAACCTTTTGAACCTTGGTTTTAGCTTCTTGAGGGCGCTTGGACTCTTTGAACCTTCGTTTTAGCTTCTTGAGGGAGCTTGAACCTTTTAACCCTGGTTTTAGCTTCTTGACGAAGTTGAACCTTCTGAACCTTCGTTTTAGCTTCCTAAGGGAGCCTGAACCTTTTGAACCTTCGTTTTAGCTTCTTAAGGGAACTTGAACCTTTTGAACCTTCGTTTTAGCCTCTTGAGGGAGCTTGAACCTTTTGAACAACTGTTTTGGCTTCTTGAGGAAGCTTGAAATTTTGAACTTTTCAACCTTCGTTTTAGCTTCTTGAGGAAGCTTGAACCTTTTGAACCTTCGTTTCAGCTTCTTGAGGAAGCTTGAACCTTTTGAACCTTTGCTCTAGCTTCTCCGAGGAAGCTTGAACCTTTTGAATCCTGGTTTTAGCTTCTTGAGGAAGTTGAAACGTCTGAACCTTCGTTTTAGTTTCCTGAGGGAGCTTGAACCTTTTGAACCTTCGTTTTAGCTTCTTGAGGGAGCTTGAACCTTTTGAACCTTCGTTTTAGCTTCTTGAGGGAGCTTGAACATTTTGAACCCTTGTTTTGGCTTCTTGAGGAAGCTTGAACCTTTTGAACCTTCGTTTTAGCATCTTGAGGAAGCTTTAACCTCTTGAACCTTCGTTTTAGCTTCTTGAGGAAGCTTGAACCTTTTGAACCTTTGCTCTAGCTTCTCCAAGAAGCTTGAACCCTTTGCTCTAGCTTCTCCAAGAAGCTCGAAACTTTTGAACCTTTACTCTAGCTTCTCTAAGAAACTTGAACGTTTTGCTCTAACTTCTCCAAGAAGCTTGAACCCTCTTATTTCTCCATAAGAGAGGTTGAAAAAAATTTGTCTAAGGAAAAGCACATATATCTCTCTATATCTCTACATTCTAGGCTTAGAGAGGGTGTTTGTTCTTCGCCTTTAACACCACCGGTGATTGCGCATGTTGTGCTCGTTCCGAGGTTACAGAGTTTCGGCCGAGAGCCTTACCTCCGGACCTCGGGACTCTTTTGTGCTTTGCCTCGATTTGCGAACCAGGTTCTGTTTTCTCTCCCCGAAGCGAGGGAGAGGTTTCGTAGACCATCTCTCAGTGGCCGTAGGCTACTTTTCGTGGTCGTAGACCACTGTTCCCGTTTGGAGACCATTTTCCGATTTTCGGAGCCGTCGGTCGTGCGCCTCGGTTCGGGACCGCTTAACTTTCTCCGTTTGGCACGGTTTTTGGACAGGTTGAACCTTTTGAACCTTCGTTTTAGCTTCTTGAGGGAGTTAAACCTTCTGAACCTTCGTTTTAGCTTCTCGAGGGAGCTTGAACCTTTTGAACCTTGGTTTTAGCTTCTTGAGGGCGCTTGGACCTTTTGAACCTTCGTTTTAGTTTCTTGAGGGAGCTTGAA
>JAPPVO010000013.1:5086422-5122680 GCA_030407325.1 Camellia japonica
CCAAATCTAACCAAACACTAATTTTCTTGTTTCCTTTTCCTAATCTGATTAGGTCAAGTCTTGTTTCACGCTCCACCAACAACAAAGGGTGTGGAATAATATTATTTCTATGGCTTATTCTAATTTGACTTTATTAACTTTTATTTGGATAACGTTACAGTTGTGACTGTGGATGGAAATAGATTTCAGTTTTCGATGGACTAATGGATAGGTAATGTTAACATGAATAATGAATTTCCTATACTTTTTAGCTTATCAACTGATAAGGAGGGCTCTTTAAGGTTGTAAGTTGACAAAAAAAGAGTAGCTTTGGTAGTTGGAATTTAAGCTTCATAAGGTCTCTATTTGCTTGGAAGAATAATGAAGTTAGTAGACTTTGTGATTTATTGGGATATGGACCATTAATAAGACACAGGTATGTTGATTGACTCAAGTTATGGTCTATTCATGGCTTAGTCAATCTTTATGAGATGTAAGTCTGCCCTTCTTTTGAATTTGTTAATCATAACATGAATAATATGAATTTTGATGATTTGTTTTGATTATGTTTTGTTTTATTTTAAAGAGTGGATTATGATTGAAAACTTATTGTTTGATTTAATTATTATAATCTATCTTCCATTGGTGTTAACTATGTTATATGAAGGCCAAAATGATGATAAAACAGGTATAGAAACAAGCCCAGAATAGCAGCACAAAGCAGTAAAGGAAGAAGGCCGAGCCACCACAGGGTGGTCGACCGGTCGGTTACCCTGGATGACGATTGGCCAAGGTTCTCCTGCCTAGTTTAGCTGCTATTTGGTGGACGTCTGAGTGGTCATCGAGGGGACATCCGGGTGGACGACCACCTAATGTAAATGATGACTCTGGACATCCAGATGGATGACCACTGTGTATGAATCAGTTTCGTAATGCTCCTACAATGGCTATTTTTCAAATTCAACTTCACAACGGCTACATCCATCTTCCAACAGGCAAAACTCACATGTGCTAGAGACAAAGGCGGACATTAATTATATGTATATTATCTCACCATCACCAACGAGAAGAAACCAATGGTAAGAAATAAAAATACTCAACTCTATATATAACAAAGCTCTGAAGTGAAATGAAGATAGAACAGAGAGACAGAGAACTGAACCACAAGCTAGAAAAGTTTATTATTCTTCATCAATCTCATGCTCCATCTTCTCTGGTTTAATCTGAAGAGTTCCTCATCCTTGATACATCACTCATTTTCAAAAAATATACATTATAACGATTCTGGTTTAGACCCTACCCATTTGTCGCTTTCAGATCCAAGAATCCATGTACTCAACTGTTGTTCATATCTTTTCCATTATAATACTTTTTGAGTTTGGCTATTGGGAGTTTTCGTTGTGTTTGAAATAGATTGGGAAGTCAGTTTTCCAATAAGTTGTTGCCTAAATTTTTGCATGTTCTCTCGAGCAATGCTTCTTGCACTCGAGCGGTCTTTTACAGCCAGTAAAACTACTGAGAATGTGATATCTGCGCTCGAGAGGCACTTCTTGCACTCGAGCGATCTTTTGTAGTCTGCAAAACTATTGGAAGGGGGTCATTGTGCACTTGAGAGGTGATTTTGGTCGCTTGAGCAGTGTCACTTATTGTGGCTGTTCGCTTGAGCAGTGTTTTGATCACTCGAGCGATTTGTGTGTATATCAGTCTGAGAGGAAGCGATCTTTAGTCACTTTTTCATCTCTCTCTCTCTAAACATTTTCAAACCCTAGATCTTCACTCTCTCTCTCTCTCTCTCTTTCTCTCTAGTTCTTGTACTCCAGCTCCAAATACTCCAAATCCGTTGGTTTCTTCACCCTAATCCTTTGGAGTAAAACGTTGAGCATGTCGAGGGCTTCGTTTTAATCAGAGAAGTTTGTGTCTTTGGCTCCATCAAGTACTACTCATTGTTTTCTCTTGTTTTCTACTTTAAGGTAGGGATTTCTTTAACTCTTTTATATGATTTTTAGCTTAGTTATTTTCTCTTTGAAAAGGTTTAATGATTTGGGAATTTTGGGAAAAACGTAAGGTTTGGATTTGAAATCTAAAGAGGGATTTTCCAAATGGATTTTTGAAAATGGTTGTGGGTATGTATTTAGGAGTGAGATATGTTAACATAGTGGATATTTCTTTTTGAAATTGATTTTGTAAAATAAAGGAGGTTTTGCCCTAGATTTTGGATATTTGGAATTGTGAAGGGAAATGTAAAATGATGTTGGGTGTTTTGGCATTGGAACAATGTTTATGTTGATGATGATGGTGGAGTTGGATATATAGTATCACTCCCATAGTAATTGATGAAATTGTATCTTTTGATTATAAATTATCTTTTGTATAGAAATAACTGTTTTGGACTATCGGTGGAGAATAGTCTTGATTGTTGTAGACATTGCATGAGAATTAGGATGAATTGAAACTAATTTCTTATACATTGTGCATTGAGCATCATTTCATATTGAATATTGTAAATGTATTGATTTTGAGAAAAATGGGTGAATACCGTGGTGAATCTAGTTAGAGGGTGTGGCTATGGTTTTATTATGTTGGCCTGTGTGTCCTTGGTGAAAGTCCAGAAACTCATGCGGTTAGGTGCCAATCCTTCCGGTTAGTACCAGTAAAATGGTTTGGTAGTACTTGTATAGCCTACTAGCAGACACATACCTAGAGATTCCCAGTGTATTGTATCAACTGCCTTGTTTTCTGATATAAAAGGATTATGTTCATGAATTGATATATAATTTGGCATTGCATTGTTTTGAGACGGAAAATGAGAAATGTTTGACAAATGGCATGCATGTGCATTCACCTTATAATTTTGCTAAGATTCATATACTATATTAGAATATCTCTACTAGTTGTGGCTCACCCTATATGAAAAACAACTTTCAAGTGTTGATGATATGCCTTCACCGAAGACATAGCTTGGGAGGACTTGGAGCTTAAGGCTTCGTTTTTGGTTTCTTGATGTAATTATTTTGTTTAAGCATAGGGCTTTACTTGTATTGAGTTTAAACTCATTTTGTTGTAACCAAGCATCGTCTTGGAAAGTTGTAGCCATTAAGGCATTTCAGTGCTTGATTTTATTTCTCTTTTTACTCTTATATCCATGCCATATGCTGTAGATTCAAAATCTAGGATTGGTGAATATATATTGCATATGTCATCTTTTGTAATAAACAAAGATATAATAAATAGAAGTTCTGAGATGGTTGATCGATTGTAGCACTATTATGAGTTGGATTAATGTTAATTATTTCAGGGCGTTACATATATTGAGCTTTAGCCTTATGCCTATTTACTTTTGAGAGGTTTTATGGAAAATTCTGAGAGTTTCATTATTTTGTATCTACCTGAGAGAGGTTATCCTTGTAGCTTTCTTTGAAAGCAAAACACTGATCACCAAATTGTAAGAAGTCACTAGCTCTACTGTAAAACTAGGGAATCTATGGAGGATTGCTCCATGTGTATGAGGTTACTAGCACCCTTGTGAAGCTAAAAAATCTGTGGAGGATTGCTCCATGTACATGAGGTTGCTAGCACTCCTGTGAAGCTAGAATAATAGTGGAAAATCTCAAGCGAAACTTAAGGAGTGGACGTAGGCTTGGTTGAAGCCGAACCACTATAAATCTTGTTTGTCTTCTCTTCCATCATTTCTTTAAATTGCTTTAACTGTGATATTCATCTGATATTATAGTGATTATTATCTATTATACCTATTGTACTTATCATCAAGTTTTTATTGGATAATTATTAGTTTTAATTTGTAGAAACCCAATTTACCCCCCATCTTGGGTTGCTTTTTGGGTAACAATTAGTATCAGAGCCTGGGCTCTTAATTAGATTCAACAATGTTAGAGTTTTTGATCCATGGCAACCATATCTAGTATTTACTCTGTTGTAGGTCAAGCAAGCACTAGGCCACCTCTATTTGATGGTAGCAATTATAGTCATTGGAAAGAAAATAATTACTTTGTATCTTCAAGCTACTAATTATGTGTTGTGGCTCATTATCACAAAAGGTTCTAAAATCCATACCAAATTAGTAGACAATATTAGTGTGCCCAAAACTGAAGAAGAATATGAGGAGCATGAATATAAACTGTTACATACTAATCAGAAAGCCAAACTCATCCTTTTGTGTGGATTAGATGCAAAATGAGTACAATAAGATTTCTAGTTATGATATTGTAAAAGAGATTTGGGATAAACTTGAAATTACCTATGAAAGAACTAGTCAAGTAAAAAAGTCACCTATTGATATACTTATTCATGATTATGAGCTTTTTAAGATGGAATCCCATGAATCTATTTCTGAAATTTTTTCTAGATTTACTAACATTATTAATGTTCTAAAATCTCTTGGTAAATCTTATACTAATGTTGAGCTTGTGAGAAAAATTCTTAGGTCCTTGCCAAAGATTTGGGAGCCAAAAGTAACTGCTATTCAAGAAGCAAAGGATCTAACAAGATTAAGTATTGAAGAACTCTTGGGGTCACTCATAGCTCATGAACTTCCCATGATAGATGGAAGCAAAAAGAAAACTAAAGCTATTTGGGGAGAAGATGATGAAAGCTGCTCCGATGAGGAAGACAACAACAATGAAGCATCCTATCTATGCTTAATAGCAAAAGAAGATAAAGTGTTAAAGAAATTAGTTACTTCTCTATCAAATGATGTAGATGTATTGAAAATAGAAAACTCTACTTTGAAAAATGATTTTACATCTATTACTAATGAGAAAATATTTTGAAAAACAATGTTGAGGATTTAAACAAAACACTTGAAAATTTTGTAAAAAGAAAAGAAAACCTAACAAACTTCTTGGAAAAAAAAAAAGATGTGTTTTTTATAAAGTAGGCATTGATTTTAATCCCATCAAGAAACAAAAGAACTTCAAAACCATTTTTGAAAAAGATCCTCCTAAGCTAGTTATGAGATTAAATATTTTTGAGGTTAATCCCCATGGATCCAAGAAAGTATGGGTATCAAGAAAGAAATCAAGTTATTTTATAGGTGAAATCTCAAAAAACACCAAAATCTTGGAGAGAAGATGCACATCAAAAGTATTCAATTTTGAGAACAAAATCAGTCCCTACATGAAGAAAAATGATGAAATGAGAACCACCAAGATGAACATGAGCGGTAATGTATGGGTGAAAATTCCAAAGAGGTAAATGAAGGTATAACCTCTAACACACCTTTGAGTCTAACTTCTATAAATTTTTAAGGTGTGATTTATATACAATAGGGTGAGTTTAATAATTACTTTCATGAATTCTAATTGTGCTTAGTTTAATGAGTCATGTTATGCTTGTTTCATTAAAAACCATCATTAAGCTCAAAATTGAGATTTATATTATATTGATGAATGCCTAATTATGGATGATTCATGTATACATTGATTACCTAATTATGGATGATTCATGAATACATTGATTATTTTATATCTTGCCATCCATTGCTATGAAAAAAAGAAAAGAAAATGACTTTTCAATTGTAAGCATAATATTCACCTCACATATGTGATTAAATACAAATTTGATAATCCTTTTTGAGTTATATCATTATAGAATCAATTTTGTTGATATAGCATGTTTTGAGATTGTATACTATTTTGTGAAAATTATGTTTGGTACATTCATGTACACTTGTGATCTCAAAAAGTATGCTTAATATGAAAAATTCATGCTCATATGCTTCACATTGAAATATTTGATTGAGTTATGAAATATTTGATGTATTCAATTGTGAAATAAATCTTTTGATTAATGGTCCATCCAAAATGTCTGAATAAAATGAAGAATTATATTTTTGTAGAGACATTGCATCTATTTGTTGGAAATCAATTGAATAAAGACTATATTGGCATATATCTCATGAGATGCTATTGAGTGATAACGGTCAAAATTAATTGGTGTATAGCATTCATGTTCTGTTCCACACTGAGTAAAAAGATTGTATCAAGCTTGAACATATGGATTGGATATAGTTGATGAAAATGCCCCTTGTCAATTTTATGTGATTAATTGAGTATGATGCATCACTTCTTGATAGAACAAAGAGCATAAACCTATTTTCTCATGTACATTATGCTATGTGGCACAATTTGAAAAATCCGAAAATAGCACTCTAAACTCTTGATTGATCATGGCACCTATTGAAATCTTCTCATCTTCTATTTTATCTATTTTCAAAAGAGGAGATATAGAACAACATTTATAATGTGCTTACATTTTATACACTATATGTTTTATGTGATTGTTTTATTATTGGATAAACATGCACAAAATCACAATGGAAAAAGGAAGCACCAACTTAAGGGGAGAAATAATTTTGTTAACCATGCATGTTAAATTCCTCTGAGAGACTCCTTATGAAAGGAAATTGAAGTATGAAAAAGTTTCCAACTCATGAATTAAAGGTGTGGTTCCTAATCCACTCTTGAGCTCTTGTGATAAATTTCATATGTTCTCTCACATCCTTTGAACTAACATTTTCATTACAATGATATGAAAAAGGGATTGATTATTCATGGCATTTAAAGTTGCATCATATGATTGTAATGTATTTTCTTTAATGATGAATATGCTCTTGCGAAAAAAGAAGAAAGAAAATCTTGCCTATGCTTAAATATGTGCTATATATTGATTTCATGATTTTCTAGGCATATGAACTGTTATAGTTTGGACACGTTTCAGTTGTGGAATTACAGTAGCTCTATGAGATTCTAATGAGATTAAATTATTGTGAACTATAATTGGTATTCTGCATAATGCTTATGCTATGATTGTTAAATCTTTTAGACTGCATATTGGTATCCTATTGGCATCAGTAACATCATTTACATTTGGTATCAAACATATCAGCTTGCTCTTTAACTGCTATATGGTACTTTCATACTATCATTATCTATTTGCCCATTACTATAAATTGGTATTGGTATGAGCTTGAAATGTATTATCTATCTATCCACTAGTAATATTGAAATGAATGATTATTTGAGATATAATGAGACTTGCCATTTTTTATCATCCCATTTTGCTAAGTAGGGCCAACTTCCCTATGTGTTTTTCATAATGTCATCGGGGGAGAGAAAGAGATTGTTTTAGTATCTATGTTCTTGGTATCTTAATTCCTACAAACATGATCTTTGGCTTTTTAATTACTGATAATGTGAAATTGTTTTGGTATCTATGTTCTTGGTATCTTAATTCTTATAAACATGATCTTTGACTTATTAATTGTTGATAATGTGAAATTGTTTTGGTATCAATGTTCTTGGTATCTTAATTCTTACAAACATGATCTTTGGCTTATTAATTGTTGATAATGTAAGAGTAAAGATGTTTTCCTCGAGGGAAGAGTGACTTGAACATTAGCTTCATATTTAGTTTTGATAGGAAAAATGCCTTGTAGCTTGAAAAGGCCCGAATTGGTGTTTATCAGATGACCACCTAGACGACCAGATGAAACACTTTTCTACCGCGGTTGTCGCCTTATCGACCGTAGCTGTCAGCCTTCTCGCTGGTTGTCCGGTCAGATTACTGGACGATTGGCCGGACGACCACCTGGATGACCGGGTGAAACACTTGTCTATCATGATTGTCACCTTGTCAACCGTGACTGTCAGCTTTGTCACCGAACGACCGGCTGGATGATCGGTTAGACGACCGGTAAGATGAATTTCGACCCATTCAGGCCAAGCTCAAATTCGAGCTACACAATAATGTTGTTTTGATAATGTCAAAGGGGAGAGAATGAAAGGATGTTTATGTATGTGAATGTGACTTTGTCAATGAGAGAAATTTAAGGAAAGCATGCCTTGAGGGGGAGTTGTTCCTCACCCAAACAAATCAAAACATTCTTGTGTGCCATCATCAAAATGGGAGAGATTGTAAGTCATAGCATGAATAACATGAATTTCGATGATTTGTTTTTATTTATTTTGTAGAGTGGATTACAATTAAAAACTTATTGTTTGATTTAATTATTATAATCTATCTTCTCTTTGTGTTAACTATGTTATTTGAAGGCCAAAATGATGATAAAACAGGTATAGAACCAAGCCCAGAATAGCAGCAGCACACAGCCGCAACACAAAGTAGTAAAGGAAGAAGGCTGAGCCACCACAAGGTGGTCGACCGGCTGGTTGATCGGAGGGAGGACTGGCCAAGGTTATCTTGCCTGGTTCAACTGATGTTTGGTGGACGTCCAGGTGGTCATCCAAGGGGACGTCTAGGCGGATGACCACCTAGTGTAAATGATTACTCTGGACATTCAGGTGGACGACCACTATGTATGAATCAATTCTGTAACGTTCCTATAACGACTATACCCATCTTCCAACGGGCAGAACTCACATAGGCTAGAGACAAAGGATGACATTAATTATATGTATATTATCTCACCATCACCAATGATAAGAAATGAAAGCACTCTGCTCTATATATAACAAAGCTCTAAAGTGAAAGGAAGATAGAACAGAGAGACAGAGATGTGAACCACAAGCTAGAAAAGTTTATTATTCTTCATCAATCTCATACTCCATCTTCTCTGGTTTAATCTGAAGAGTTCCTCATCCTTGATACATCACTCATCTTTAGAAAACATATACTAAGCTTTAGCCTTATGTCTATTTACCTTTGAGAGATTTTATAGAAAATTCTGAGAGCTTTATTATTTTGTATCTACTTGAGAGAGGTTATCCTTGTATCTTTCTTTGAAAGAAAAAGCACTCATCACCAACTTGTAAGAAGTCACTGCTCTCTTGTAAAGCTAGGGAATTTGTGGAGGATTGTTCCATATGTATGAGGTTACTAGCATCCTTGTGAAGCTAGAAAATTTGTGGAGGATTGCTCCATGTACATGATGTTTCTAGCACCCTATGAAGCTAAAAGAATAGTGAAAAATCTCAAGTGAAGCTTGAGGAGTGGACGTAGGCTTGGTTGAAGTCGAACCATTATAAATCTTGTTTGCCTTCTCTTCCCTCATCTCTTTACACATCTATTTAAATTACTTTAATTGTGATATTCATCTGATATTATTGTGATTATTATCTGTTATACCTACTGTACTTATTGTTAAGTTTTTATTGGGTAATTATTAGTTTTAATTTGTAGAAACCCAATTCACCCCCCTCTTGGGTTGCCTTTTGGGTAACACAATCTCTAGTTAACAAGTTTGGTTTTGAAGAATGCTTCTTCTCCTAAAGTGCAATTCCTTACATGATTAGCATGGAGAGGAAGGGTTAAGACCTTTGTGTTCTTGCAAAGAATATATATGTTGAGTAGAAGTGCTTTCACTACCTGTGCTTTGTAATTCTAACAATGGAACTTTGAATCATGTACTACTGTTATGTCCATTTGTTTGGAGGGTTTGGTTTAATATCATTAATTGGTGAGGGTTTCAATGGGCATCTCCAGGTTCCATGGAAAATTTGCTTCAATGGTGGTTTGGAACCAAGTTCAAAAAGTTAGAATACCAGATTTGGAAAACCATTCCTTCACTAGTGTTGTGGTTTGTGTGGAGGCATAGAAATGATTGTCTCTTCAATGGTCATCATCTAAGTCTAGATGAATTGAGTGAGTTTATGAAAGTCTGAGTGGTGCTATGGTTTAAGTCCCATTCATTAGGGTCATCTTTCTAGGTTGTTGATTTTATTTTTAACATAAAGCAAATTAAATTTTGTGTAGGGCATGGTAGGTGATTCCTCCAGTGGCAGATGTGTTTCTTTTGGCATTTGTTTTTCCTAGTTCTGTTAATGTGTTGTGTTTTTGTTCTGCAGGGTGGAGTTAGAACCATCTCAATGCTTCGGTTTTGTTTCTTCTTGTCCTTGAGGTTGCAAATGATTGGTCTTGTATCAGGTGCCAACATAGTTGAGATGTAATGTTTTAACAATGATACAATTCCTATCCCCTTGGGATTCTATTATATACATATATAGCTTCTAATATAATTCTTCTTTTGTTTGCTAATAATGTAAACAAAATAAAAAAAAGGATTTTTCTACAAGAAGTTGTTTTTATTTCATAATATTTTATTTTCCTTTTAGTGCTGGTGTCTTTAGGAGTTCTCTCCTATTATAAATAAGAGTTTACTTGTGATAAGTCCATTTCTATGGAGGGCTATGGGATTAAGTCCAGGAATTGATCCTTTTTGGAGATAAAGACACGATTAATGAAATTGTTTGGCGAGAATGAAAAATTATTGTTTTGAAGTTTTCTTTTTTTTTTTTCTTTTTTTTTCATTTTTACCTCATTGCCACTAGATCGATGACGAACCACTGTTGTTGGCAAAAAAGTCACTGATGGTGACCAGTGGAAGCGCTAGCGGTGGTGATATGGATAGATAGACATATTAGATGAACATATAACAGTATGACACATGGACATGGATAAGTGACAAGTGCATATAGGTAGACATATAGGTGTCGTGGACAAATATATAGATAGATAGGGGTAATATGATGTTTTCAAATTTATTTCTTTTCTTTTGGTCCCAAAAGAATAAACCTTGGGGCTATTGGCCCAAAAGTTTTAAAATTGACATTATGGCCCAAGTGCCCAAAAAGGGTTGTAAGTCTTAGGGCTATTCAAGTTTTGATAATTAATTCAGAATTTCGTTGAAAGATTTTTCTTCTTGTTTGTACAATTATACTAATCATAGAATTCAACAAATATGTAGAAAGGTTGTGTTATTCTTGTTACTTCAAATTTTGCTGTTCATGTTTTCCTACTACATCAAATCGTAAGAATGGTGTCAAAATGGTTCGTCGATTTTTAATTTTTTTTTGTTTTTTTGTTTTTTTGTTTTTTTGGATGATCTACACGTAAGGGCATGCTAAATGAAAGGGTTTGGTCATCTGAATGAGACCCGTGGTGGGTCCTACATGCCCAACTGGGTTGTCCAGTCTACAAAATAGACTACTGACAAGTTGAAATATTAAAAAGGTTCTTCTTATTTTTTTTATTTTTTTTTTCATTTGTCTTACTTTCTTTGCTACAAACAAAGGGAACTTATAAAAAGTAAACGCAAAGTAATTTATCATATTAGTTAAGGTTAAATTGGCCACAAATGGATCTCGTCCATCCGGTGTTGAAAACTATTTTTTTTTTTTTTTTTTTTTTTTTTTTAGGGTAGGGGGCGGGGGTTAATCTTTTGCAACATTGTAGAGAAAATTGAGTTATAAAAGCTAAAGGAATTGCTTTAACCCACCAAAAAATTCAATAACATAGAGAAAAATAATTGAACTCACATCCTTACGTGTACAGAATGCACGAAAAGGCAGGAACAACTCCTTGGCTTGATTATCAACTTGTGTTTTGAACGCTTTTGCAACTCCATCATTGACATCAGAGAGAGCAACATGGTTTCCCACTGCATCCACACAAGAACGCGGTGTCCATAAAAAAGAGAACCCCATGAAACTATCTTCAAATATTTTAATTATCATTTGTTTATCTGGAAACCATGCACACAATATTGAATATCGATTCCATCTTGATTTTCAAAAGCACGTTACACATTAACTTAGCTTTATGGTTTGCAATTTATCAAGGAAGTTATGCACAAAATGATGTGATCATTTTTGTTTGTCCCAAAAAAAAAAAAAAAGACTTCCAAAAATTGGAATTAAGAGATTTGATTGAAGGGGTTTGTTCAAACATGCTTATGTTTTAGATTATTTATTTATTTTTTAAATGGCGGAGTTTAGAAACCAAAGTATCCTAATATGTTTAACACGTCTTGAGCAAGTAAAAAGTAAAAAAATATATATATATATAAAATATAATCTCTCAAACCAATGAAATGGGATTCATGACCTTGAGAGAAGTGCAAATCGCAATATTCATATACATGGTCATTTAATATTTTGGTAGTTAAATGACCTATACTTTTCTTATTCACATTGTCAAGCGAAAGAAAATATTATGGAGTTATGAGAGAGAAAAAGAGAGTTACTTGGAGTGGGAATGGAGTATGGCCTTTGTTTGACATGGATTAGGGTCACATTTTGGCCTCTAGAGAGGAGATGATCGATACCCCATTTGAGAGCATATTGGCTGCTTTTGTCCTTGTCTATTGCCACTGCAACTATTTCAGCCCTCCTTTCTACATTCCCAATTGCATTTCCATTGCTATTTCCCCTTTGGTTCCACATTTTAGCCAAATTTATTGTTGGCTCTTTGGATGAATAAACAAATAGATAAATAAATAAAGTGGAAGAGCTCTCTGTCTCTGTCTCCCTTTCCCTCTCCCCCTCTCTTTCTCTCTATTTTACAAGTTAATTACACCTGCCTCCCTCTTTGCTACCTCCTTGTCAATGCATGTTCGGAGGTACCAAAGAGTTCTCCAAAATTTTCCCCTATGTGTGTGTATGTGTGTGTGTGTCTCTTGATTTTTTTTTTTCAAAACACCCAAACTTAGCACGTTGTCAAACCCTATATCTCTTAACCATTGAGGGGTCAAAGATCTTCCCACTTGATCTGCGACCCTCTCTCTCTCTCTCTCAATGGAGTTTCTTTTTTTAGTTTTTTACATTAAAAATTAACATGTAACCATCCCATTCTCTCTCTCTCTCTTACACTCTAAATTAAGCTGATTATGTCAATATAAATGGAGACCATTCAAGATGTGTTCAACTCTCTTTCCAAAGGCAATAGGAGTACCTTAATGAAGGTAATCACCCTACAATTGCGGGGCAATTTTTGACTCTTCGTCGAATTATCCCTAGTAAAACAGTTAAGGGCATTTTTGTCATTTCACTAAACTTGGTTGTTAGAGGTAGCATGATTTTAAATTCTCTCTCTCCATGCATTTTCTTTCTGTACCCTCCATTTTTTTTTTGTTTCTTAAATCCAATTTTTCTATATATATCCCCATATTGTTAATAGTGCCCCAATTTTCTGCCACCACCTGCAAATTATTTTTCCCTACAACTACCATCCTATACAACCACTAGTTATCACCATGAAATTTAAACATCCATTCATTTAGCATTGTCCACCCCCTCGCCATAGAATAGCATATAGCTCCACTACTTCTAATCATTTTCACCACTCATTGTATGTGGTTTATAGTAACTATTAAAAATCGAGAAATGTTAGGGATCATGAAAATTTTTTCATGAAAAATTTGTGACCCTTAGATTATTTTGATTAGTGTGTGGTACTTTATTCTAAGTGTAATCCAAAGGTCATAAGACTTTCATGATCATTTTCATGAAAAACTTTTCATGATACCTAGTATTGCTGATTGGAAATCAGATAGTGTTTCAAACCCAAGTTTGAACATCTATAGTGGTATGACCCACGAGTTTGAGTTTATTCTAGGGATTTGTGTGGATAACGCACTATCTCATCTTATAAAGAGATAGAGTTGTGGGTGGTTAGAACTCTTGTATCTATACGCATTATGTAATTTGGGGATCCAGAAAATCTCTCCAACTTTCTCTTTCTTTCTTCCATTAGAGAACAATTAAAGCCTCAGTATTGTGAATAGTATGCGTACTTCTCTAGTAATTCTACTCATCACTGGAAAAGCTTCTAGTTCATCATTTGAAACATATGATTCACCCGTATTATCCATAAATTTGTTTTGAGCATTAAATGTATGCCTAAATTCATTTTTTCTGTTGCGTATTTGTTGGCTTATTTTTCCTACAAAGGAAAATATTATAAATGCGAGCATGTCAGCAAAGATTGAAAAATCCTTACAGATTAAATTCAAGCCAATTATCAAGCGATTGCGTTGACGATTCTTTTGCCTCAATGAAGAGGACTCAAAATTGCCAAGTGTAGAAAAAAAAAATTAAAAGAAGAATGAGGGAGACGGATAAAGAAGATTGAGTGAACAATCAAAGTAATAATTACTTACCTCTACTCCTATACTTCGAAAAGGAAGTGCATAAAATGCTTTGAAAAGGAAATGCTGCAAATAAATGTTTCGAAATATAAATTTATGTTAAACTACTCCTAAGATAAGGAAAATGACAAGAAATATTGAAATCAATTGTCTTTGATTTGAATTCTGGATCTTTTACAATGTAGCCATGAATGGCTATTTATAGGCAAATATTTGTAGGAAAAAACTTCCAGCAATAACTACCTAATAACCACCTAGAACTACCCCACTCTTCCATCTTTATTCCCACAATGCCACATATCCTCCATATCTTCATAACTTCCTTTAACCTCCAATTCATACTCCATGTTCTCCATTTAATTCTCCATCATCTTTTCATATTTCATAACTTCTCATAACCTCCAAACAAGTAGGAGGATGCTACATGTCCTGCAATTATATAAATAATAAATAATAATAAAAATTACAGATTTATGGTGCCAACATTACCCTCGCGACCCTTAAAAATGATATTTACTTAAACTTTTGAAGCGCCGAACCAAGTACATGACTAATCTAAGCAACAAAATGCTTCAAATAATATCAACAAAGCGCTTCGAATGATACAACAACACCAATAAAGTGCTTTGAATGAACATGAAATTATGAGTAGAAGACCAATAACAAGCTTCGAAGGTGGTATAAAAGACCAAATTCATCGTTCGAAGGTCTTGCAACATCACCCCTCGAAGGTTGGAAGCATTGATATAGGATGATGATACTTACAATGAAGTTTCAAGGTTAGGCTTATTGCTTCGAATGTATCTTCGAAGCTTTATACAGTTTCGAAGGTGAAGTAATCAACCTTCGAAGCAACTCTTGATGCTTCGAATGTATCTTCAAAGCTTTATACAGCTTCGAAGGTGAAATAATCAACCTTTGAAACAACTTTTGATGCGTTGAATGTATCTTCGATGCTTTGATTGTGTATATACAAACAACTGGCCATCAATTTAAAAAGATAAGCCATTCTCAACCACTTATTTAAATACATAGGCTTTTCCTAGCCAAGTTCATGCATTTTCAATGGTCATCTCCTGTTCTTAGTGCTTCGAACTCATAAGAACAATTTATTAATTTTATTAGCCACATCATCAGAATTATATTTTGGTGTGATCCACAAATCCAAAGTAGGTTTTGAACACCAAGAACCATAGTACAAGATGGCCTTAAAAATTCAAACAATTTGACATTTTGAACAATTTCAAAAAATTCAGATTCATGAACATTAAATTGTTCTTCATTCTTAGCCATGTTTGGGTTGAGAACATGTTCTTTAGCCAAATAACTTTCATCATTTATTGACAAATGGGGCTGTTTTTTCTAGTTTAGCCACTAACGACTTATGAAAACCCTCCATGTGAGTTTCATCATTTTTTGCCCTAATGGGTTGTTCCATTTTAGCCATTAATGGCTTGTGAAAATCTTTCATAGACATGTTGTTTCCATGATTTGACTCTCTAAGAATGAGTTTTTCAACCCCTCGAGCTCTATATGGAACATCAATTTTAACCATGCTTGGCTCAACAACATGCTTTTTATCAAAGTTATTTTCATAAGTTGGCTTTTTAAAAATGGGTTTTTTGACCCCCGAGCCATTGATGAAATTATATTTTCACTAATTTCAGTCACAAATGACTTAAAAATATTTTATAAAACCCCACAAAATTGGGTCATTAAAGACTTGACAAAAAGGGTTAATAACTCATGTCTCTATTGGCAAATTTTCATATCAAGTTGATGAGTTACTCCAATTAAGTGGTGTGTTTTTTCTTTTACCAGATAATATGGTAATGAAGAAACAACTTGAAAAAAAATTTCATCAAGAAAATTGATCTTTTCTTGAAGATCCAAAATATTTCTTTCACGCCAATATATTTCATATTGACAAGTTCGAATGGCGAAATCCAAATCGTTTGTCATTTCTTACACTTGGCGGTCCCACTAGGCGTGCCAAAAATTGTTGGCTTATTTTTCCTATAAGGAAAATCTTATAAATGCGAGCGTGCCAGTAAGGATTGAAAAATCCTTACAGATTAAATTCAAGCCAATTATCAAGCGATTGCGTTGACGGTTCTTTTGCCTCAATGAAGAGGACTCAAAATTGCCAAGTGTAGAAAAAAGAAAAATTAAAAGAAGAATGAGGGAGACGGAGAAAGACGATTGAGTGAACAATCAAAGTAATAATTACTTACCTCTACTCCTATGCTTCGAAAAGGAAGTGCATAAAATGCTTTGAAAATGAAATGTTGAAAATAAATGCTTCGAAATATAAATTTATGTTAAACTACTCCTAAGATAAGGAAAATGACAAGAAATATTGAAATCAATTGTCTTTGATTTGAATTCTGGATTTTTTACAATGTAGTCATGAATGGCTATTTATAGGCAAATATTTGTAGGAAAAAATTTCCAACAATAACTACCTAATAACCACCTAAAACTACCCCACTCTTCCATCTTTATTCCCACAATGCCACATATCCCTCCATGTCTTCATAACTTCCTTTAACCTCTAATTCATGCTCCATGTTCTCCATTTAATTCTCCATCATCTTTTCATATTTTATAACTTCTCATAACCTCCAAACGAGTAGGAGGATGCCACATGTCCTGCAATTATATAAATAATAAATAATAATAAAAATTACAGATTTATGGTGCCAACAGTATTACTTTTCCTATATTGGTATCAAAGACATCTCAGGTGTTTTCATGTTATTTTTATGCATGTAATTTTTATTTAAAACATATATACAGTGATCATAATATATATACATGCATATCATGCATGAAAAATGATGATTTTTGAACTATCTTTGATTGACATGAATTTGATATATGTTGTAGTCCATAATATGTAGAATATACCTACAAAGTTTTATTGAAATTAAAGTGTTGGGTTTTGAGAAAAATTGAGACCCATTGATTTTTTGATACTTTATTTACATGGGTATTTTACATGCTTCAATTACATGCTATGAAACTTATATATTTATAATCTTATTTCGAAACCTTCAAAATGGTATATTTTAGCCTTGTTTGGTTTGTCTCTTAAGAGACAATTTTTGAGAAAAATTTCAAAAATTTGTTTGGATGAAAATTTTTGAAAAAAAAATAATTCAAAATCACTTTTATTTGTACTACACATCAATCAATCACTTTTTCTTTTTCCTCTCTCTTTCTCTCACCTCTCTTATTCTTGCAAATCTTACACTTCAATTAATCAATTTTTCTCTCACACCAACTACATAATAATAATAATAATAATAATAATAAAAAAAAAAAAAAATTAAATTAAATATTTCAAAACTCCAAAACAATTTTCAAAACATACAACCAAATAAATTTTTAAATTTGCAAACTCTTTCAATAAAATTATATTTTTAAAATTATTTCACAAATATAAACCAAACATGACTTTCTGTTTGTTTTGGATTTAATGATGAAAAGAAAACTCAAACCCTAACTTTGGTTTTTTTTTTTTAGTATTGATGACTGAAAAGAAGAAGATGAAGGGTAGAAATTTTGCATTGCTACTAGCAAAGAAAAAGTACACACCACCATACTTTTTAGACTCGTTGAATACTAAAACATTGGATTCCGTTCGAAAAATGATACCCAAAAGAGCATAGGGACACGATGTGTGGGCCACGCGTGCAAAAAATCATCAGCAACGTTATCCACACGTCGGGCAGCAATTGCATCGCGCCAGATGTGCATCCCACACACTATCCACAAGCTAAGACATGTGGTCCATGCACTTCATTCGTGAGCCATGTATGTCAGGCTAGGGGTGGGAATTGTGTTATGCCGTGTCATATCGGGTTAGTGTTCAAAATAATCTAACATTAACACGAATCATTTAATTAAACATATTAATTATTTTGATACTGATCTGATCTATTTATAATCGTATTAATACTAATATGACACACTTAATAAGATTAGCAAAAGTTCATGCTTATAAGCAAATTGTACTCGCATATTTAAAAGAATAAAAAAAAAAAAAAATGCTTCAAATCACATGTATAAGAATAACTTGTTTAAACATTGACACACAATGATAATATATATGCCAATACCTATGAATATTCGTCCCTGATTCGTTACACATCCAATCCAAATTATTGTCACTCATTAATATTTAAATATCCAATAAAATTTAAAAAGCAAAATAAGTTTTCATCTAATAACAAACTAATAATAATAATGTTGCAGCTATGACACATCCAAAGTAACATTGTTGTAATTTTTTCACAGACTTTTGCCACAAAAACATTGCTGCCACATATTCAAAAACTCTTTTGTCTACCAATCTTGACTTTTGTCAATTTACCATTAATTTAAGGTTGTACTTCATTAGGTATATATTATATAAAGATTTAAGTTTTAATTTAACGGATGAGAAAAAATTACATGTGAGTCAATAGTGGGTTCATATCGACATGAATTTTTACGTGAGTCAAACGTGTCCATTCAAATTTCGAAACCAAACACAACCTATTTAATATTCATATTTTTAAATCGTGCCATATTCAATAGGGTTGTTCATCAATCACATCCAACCAATCAACCTGCCCGATCCGACCGACTCAACAATAACTTGGACGGTTTAGCTAAGAAATACGAGTGACTGTGGTTTATATAAGTCTCAAATTTCAGTTACGTGTCGGCTATCTAGTTTTATAGTCAATGAACCATTGAAAATCGAATCGACAGACCTATAAATATATATAAATAAATACATTAACTCTATGGCCTTGTTTGATTGGGGGGATTGGGGGGGGACTATCCACTATTTGGACTTGAGTCCAAATAGTGTTCCTTATCCGCCGTTTGATTTTTTTTTAGTCCGGCGGACTCCATGTCCGGCCGGACTCCATGTCCCCCATATGGGGACTATCCTGTCCTAGGGGGGTGTGGGACAGAAAGTGGGGGACTAATCACTGTTTGGATTAGATGATGAAATGACAATTTTGACCTTCTACTATTTAATTATGCATTATATTTAATAAAATTCAATAAAATTTAAATGTCTCAATTTAAAAATAAAAATAATTTTATTTAACTTTTTATTGATGTTTTATTTATTTAATTTTTTGAAATAATTTTTTATGGATATTTTATTGATGTTTTATTTTAAAATTTTGTTTATGTTTTATTTAATTTCATTATTTAAATTTAATAGATGTTTTATTTAATTTCATTTTTTTATTATTATTTTTTTTAAAACAAATTTATTTAAAATCTTAATTAAAAAAATAATATATATTTTTATTGATATTTTTATTTATTTATTTATTTTTTTTAAAAAATAAATTTATTTAATTGTGTAAATAATAAAATAAAAATAATTTTTTATTTAATCTAACTAAAAATAATTAAAATATTAAAGATATGTTTAATATTGTTATTACTTAGTAAACAATTAAAAAAGGGTAAAATAGTCATTTGTTCATTTATTCTATCCAGTCCGTCCAACCAAACGTTGGATTCACTAAAAATAGTCCGGGGGATTCACAGTCCGGACATCTAATCCCATGAAAAAACAAACACAGGATACATATCCAATCCAACCAAATAATCCGGGGGATTCCAATCCCAGAATTCAAGTCCGATGGATTTTAATCCCTCCTTTTCCAGTCCGTCCAATCAAACACACCCTATATGTTTTAGTATATTATTGGTCAAGTACAACTGTTTACCGTATCTCTCGCTCTTTCACGCTAACCAAAATCTCATCACTTTGCTCTGCCGTTTACTTTCACACTGACCCAATCTTATCACTCTGCGTTTTCCTCTAAGACAAATAACAATATCAAATGCAATCTCTCTCTCTCTCTCCCACACCCTAGGTTGCCTAGAAGAAACCAAAATTTACCACTTACAAAGCCTACTCCATCTTTTCAATTCTCCACCCAACATTACCTTGAGAAGCCCAATGCCACAACTTACAAACCCTACTCCATCTTCTCTCTCCCTCTTTTTCATATATTCCTTTATGCCTCCCTCATATGTAATGCTCGGAAATAATAGTAACAATCTGTTTCATGATAACCAATAGAAAACATAAAGATGTGAAATATTAATCTTTTATTTATATTTTTTTATCATATAAAAGATGACGTATGTAGTGGCGGAGTCAGAAAATTAATGTAGAGGGGGCACATACTAATTATAATAATTTTTATAAAAATATTTCACGTAAATTTTTTACGATTGATTTCAGGAAATATCAAGAAAAAAAATATTATTTGTAACTAGTGTATCATGGACAATACAAAAAAAATATATGGATATAAGCCTTAAAATAAATTATATAATGATAAATTATTTTTTGATACAAAATTTGATTAAAAATTCAATATAATGATAATACCACGTCATCACTGGTATGTAACATCACCCACTAATGGTAAATAAACGCATAAATAGTGAACCTCACATGTCAAATGTAACTAACAATCTAATAAATTTCATATATTTATAGTGAGATTACTTGTACTTGCATATCACTAATAATGACATCGTCGTTACATTTAAAAATTTTCATAGCTAATATGGTTTATTTATAATAGTCTCTTCATTTTCAATCAAAATAACCATTATTGTTTTCATAATTTTTAAAATGTCATTGACATTTCACTCTAATAATATTTTTGTAATTTTTTATTTAATTTTTTTTATGTTTGCAAAAAAAAAAAAAAAAAAAAAAAATCCCAAAATCCATGGGGGGCACGTGACCCCCCTGGTCACATGCTCCCTCCGCCCCTGGACGTATGTATATATACATTTATAAATTTGAAATTTTGAATCTATAACATATGTCATATATGTATGAACTGAAATAAAAGCACGTCTTTACAAGATATTGCTTGGTTATAACAATATGGATCAAGTCTAAAATAATTAACAAGCCCAAGGCTTGTACAAAATGAAATTACAACAAAAGAAACAAAAATGAACCTTCAGCTCCATGGTCCTCCCAAGTTAAGTCCTTGGTAGAGACATATCATCAGCATCTGAAAGTTATTTTCTACGTAGGATGAGTTAAAGTTCAACAGAGATACTTTAACACTATGTATGAAACTTAACGAAATCATAAGGTGAATGCGCATGGATGTCATTTGCCGAAACATTATACTTTTCCATTTCAAAACAATGCACTGCCATTGTCAATATTTCAATTCATGAAAAATACACTTTTATATTAGAAAACAAGGCATTGGATACAAAATACTGGGAAACTCTAGGTACATGTCTGCCAGTAGATTATAGAAGCACTACCAAAGCCATTTTACTAGTACTAATCAGAAGGATCTGCACCTAACCACATGGATTTCTGGACTTTCACTAAGGACACACAAGCCAACAATATAAACACAACCACACCTCCAAAATCAGTGTGTTTCGTTTGAGTTTTTTGGATTAAGTCTTTTGAAAACTGAGTTTTTTGGTTTTCGTATTTTTTTTATTTTTAGTGAATATTTTTAAAATTTTAAATATTTTTTTTTATTTTTTTAGATGCACCTTATTTAGATGTATCTAAAAAGTAAAAAATTGTGAAAAAGTATTTTAAAAAATTAATAAATACATAAAAATACAAAAAAAATATACTAAATTCTCGGTTTTTTTTTTTTTTTTTTTTTTTTGTATTTTTGGTATTTAGTGAATTTTTAAAAGGTTTTTTTTCACAAATTTGTTATTTTTTAGGTATATTTATGTTAAGTATGTCTAAAAATTTTTAAAAAAAATTGCTTAAAATATTAAAAAAATTCAGTAAAAACAAAAAAAATACGAAAAACAAGAAAGTAGAAGTTTTTGAAAAGTGTTTTTAGAAAACTCTAACAAAGCAAACATGTTCAATGTTCAATATGAAACAAAGTTTGATGCGAAATGAATAGGTAATTGGTTTCAATTAACCTAATCCGTATGCAATTTCTATAATAATCAAAGCTATCCTCTACCAACAGCCCAAAACAAATATTTCTATTTTTCCAACAACAGATAAAATCTCATAAATTCCAAGATGGCAGCAATAATAAATATCCAACTCCACTCTCATTATCAACAGATACATTTTTCATATCTTTTTAAAACCCAACATCATTTCCTTTTCTTTTATAAAATCATACATCAATGATTTTTCAAACAAAACCCCATTTACTTTCAAAATCACATTTAAGGAAAGAAAATCCAACACAACCCTGTAGACACCCCATTTTTGACCGTCCTCAAGACTTGGACGTCACTGATTGAATACTCAGTGATCACCCTTGTTTGTGTTCGTCTTGAGTTCCCGGAAGCCTCGGCAACGCGCCTCGCCTCAGGATCTCTCGACTCGACTGTTTTGTGTATGGTTTTGCACCAAACACTTGTGTTTTGCCTTTGAGAGGCAGGGTAGGGCTTGTAGACCATCCCCTCCCATCACCGGCCAGGGCTTGAGGCCACCGGCTGTTTCTTGTAGCCACCGGCCAAATGTTTGGCCGGCCGGCACTATAGATGGCCGGCCGGCTATCTTTTTTTGGTCAATTGCATCTTTGGCCGGCTGACTACTGTGCATCTGCTTTTGCAGACATTTTCTCACAGCTGGCATGCATTTGGCTCCCCTCCATACACGTGTATGGAGGGATCTCTCTCTTTAGAAGCTTGTCTTGTAAGCTTTACAAGACAAAAAGCTCTATAAAGAGGGGTTAGACATTTTAGACAATATTTTTAGGGTTTGAGTTCTAGGGTTCGGGTTTCTTCATATCCTACCTCCATATCTCTCTCTCTTGTGTGTGTTTAAGCTTAGATTTGCACACAAACACCCACTATCACACCTTGTCTTGGAGCTGAGGTCTTGAGGGTTGGTTTTGGATTTTTGGAGCTGGTTTCAACCTAAAGAAGCTGCTGGAGCTTCATTTGTGAAGAGAGTCTTCAAGGGTAACAACTTTGCTCCTTTTTACCCCTTTCTTGCATTGTATTTTTGCTTGCCTTGCAACTGTTTTTTGGCTTTGCATATAATACATAAAAGTTCTGTTTTTAAGGCCTCTAAATAGTTTATTAAGAGTGTTTTAAGCCTTGGGGTTGTTTGACCCCTCTTAAGCCTTGTTTGGCCCTTGTTTTGTGCCATTTTGTGTGAACTCTGGGACCATTGTGTTTGGGCCTCCTCACCACTGAAATCTTGAGGGATTTCAGAGGTGAGGATGGTGCCTTGAGGTCCTAGGAAGGAGAGGGCCACTCCTCTCCTTGTTGTCCTTGAAAATGACCATTTTTGCCTCTTGAGGGAACACTATGCTTAAGTGTGTGTTGGCCATGCCTTAGCTGATTTTTGTGCTTATTATGTCATAATATAGCTCTGTTTTGGGTTGGTTTTGGTACACCATGCTTGCTTGGCATACATGCCTTGTAATGCCATTTTGTTGCCTTAACATGCATCTAAGTGTTGACCCTTATTTTAGCATGTTTTTGGCCAAGCTTTGTGAAGCTTATATGCATGTTTTGATGTGCTAAGGGACTGTTTTAAGTCATTGGAGTCATTCATGCCTTGCTTTGTATAGCTACCATGTAATCCCTCTTGTATGCCTTAAGCTTTGGCCCTTCTAGCATGCCATCCTTGCTTTGTTTCAGTGATTTGGAACCACTTGACATGTTATTTCAGTCCTTATAACATGCCTATATGCTTGCATTTAATCCTCTTTCAATGTGTTTAAAGGTTGTTACCTTATGCCCCTTGATTAGGCCTCGGAATGTGCTTGCACTTTTAGGCCACTTAGATGCCATCTAAGTGCACCCTTGGCTTTGTTTAAGTCTGCATTTGACTTGTTTTAAGTCCCCTTAGCCTTGTGAGGTTTGGTGGACTTGACCTTGGTTTAAGCCTCCTTGGCTTGTCTTAAGTACTTGGGCTATTGTGGCATGTTTTGCTTGTCTTGTTTAAATTGATTTGGCATCACCTTATAACATGATTTTAGAGCTTAATGCATACCATATGTCCATGTTTGCATCCTCTTGAGTGTGCTTGAGAATTGCTCTTTAATGCTTGAAGTGTTGGAGATCATTTGCATGCATGTTTGTGTGCCTATTAGTCCTTCATTTTTGAGCACCTTGGCCACTGTTTTAGGCCTAGTTAGGGCTGCCTAAATCATGTTTAAGTCCATCTCTTCGCTTGTTGCACATGCTTCTTGTATGTTGTAGCATATTGGTGAGTGTGTTGCATGTTTGGAATTACATGATTGAATGAAGTCACATATTGGCTTGCGTGCTTGGATGCCTACGTTAGCCTTGCATACTTATTGGTTGCATTATCTCATGCCTTGCATGTTTTGTATGCCTCTTTGCATTGCCATGTTGCATGCCTAGTTAACATGCTTAGGTTGCATCACATTAGCATACATACTTGGCCTCTTGAATTGCTTATGATAGAGGTTGAGTTCCCCTTGGTTTGATTACATGCATTGCATTCCATATTAAATATGCACACTTGGCTTCTTGGGCCATCATGCATGGAAATGCGCGATTGGTGGTCCGAAAACCAAGGCTCATGTCCCTTTGAGTCATAAACATGATATGGGGTGTGATTGGTGCATACATTCCTTGAAATGCATTGCCATGCCAAGTATTGTCCTCTGCTGCTGTCAAATCAGTTTCTGCAGGAAGTTTTGTCCGGCCGGCCACATTCAGTGCCGACCGGCCATCATTTTTGGCCGGTGGATCATAGTTGTGGCCGGTGACCATTCTACATGGCCGGTGGTGTTCTCCCCCAGCCGGTGGTGTTCCCTGGCATCCATAGAGCAAGCCCTAAGACTTTGGCAGTCCTCAGAGGAGCAGAGCAGGGAAAACAGAGGCATCTTGGGCATGTCGGTGGATTTCCGGGCAAAACCAAGCGCGCACTACATTGGGCCTTCATCCCGGGACTGTTTATTGCTTAAATTAGATTAATTAATTTGCTTAATTAATTTAATTATCTGTAATTATTTAATTAGCTTGTAGGTTAATTAAATTGTAATATTCATTCGGTCCCTCCGAGCGAGGGCAAATTTGTAATAAGTGTGGGTGAGTATGTGCATGTCTTCCAACCCCCACTTCTTTCTCCCTTTTACTTACCTGCTTTGATGGTTAGTATTAGGACACGTTTATTTCAGCATACCTCATGCTATGCATGCGTGCACCATTCATCAGTATTGCACGCACCGGGCTCGGCGCATCATGCTAATTGCATTATATTTCAAATCTAACTTGAATACCTGCTACTTGTGCATTTCACATGTCATCCTCAGATTAGCCGAGCCTTTTCTAGTGACATTTTGTATGCGATGCATTAGGCACTTAACATGGACTTGGATCATGCATTGATTACTGACATGTTCTTGATCTAGGCACGGAGTACTTTGTAAGTATTTTATGCTTTAGCATCCTTGCATACGTGTGAGTGTTGCCATGATAGCATGCTTACCATGTGGCTAGATGTTTATGTGTCATAAACTGCTTGAAAGCCTGTGGGTGAAGGTTGGATTATTTGAGTTGGAATAGCTCATTGAAATCCGTGTTTTAGCCTACTTGCGTGTAGCAAAGTTCAAAACATTTTCAAAACAAACGGATATGCAATGCTTATTTCCAAATTAGACGATCTAGTCTATACTTTTGTGATTGTACATCACATAGTAATTCTAGGCTAATAACCGAAATAAGAACACATAACGTTTTCAAAAGAGGATATCACGGTTAGTAGAGGCCGATCTTTGGATCGGGCGAGAGGGGGTGCTCATAGCTGACCTTCCCCAATCGTACCCAAGTTCCCGAGCCAAGGCAACTTTGGTGATGACGGACACGTGGCCTTTGGCACCGAGTCAGGGTTTCCTAAATTTCCCCATAAAAAATATTTAGGTGGCGACTCTATATTTGGCAAAGCAGTCCATGTTTGGCACTTCTTTCAAAAATCTGTTTTCTCAAAACGATTTGCCGGATTTGGACTCTTTGGTTCAGATTAAGAACCGCGACAACAAATCGTATCAGATAGGCGTTTGACCGCTCGTTGCAGTGAGTGCCAGCAGACAGGTCATGACAGGCGAACATGTCCGGCGCGACTTGGTCGATGAAGACTATGTAATACTTACATATTGTAATAGATTATTTTTTAAGTCTTTATTTGTAATAGATCATTTTCTTTTCTTTTGTAATTCATTATTTGTAAACGGGGTCGTACATTTAAATAGATCATTTTTTATTTGTAATAGATCATTTCCATTTTGTAATTCTTTATATATTGTAATTGTTTGATTTCCTTGACAAAATTTACAACTAACATACTAAACAAATAAATTAAACTAAATGACAATGCAAAAACATTTAACTATACCACATAGGCCTATGTTTTTTATTCTCTACTTGATTGAAAATGTCTATTACCAAATTTTAGTTAAAATCACATAGTTCTTCTACCATTTGAAGATTTTAATATTTCAACTGATGCAAGCATTTTTGTACATTTACAATTTCTGAATTAGATGTACGTAATTTACAAATTTGATACTTTATTGGAAAAAAAAATTACAAAATCAATAATGAAGTTTTGTCAAATATGCCATAAATGCAATGAAGTTTTGTCAAATATGCCAAAATCAATAATGAAGTTTTGTCAAATATGCCAAAATCAATAATGAAGGTTTGGAAAAAAAATTCTCATTCCATTTTTTCGCATATATTTATGTACGAAAACTATCCACATATTACTGGTCATTATTAAGCTTATGTAACTAAGACCGTAAAATGATTTTGTAAAAGATTTCTATATTAGTTATAGCATAGATAACGATAGGTTCTGTTGAATTGCTTATCATATTTAATGGCACATAATATGCAAAATTTAGATTTTAGTGAATTGCTTCCATGTTAATGGCACACAAATTGATACTTTTAAAATAATCGACCACATTGTTTTTCAAGTCGTCATGTACAGAATAATTTGAGTTTAATTGTTATAGTTAAATTACATGCTCACCAATACGTTTTTAAAAATGTATTTGTTTTGCAACTGTACAGGCTTCATGAACATTACCTGATGAGGTCCCACTTTTGAGTCATCCACATCGGGCTGACAGTATATGGGACGATCCGGTATGCAATAACGTTTGTTGGACTTTACGCTTACAATGAAAATACCCTGCATTTTGTTTTATATTACGTGTAATGCTATAATTTTAACTACTCATTCTGTTATGCAGGCAGGCACGCACCGTGGTGGCATGCCGGCGGGGGGAGATTCCGGCCTGTGGGAGCATCCATTGGACCATAGAGTTTGCAGTGTCTACTACGCGCGGGATTCTATGGTGTAATCGTATAGGCCATATCAGACTGGACCACCCACTCATTACTGCTCTCATCGAGAGGTGGCGCACAGAGCCTCATACATTTCATTTCCCGACCGGTGAGGCCACCGTCACATTGCAGGACGTATCTGTCCTATACGGTCTGCGGATTGTTGGGTGAGCAGTTACTGGACTTGACCCATCATTGACGAGGGAGCAGTGGATAGCCCTATGTACTGAGTTATTAGGAGTAGCACCTACACCTGCAGACTTACAGGCAAGTAAAGTGAGGGTGAGGTGGCTGTTCGAGCAGTTTCAGGGCCATCTTCCAGATCATGCTCCAGATGAGTTAGTACATCAGCATGCCGAGCCATATATTCTGTGGCTTATTGGGGGGGTACTTCCCTGATAAGTCATAGAACTGCTCAAGCTGATGTACTTGCCACTATTGAGAGACATTGACGTGATCGGCCAGTACAGCTGGGGCGCCGCGGCTTTGGCATGCTTGTATAGGATGCTATGTCGAGCAGCTTAGGTGGGTGCGAATCAGATTGGAGGACCCTTGTCTTGCTACAGGTAAGTAAGAATTTTATTACATGTCAATTCATATTGTATGGCATATATTAGTATTGTAATTGCGTTCAAACTATTGCAGATTTGGGCGTGGGAGAGATTGATTCGCATTGCCCCGTCTAGGCGGCAACTGCTTGCTCCTGGTGAGGTTCCCATCGGCCAGGGAGACATGCAGTTGCCGGCCGGACCTCGAGGTAGCCGGTGGAGGGTTGACATGGGCCACGAGGTCGTATCGAGCATGTCGTCGTGTATAGAGACCAGCTTGACCGGATGATAGACGGCGAGGTATCAAATTTAAATACCTAAATTTTAATTGTCATATGGAGTGTATATGTTCATGAGCGATTTTTAATAGACTTGTCGTTATTGTAGTTATCTGGCAGCCTTATGCTGAGGTCCTCGATACGCTCCCAGACTATTGCCGACTAGGTGAGGAGATATGGATGGCGAGAGTGCCACTCATTTGTTTTGACGTGGTTGAGTGGCATCTCCCTGATCGTGTCCTCCGACAGTTTGGTCGGGTCTAGTCCGTGCCGGATCGGTGTGACACCGAGTGGCGGTTGCATGTGACTGATAGACGTGGCCGAGCCAGCACTGACTGGAGTGTGCATCATATGCGATACATACAGTTGTGGGATGCCCGTCGCGACACTATTGTACAGGCTGACTGGAGCGATGGGGTCCTCCCCTCTCCCGACCCTTACATGTTGTGGTATCGGCGACAAACACATCTACTTGTCGGTAATCTGAGCCACCTGTCTGAGGCCGGATATCAGGGAGTTGGGCCTTCTCTAGAGGCATTGGTGAGTATCATAGTATATGTCAGATAATTGTTAATATCATAATTGATTATTTTCAGTCAACTATAGCCTAATATATCTGATTTTTTGTTCAGGTGGTTCGAGTTGGGAGGTCCAGCTGCAGATCGTGACACAGTTGCACCAGATGAGGGAGTTTCACAGCTCACAGCAGTATCCGATCTGCAGGCACAGATAGGATCAGGGGCAGCAGATGCAGGAGAGGGGGGGTCACAGTCACAGGCTCCACAGGCAGTCAACGGAGGGCCACATGCAGGGGAGGGAGTGCCAGATATTCGGAGAGTCTACCACAGGAGACCGAGGAGGGAGGTCCACGGTCGGGGTTGTGGGATTGGGGGCAGGTTAGGGCATTAGCGGTTGTGATATGGACTGTATAGTTTTTTTGGTAATTGTTATAGTTTTTGTAAATCAAAATTGTTCAGCTGATGTAAATGTGTCATACTTATTTATTCGCAATTATAATTTCACAATTTTTTATTCTTACTTATATTGATGAATCACACAAATCTCTTTCACATCTCTACCTCTCTCTCATTATTCGTAGTCTGTGCATTATTTATAGTAATTTACGATTTGTCCTCAATTTTACAAATTGAGACAACCGTTTTTAAAATTGAAGTTTAAATAAATTTGAGGAATTAAATTATAAATCCTAAACCCTAAAATAAAAATAAATAAGGTAGCATTTGGTAACGTTTACGTTTTTGGTTTATGTTTAAAAAAATTAAAAACTGATTTTTGTTTATTTTTAGAAAAACATAAATTACAAATGCGTTTAGTTTGAACAAAATGTTTAAACAACCCATAAAAGCATAAAATAAAAAATATGTTCGTTCATGCCTAAAAAATGTGTTTGTTCAAGCCTAAAAACAATTGAAATACAAGACCTTCATTGATAAGTCGAGGATAAGCATTACAAATTCATTACAACATAAATGGTTTGGTCATTCATCCAAACAATTTCAATCATTATCATCATCATCTGACATCTCAATATCAGATTCATACATAACATCCATGCTCCACGCGTAGTACTGGTGTGCATCATCCATTAACCCATCTTCGGCACGCTCATTTGCGGTCTTCATTAGTGAGGACCTTTGCAAACGTTGGGTCATACGATTAACTTCGTCGCGGATACGATGCAATGCCCTTTGCAACAACTGTGGAGTGTCAGTTGGCATACGCATGGCTAACCGGCGAGGAAATTTAATATTAACTTCACGACATAACTCAACGAGAACGTTTGCTCGAGTTATGCGAAATTCCCATTCAGCTCTCATGGTATTGACGGTGCCACGTGAGTAATGCAAATTTGGATTTAATGGGTATTGAAATTCATCTCCATCTGCAACCCAATAGCGACCCATTACTGAGTATAGATCAACCACAGTATATCTCATGATGATATCGCTGGAAATAACTGTAAAACTTTTGTTGTGGTATGATACGATATTTATACCATATATACACACGGTAGCTGTATGTATGAAATTATTGTAAACAACTATGACAACTATGCATCAGAGTTGTCGCGTCAACTTTGATGACCTGAACAACTATGCATCAACTTGATAGGAGTTGTCACTTCGACTTTTATGAATTGCATAATTTATTATTATTTAAAAACAAAAAGTAACAAATTTGTGAAAAAATATTTCAAGAAATTAATAAATACATGAAAATACAAAAAATGTACTGAATGTTTGTATTTTTTTTTATTTATATTTTTGGTATTTAGTGAATTTTTAAAAGATTTTGTTTAGAATTTTTTTACTTTTTAAGTGTATTTATGTTAGGTGTGTCTAAAAAGTAAAAAAAGTGCTTAACATATTAAAAAAATTCAATAAAAAAACAAATACGAAAATTAAGAAAGTAGAATTTTCTAAAAAAAAAACAAGCAAGCTGATCAACCGACTAAACGTCTGAATTAGTCAAATTTTCTGCCTGAAATTTTTTTAAAAAAATAAATGTGAAATTATAATTTAAAAATGCAAAACAAACACCACGCCCGTAAAATTGGGTAAAAATGTAATTGACAAATATAACTAAACACAGCTTGAATTTTGACTACAATATTGCATTGAAATATACTTACAATTTTAAGTACTAAAATATTTTAATTGATTATAATATTTTGTTTCAACCAATTTATGAGCATTTCCTGTTGGATCACATGCATGCCACTGACCTTATACAGTGCATTCGGCTGGCAGGACTCCACTTTTGTCAAGTCATGAACTTTGAGGTGGGCCTGTAACATTGGCTATTGTGCCGCAGATGGTGTCAGCCTGGCTACTGTAAAAATGTAACTTTACCTTCTTTCAAATGGAAGTTGACAATTAAGAGGTTGTTTGGGATGATCAAAATAAGTGTATTTTTTCCTCACATTACAATATTTTTTTACAATATATTTTTCTACCCATTGTGCAAACCACTTTTTGTACAATATTTTTTACTTTTATGTATTTATTAATTTTTTATTTTTTAATAATTTTTTTACTTTTTAGGTATATTGTAATGGTTATTAATGTATTGTTATTTTGTTCTGACACCCCCTCAAAATTTGTATGAATTGCATAATTCCAATGGGCACAGTAGGTAGGTATGTGACTTTGTGCAGCGATGCAGTGATGCATCTGACTTTGTGCAGTGATACGGTGATGCATGTGACTTTGTGCAGTGATGCAGTGATGCAGGTCACTTTATGCAATGATGCAGTAATGCATGTGACTTTCTGACTTTGCCATGCTTCCTCACATTACGTGATGCATGTGACTTTCTGCAGCGCAACTTACATGCTTTGTTTTTTCCTTACATTTCGGAATTCATCTAAGTCACATTAAAACGACTGTGAAACAGAAGCAGAAATGCTATTATGGTGAAAAAAAACATGATGGACGGTTGTGTAACAACAATGAAAATTGGATGACTGTGAAGTTCATTAAGTGTAAATAAGATAAAATATAGGCTGCAAAGTGCCAATCGTGTTTACATATGAGGTGACCATTTATTATTTTGGTGAAAAAAACAACGATAGTTTTGTAGGTCGAAGTGAGTTGGACGGTTGTGTATTTACTTGCACTCTGTTTCATAGTTGTTTATGAACAATATTACTTTAAAACAAAGAAATTAAAGCCATTGTTTCATTTTTTGATTTCATTTATAATTTTTTTAAAACACCTATATGTACTGAAATCGTCAATTCCAAGTAACTACTTACTGTATTACAAAAGTAAGCATGACAAAATAGTTTCATGTGGCGATGTGACAACTCACTGCATTTTGTTTTATTTGACAACTCACTGCTCGAATATGAAGGGATTGCATTGTGATTCTCTGGCCTACAATCCGAGCAGTTTTATCTGACAACCACGTCCGTGACTACATCACAGGTACACAAAGTCACGGGTACTCAAAATTACATGAAATGAATAACATAAAATAATATCACGTGTATAACTTATTCCATAGTGCCCTAGCACGCATTATCGTCACCAGATCATCTCTAGTTAACCCCCACTATGATGTCTATAAATACCCCAGTATGATGTTTCTTGAAGTCATAACAATAGTAATATATCTACAATTACTATTATTATTAATTTTTTTATTTTATCAATAATGACTTCAAGAGGTGCAGGAAGTTCACGCCGGCAAAGAAATCCGAAAGTGTGGTTGCTACCTCCATTTACCTATGACTACAAGAACGAAAAGTACTTGAGTCCGAAGGATTATTATGCTGGTATCCGAGCAGAATAGGCGTTCAGGGTAACGGAGCAAGAAGGATTATATAATGATCTACGTAACTTTGGGGCACCGGTACCTCATCGTTGTTCATTGACCATGGCTAGACGAAATGTGAGTGACTATGAAAAAGCAGTTAGCAGAATTAAGAAGGAGAACAACAGAATGTTGATGCGGAGATGTCGACATTTCATGCTTCAGCTAGCCACCGAAATGGCAGAAGCAAGCAACAGAGATTTGACAGTGACTGAGCGAAATAATGTCTTAAATAATGAAAAATATCTCTCTGACTACTACATGTCAGATGAGGAATAAGAAATCAAATACCGTTATCTTTCATATATGTTTGTATGTACGTTGTGTCGTATGTTCGGTATTGGAGTGTAAGACAATGTTGTTGTTCATCTAACGTACGGATGTATTTCAAGTATTTGTTTTATGAACCTGAAGTTTATGAAATAACTACATTTATAGTAATTTACAGTTATTAGTTCATGACTTTCTTTATTGAATTGCAATGAGTTAAAACACATAAAACAGAACAGGTAGCTCGGTGAAAAGCTTCCCTTAACTGGGGCTGCTGAAATAGGGATCAATTTACAAAAAATTTCAATCTCCATCAGGAAAGAAGAAAGAGTCACCTTCCAATTCCTGAAAGTCTAGTACAAATGATGACTCTGGTAATGAATGAGGGGTTGACAGAAAACTAAACTCGGTGAAACGAACTACCGCCTTCAATAACACATAAAACAGAAAAGGTAGGTCGGTGAAAAGCTTCCCGTAACTGGGCCTCGTCAAATACGGATGCTCTACGTAAAGAATTTCAATATCCATCAGGAAAGAAGAAAGAGTCGCATTCTAATTCCTGGAAGTCCAGTAAAAATGATGACTCTGGTAAGGAATGGGGTTGACATAAAACTAAACTTCGGGGGTTGGACAAACAAGCTCAAAACCAAGTGGTTGATCCAGTTGGGGGACTAATAAAGTTTAGACAAACGAACTACCGCCTTCAATAACACATAAAACAGAACAGGTAGCTCGGTGAAAAGCTTCCCTTAACTGGGGCTGCTGAAATAGGGATCAATTTACAAAGAATTTCAATCTCCATCAGGAAAGAAGAAAGAGTCACCTTCCAATTCCTGAAAGTCTAGTACAAATGATGACTCTGGTAATGAATGAGGGGTTGACAGAAAACTAAACTCGGTGAAACGAACTACCGCCTTCAATAACACATAAAACAGAAAAGGTAGGTCAGTGAAAAGCTTCCCGTAACTGGGCCTCGTCAAATACGGATACTCTACGTAAAGAATTTCAATATCCATCAGGAAAGAAGAAAGAGTCGCATTCTAATGCCTGGAAGTCCAGTAAAAATGATGACTCTGGTAAGGAATGGGGTTTGACATAAAACTAAACTTCGGGAGCTGGACAAACAAGCTCAAAACCAAGTGGTTGGTCTAGTTGGGGGACTAATAAAGTTTAGAAAAACGAACTACCGCCTTCAATAACACATAAAACAGAACAGGTAGCTCGGTGAAAAGCTTCCCTTAACTGGGATTGCTGAAATAGGGATCAATTTACAAAGAATTTCAATCTCCATTAGGAAAGAAAAAAGAGTCACCTTCCAATTCCTGAAAGTCTAGTAAAAATGATGACTCTGGTAATGAATGAGGGGTTGATAGAAAACTAAACTCGGTGAAACGAACTACCGCCTTCAATAACACATAAAACAAAAAAGGTAGGTCGATGAAAAGCTTCCCGTAACTGGGCCTCGTCAAATACGGATCCTCTACGTAAAGAATTTCAATATCCATCAGGAAAGAAGAAAGAGTCGCATTCTAATTCCTGGAAGTCCAGTAAAAATGATGACTCTGGTAAGGAGTGGGGGGTTGACATAAAACTAAACTTCGGGGGCTGGACAAACAATCTCAAAACCAAGTGGTTGGTCCAGTTGGGGGACTAATAAAGTTCAGACAAACGAACTACCGCCTTCAATAACACATAAAACAGAACAGGTAGCTCGGTGAAAAGCTTCCCTTAACTGGGGCTGTTGAAATAGGGATCCTCTACGTAAAGAATTTCAATCTCCATCAAGAAAGAAGAAAGAGTCACCTTTCAATTCTTGTAAGTCCAGTACAAATGATGACTATGGTAAGGAATGAGAGGTTGACAGAAAACTAAACTTCGGGGGCTGGACAAACAAGCTCAAACCCAAGTGGTTGGTCCAGTTGGGGGACTAAGTTTAAAACCCAATTGGTTTTACTTGATTTGGTTGGGATGAATCACTATTTAGAATTAATTATACCCAAATAGATTGTTTTCTGCACATTTTTCAAGAAATTGACGATTCTCTTTGTATAGAAACTAGAATTTTAATCAGTTCTAATGACGCTGATTTATTAATTTTCGGATTTATACCCAAAGAGAACAACACTTCCGAAATTACTGTGTAACACCAGTTTTCCAGACATATTTGAATGCACCAGTTTTCCAGACATATTTGAATGCACCATGATATTCACAAACATTGGTGGCCAAGTACTCCTACGTAACCCACGTTTCACTCACAAGATCCACCATTATTTTTAAGTTGATTTCAAAAGTTGAGATTGTAAATGTTTCCCAAAATATTACAAATCAAATATTCAAAAGCTGATTTTAAAATAATTCCAAATGACAACAGAAATTCAAATAGTCATGCTTTTCCCATTGATAGAAATAGTACGTCGTAACAACAAATGATGCATAGCTAAGTGAAACACAACATTGCCTACATAAGCTTAATTTTTTCAAACATTGAGTAGTCAAATCATGGAGAGACTTGTCATGGCGAAGTCATGTGACCTGGTGCACAGGCTTTGGTTTTCTCCATATTTTGCTCGATTATTTGATACACAGTGACAACTCATCTCTTATTGATATATGTGGGATTCTCAATTTAGAAAGTCACATGGCAATAGTGAATTCACTGATTTACCTTACAGTGAGCATGCCCTTATTTTGTCTGTATATGCAGATGGATTGTCAAGTCATGTGACCTGGTGCACAGGCTTTGGTTTTCTCCATATTTTGCTCGATTATTTGATACACAGTGACAACTTATCTCTTATTGATATATGTGGGATTCTCAATTCAGAAAGTCACATGGCAACAGTGAATTCACTGATTTACTTACAATGAGCATGCCCTTATTTTGTCCGTATATGCAAATGGATTGTCAAGTCATGTGACTTGGTGCACAGGCTTTGGTTTTCTCGATTTTTTGCTCGATTTTTTTATTACAATGACAACTCATCTCTACTTGATATATGTGGGATTCTCAATTCAGAAAGTCACATGGCAACAGTGAATTCACTGATTTACCTTACAGTGAGCATGCCCTTATTTTGTCCGTATATGCAGATGGATTGTCAAGTCATGTGACTTGGTGCACATGCTTTGGTTTTCTCGATTTTTTGCTCGATTTTTTTATTACATTGACAACTCATCTCTTATTGATATATGTAGGATTCTCAATTCAGAAACTCACATGAACAGTGAATTCACTGATTTACCTTACAGTCAGCATGCCCTTATTTTGTCCGTATATGCAGATGGATTGTGAAGTCATGTGACTTGGTGCACATGCTTTGGTTTTCTCGATTTTTTGCTCGATTTTTTTATTACAGTGATAACTCATCTCTTATTGATATGTGGGATTCTCAATTCAGAAAGTCACATGGCAACAGTGAATTCACTGATTTACCTTACAGTGAGCATGCCCTTACTTGTCGGTATATGCAGATGGATTGCAAGTCACCTGACTTGGTACACAGTATTTGCTTTACTCTGTTTTTTCATTCTAGTGACAACTCATACCTTGTTGTCTATGTGGGATTGTCATGCAGAGGCATCTTCTTAAAGCCGTTTATAACCA